>JAWQUT010000435.1:405042-422401 GCA_033807755.1 Ellobium chinense | reverse complement strand
CTTGAGGCCCCCTTCATTCATCTCATATTTCCTGTATTTTCTGTTCACGTCATCCTGGGTTTTATTTGTTTTTTTGTCTTCTCTGGGGTCTCCCTGATTCTCCCCATCCCTCCCACCCCCAGCCTACCCACACACACTGCCGAGGCTGCAGGGGTGCTGGTTCCAGCCCTCACATCAACGAGCTTTTTCGCTCCTGATCCTCCATATCCCTCCCACCCCCAACCTACCCACACACATTGCCGAGGCTGCAGGGGTGCTGGTTCCAGCCCTCACATCAACGAGCTTTTTCGCTCCTGATGTTGTTGTCTTATGGCAGATCCCATCTCGTCTGTACCTGCTTTAGCTGTTTTGGCTCTCTTAGTTAAGTGATGTTTTCAGGATGTTTCGTGCAGGTGGAAGGAATCCACAGATATACAGGCAAGGGAAATGGGTTATGAGTGATGTAGGAAATTTGAGGGGGATAAAGTGGGGTTTGAGATACGGGGGCGGACTGATAGGCTGGCACGCTGGGATTGAAGGAGACAGAAGAAAGAGAAAATGAGAAACAGAAGATTTAGCTTTTAGTAAAGTACAGTTGAACCCCACGATCTCAAACATTGCCTGCTCGAAATCATTTTCCATGCGTTGCAAAGCTCTGGCTCGCCGTCTGTACGTTGCTGGGCTACATATTTGTTTGGTACCTGCATTTTTTACAAAATGGAAAGCCACACCCCTTCCTTGTATTCCGTGGGCAATCCTTAACAAAGGGTACGCTCGTGGTTGGTGCAACCCGCCACAATGAGGAAGGGGGCACGCCTACCGGAGATCTATGATCTCTTCTGCCATCACTGGAAAAGAAAGGTCGGCAACATGGCGGCAACCATCTACGGTTTCAAATTTTTTGGTGGAATATCTTATCAACAGCCTTGTGTCGGAGGAGGATGTGGCAAGAATCAACGGTGGTATGAATGCTAATGGATGATGCAAACTTATAGGTATAGCAATCGCCACTCGCAAGTCAGTGCGTTATTTGCTGTCTCTTCCGCATTAATCGCAGCCTAGTAAAGAGGCTAATACTTCCTGTGCTAAGGGTAACCCCTTTCGCGACGCCCCAGGTCCGAAACGAACACAGCCTTGGCCATTTGTACAATGCTGTCTAACATTGCGCGCTGCCCGTACTTACGGGAAACCCCCAAAACATCATTAATGTTTCTCCCCCGAGTTATCACTAGCAAACCAAGTTGAGACAGCATTCTGTATTCTATTCTTGCTTCCACCTTGCATAATGTTGTACTAATTTGGGCGCAGCTGCATGGTTGCACTCACATTTGCCAACTTCCTTCAAATATTTGGACTCAGCAAGCCCACTATGTCGGTAAAAATTTATTTAGAGACCGGAAAATGAAAAACACCACCCAAAAAAGCTGAACATAAAATAGAGAGAAAACTTTTATAGAAGGACACTTGAAAGACATGAGCCAAATATGGCCAAGCTCTTTCAGTTATAATAGAGTGACGGAAGGTCAGAGAACCGAACACTTGCTAGATCTTTCTCTGAAGATCCTGTTGCCTCGCTCTTCAAGAGCTGGGCGAGGGTCCGCATTACTGCAGAACAATAAATACGATCCTAAAGATGTACGAAAATAATGAACATTAAAGTGCTGGATCGCGTTTTCACACTCAGAACATTCCATAATATTTTTGCAATTTTACTGGTTACTTAAACACAAACTTTTCTTTACATCTAGTCTAGGTTATTGCATCTCTTCACTGGAACCAACTTCAATAGGAAAAGACACGCTTTAAAGTACGAATGAGTGAGAGAAAAGCCTTCGTTGTTATCCGATCCTTTCTTACGCCTGTGGAACGTAAGAATACATCTATGTAGATGCTGGAAAATAAGCCAATACAAACGACTCCCGCTTAATCACAACTCTTTGGAAGAAGTTGCGATTAAAAGTATTAGAAGTGTATGATGGCACAACTGTGACGATTTTAAAAGATAGGCCAGAACAGACTGATTCGCTTGATCATAACTCCTCGTGGGCATGAAAACAGTGCGACTAAAGGACGATGAGTTAACCAGTGACTTTTTTATTAGGCACAAAACACTGTGTTCCATTTCCTGGAAGAAAAAAAAAAGTTGTGATTACCAGAAGCTGCGATTAAGCAGAATGTGATCAGGTGGCTTCGACAGTAACCTAGTTATGAACACGTAAATTATATATAATAATTATACAATTACTATGCACGTGTAATTGCCTGCAAGCTGCACGTATGGATGCCAGAATGGCTCACTGCCAGAGCGTTGTCTCTTGTTATTTGTTACTTTCTTTTCTCGTCATTTCTCTTGTGTTCTGTGACTCAGGATTGACAGAGATAGGGTGAGAGAAGGATAGAGAGTGAGAGAGAGGAGAAATAGAGAGAAAGATAGAGAGGGAGGGAGGGAGGGACAGACAGACAGGTAAACAGCCAGACAGCCATCCAGATAGACAGAAATATAACCAGCCAGCCAGCCAATCAGCCAGCCAGAAATTCCGACAGACAGACAGACAGCCAGCCAAACAGCCAGCCAGCCAGCCAGCCAGCCAGACAGACAGAGAGACACCCAGCCATCCAGCCAGCCAGCCAGCCAGACAGACAGACAGCAAAGAAGACATCGGTGAAGAGAAGACAGAACACAAACATACCACCAGGCAAAAACGCACCACTACATAGCAATCATTGATTATGCTGAGATCAGCAAGAAAATACGTTCACCACTCTGATGAAAGCCAAACGAAAAAAACAACAGTATAAACTGGGACGGCAGACAGTGAATCTATAAAATAAGAAAATGACAATTATTAATCTCGGGCTTCCGTCGGCCATTGTCTTGATCCGCTCAGTCGCTGCCCTCCCACCGGAATACAAAGCGCGATTTAATCCTTTGGCTGCACGGCAGGAAGAAAAAGACGAGAGAAGGATGTCTGATGTCCAGGGTTGAGCAAATTCACCAAAAATCAGTTCCGTTCAGATCAAGTTCAGTTCACAAAGGAGAAAAAAAACCAAAAAAAACCCAGATCAAGTTTAACTCGGTGCCGTGTAAATTGAGTAGTTTTTAGATCAGATCAGTTCCGCTTGGTCTTTGAAACTCAAATCAAGCATTCAAAATAGCTACAGTTCAGATCCACATCCGTTTGTCTAAAACAGCTATTATGCTTAGATCAAGTTCAAGTGAACTGAACTTAAGTTAACGAACTGCGTTCAAATGATGTCAGTTCTATCCCACCCTGGCGTTGCCCAAGTCTATAAATACGCGTATTATCGATAAGTTGTATTCAAAATACTAGCTATCAGCTCGAGCACTCACTTCGAACTGCTGATGTAAATGAAGTTGATATTGTCGATTCAAGTGTTTTGCTTCATGTTACTCTACACCAATTTAGTTCTGTTCTGGAGATAAAGTTCACATGTAGGAATCAAGAAAATAAACTGCAGTAAATATAATTTTGAAAACAAACTAGTTCAACCTTGTTAAAGATTGTCCTGTTTTATTCCCCCTAAATGGAACAATATTTATCTTAAGGTTGCAGGAGCCTAATTGTTCAAAAAAAAAATTGGGCTATCAGAGTCGATAGTAGCAGAGTATAAAAATACTACTAGAGTATAGAAATAATCACATAACATGAAACCTCACCGCAAAAGTGGCGAAATTCAGTCTTGAATTTGTAAAAAATAATTGTTACAGACAGTGTTTCCCAATGGCTTCAACAGATTTCATTTTTGCGGGCCTGTGATCTGCAAAAGAAAGCCAAATTTTTAACCCCTTTTTCATGTAATGTAAAATTGTGAAAAGTCTAAATGAAAGACCCCAACTGTAAACAGTATATAATTTAAGCACGGTGGTGGCAGACTAGTCCTGGCCATCTCGGAATGTTCCTGTGGTTCGAGGAGAAATTTTTATCAAATGGCTCAAAGAGGCTTTTACAGTTTGCCTCCTGCAACCTCAAGAGCTAGCCTGTCTCATGAAATCATTGAGAGACATCACAGTACCGATATCGACCATCGATGCTACTGTTGGAACCACTAGTGCTGCTGTTACTAGAGACTGGAAATATCGATCATGCACAGTCGTAGAAAGCTGGACTCGTTGGGCCAAACGTTCAGCTGTCGGTCAGCGCGGGGAAACAATTGCAGTGCAAACACTCGGTAAGCACTCAGTCAAGACTTCACTTCACAATGAAGACAACGAGGTACCTCTTCCAGTTCCACGGCTCAAGCCCACGAACCGCGGTCATCGGATAGTCGGCTTCAGCTTCTCGGTAGCCATCTTGGTTGCCATGACTGACGTAACATTTAGCCATCTTTGTTATTCCTTGTGTTGCTTTGTGTACCTCTTAGGCCATCCACCCACAGTATTATTATGTACTGATCTTATTTGATCTACAAAGAGTCGATCATCTTAGATGACATCACAGAGACCAGTGGGAGTATCTGTGGTAAACACGATCTCATATGGGGTCTGATCGCCAGGTTTGGTTTTTGGGTGGTCTTTTTTGTGGTCCCCCCCCCCNCCCCCCCCCCCCCACCCCCCAACCTCCATTTTTTTCTCATTTAGTCTTTTTCTTCAGATGTCTTTGTATTTCATAATGTTATTTTTGTTTTTTTGTTAATTTTCTATACCTTAATTAATTAATTCGGTCACAATTTTAACTTCATTTGGCTAATTTTGGCTACTGTTATCATATGCATCATATTATGCCTCAGGTTAAATGGGACCATGCGTACACATTGACTAAACTGATATGTCAGCCAACTTAATGTGCAGCGTCTCAATCATAAATTACCTTCTTGTACGTGATGTCAGTAACGAAGTATCAGTATTGCCACTCGAAGGGAGTTATCCTTACGGTAAAGTAAAGTGGCCTTAAGAACACGCCATTATCCTTCAGGTTGGAGACAATCGCTTTTTCTGAGCTGCTGGGAAAAAGTCGTGAAATTTAGAATGAAGTGGATAAAACGCATAGTTTTCTTCTTTTGACAGTAAAATCATAGGATTTTGTTCATTAAATTTGCCTCAACATAGTGTAAAGGTAAATGTAGGGATAATATCAGTCTCGCTATAAAGGAAAAGCATAATTATGACCAGAGTGGCAACACTGTCAGTACAAAGCCAGTCTACGCAAGTTGAAATGTGCGCCAGATTTTTAGATTTTATTTAGATGAATATCTCAATCTGCAGCCTCCCCCATCCCTTCCTTCCTCCTCCTCCTCTTCCTCCTCCTCCTTCCTTCCCCAACATATATTTTCTTCCGATATGTGTGGATGTGACGTACATAAACAGACCTACTGCTCTTTCATGGGTGATATTCACATCTGTGCCATAAATCGAGGGATTAAAGCAATAATGTCGTATCTGCAAGAATGCTGTTTTGAGATAAACGAATTTGAATTTTTGATGAAAGCTGTGAAATCAGAGATTCCTTTGTATGGTCATATACTATGTTTTTTGGTAACCTGCACACACTAATTTAAGCACCTGATCGCCTCAGTGTTGCAGATATTCTAGTTTATTTAAAAAATCACTTATGACAACTAAAAAGCTGAATTTTTTTCAGATATGACGTTCTTGATTTATCCCCTCGAAATGCTCTGATGCTCTCTCCGTTCCATCCATCCGCTGTTTCTTGAGAAATCAAATAAAACATTATCAGGCTGCTGTATTGATGAATGAGCCACATACATTACCCCTGTGCTTTCATCTTTGTCGGTTCAGCACAGTTGTTATGTCACGATAAAATATACGTAGGAGTTCATTTACCTCAATCACCACAAAATAAAACAAAAAATCATTTCCTGCTCAACGCAAGTAAAGCAACACCTTCATCCATCGCAAGAGTGACGTTTCCTGTTTTTCCACCACCTCGCAATCGACCTTCGAAACACACCGCCACCCACAGGCGAGAAATTTTGAACAAAAAATTAAAAACAGGGAAACTCCTGTAACTTTTTAGGCAACGAAAGTGAAAAAAAAAAGTCAGAAAAACAATTGATCTGTCGATGAATCATGCAGCTTTACCTCCAAATACTTCCGAAGCTCTTCGAACTGTGAATGCTGTGAATTGGCAGATTATATCCAAAAGTGTCACCAAGCTCTTGACAATGTAAATACACATTGAGAATTTCAAGTCTTTGTCGTGAAAGTAGGTCAACGGAAAGCAGTAAGAAAACGACGTAAGGAAAGGACGAGGATATGGAAGATGGAGAAAGAGAAAGAACTAAACCTAACACCTACATCTGAAAGGACAGCAACGCCAAAGAAATTCTTAGGCGGTCATTATGTATACGTTATCTTTATTTAATATGAAATAACGCAAACTATAATATATATATATATATATATATATATATATATATATANTATATATATATTAAACAAAACACAAAACATGAGTTCATAGTATAATAATGCTGCTTTCATATTCCTCAGCATGACATCAACACTATAATAATGGGATATTGAAATATTAGTATAAAAAGTAAAACAAAAGCTGCAATGCGTTCCCCTGATTACACTATCATACCTAGCGGCCATACTGCCGGGAGAGCTGCAGTGGCCGTATGCATAATCCATAATATGTTAGTTCACGTATTGCGTTAACCACAGTGAATACTACCAATGGTTTGGGAATATTCTGTGGTTACCGCAGTGCGTTAATTCATGTAAGGATTATGCGTAGGCCAACAGGCAGCAAACATTGAGCCTTTATCAGGTCCGCTCATCATAGATTACAGACATGTAAATAAATCTGCTGTATTTATTCGACATTTGTTTGGCCCCTGTAGCTTTTTAAACAGCTTCCGGAGTCCAGATGCATCACCCTGTCTCGTATTATAATTTATTTCAGTCAAAATGTGTCCCAAAGTCTCAGCTTTTTCTCTCAGAGTACAACAAGACCAGTGACATTCTGAAAGACGTTAGTAAACACATCCTTCATCTTTAATTGATTCAAACTGGATGGCTAAACAATTTCGCCTTCGCCCATGTGATGAAAATAACATAACGGCAGAATTTGCCCTCTGGGAACTGTGTAAAGTAAACATAACTTATATGAAAAATAGTGAAATAAGAACGCAGAAGGAACATTTTTCCCTCATAGCTCTAGGACTTGAAACCGGAAGTGAATTTACAAGCCTGTAACATATAAACATTACAAGTGAAACCATGTCTTGTTACCATTCAAAATGAGGCCTAAGTCGTTTGGCTTATCCAAAATTATATCATGAAATGAAAGTTTATGAGTGTTCTTTCACTGGTTGAAGAAAAAAATTGCCCTAGCATTGTTTTGGCTTAATTTATAATTGTTTGAAGTGGCAGGGGGTCATCCCATGCAATAGAAAGCTGAGACAATAGCGACTGAAGAACAATTTAATAGTACATAATTCATCTAATATAACCAGATATGTCCACAACACATGGTCATTTGCCTATAACATTTACGTTTTTGTGTACAGCTATGATTTTTACTCTCAAGAAAAGAAAAAAAAAGACATGGGATGACCCTCTCTGATATTACAGTTTCTAACATAGCGACATAAGGCTCATTTTGTTTGACCGCAAGACTGTATGAGCAAAAGAACTGTAACAATACAAAAAATATATGACGATAACAGTTTCTTGTCTACACGAGGGAACATACATGTACATGGGGTACTACAGGTTACAGCAGTATATCCACAACATGAACAGACGATGCTGTGAGTTTGAAAAGATGTCCTCAATGAATGTTTTCAGGGAACTGAGGTCTCCAGGAAAAACACATTGGTGGTAAAAGACATCCAGCCTTGATGAATCCAAAGTTAAGTAGACCTGGTTAATGGGAAGGAACGGTATGGGAACACTTGTCCCTCAATTTCTGTCTACAATTTGTCAATCATGCAGCTCCGCTTTATCGCAATCCTCGGAAGCATGGAGAAAAGTTGTGAATACAAAGAGGTGCGATAACCCAGTGATGTTTACTGACTTTCACATGTCAAGAAATACAGTATTTTGCTTCGTGGAAAGTGTTGCGATTACACGGAAGTTGTGATTATCCAGATTGCGATTAAGCCGAATGTATTATAATAATCCTTTTGTGCTGTTTCGGTTGACATGGAAATAGCTCTTCGATCGATATGGCAATCATTGTGTGAAACAGACATTATAACTCATGTAATCTCTCTCTTTCTCTCATTTTCTCCCTCTTTCTCCCTCCCTCCCTCCCTCCCTCCGTCTCTCTCTCTCTCTCTCTCTCTCTCTCTCTCTCTCTCTCTNGCTAACAGTCTCTCTCTCTCTCTCTCTCTCTCTCTCTCTCTCTCTCTCTCTCTCTCGCTCTCTCTCAGACTTTCATGAAATTAAGTATGCATAATGGGTTATTTTAATACATAACTGAGCGACATGGAAATCTTTTATCTTATATGGGTGTATGTATATTATATACAGTGTGGTTCATGACTGACTCCTTACATACAGTAGAACCTCGTTATTAAGAATGCCTTGGTGGATGGGAGAAAGTATACATGTACTTATTATTGAAATGTACTTAATATCGAGGTTCATCTGAATAAGTGTTTGTGCAGACACCTGTCATACTCTGGTATGGGTCATTATCACGTCTGACTTGTTGTATCATGTGACAAGTTGCTTCACCACTGCAGTTTGCCTCTCGGGTGTGTCCCAGGGATGTTTCCGTCCCACTTTCCCAGATCTCCAGACGTAAAGACGAAAAGGGGATTGGAATCTGTGCATCGGGTCCCCACCCCCTCCCCCCACGAGCCTCAGCTACCTGCCATCAGAATAAGAATGAATCCTTGCATATGAAATTCATATTTAATAAACAATGTGTACCATAGAAGTGTTTTTGTTTGTTTATGTGTTCTTTTGCGAAAATATAAGTTGAGCTCTTTGAAATAATAATTTTAATGGAACTTTCTTTCATAGGAAGGAATTTTCGCGAGTCAAGCTCAACTCGCAAAATTCGAGATAATTCGATCCTTGTGGGGTAAAAAAAAAAAAAATTCTGCAGTACTTATCAAATGAGTGCTTAATATCGAACTTCCATTGTATCTCCATTTTCATCTACTCTACAACATTATTATGCCTTTGCAGGTCTATTACCATTGTTGACTACTCCACCTTTCTTCCCCTCCCTCGTTCTGCGACCCCCTGAAGCCCGATCAATCCCGTGGAATCGCATACCGACGACTCATCTTTGAGATAATGGTGGTCGCTGACACAGCGAATGTGTTTTCCTACACCATTAAATGATTCGCATGTGGCTGTCATTTCTTCCCACATAGCTGGGACGGGCTCCGTTCGTTGAAGTCTTGTATCACAACTTACTCCCAACAAGCAGCTGGATGTACACCAGAGACATAACGCATTTTTTGTGTGNNGCTTTGATGCAAACAAGTAATCTAATGGCTGCTATTGTACATGGTATGCTCATTCTACGCCTGCGAACACAGTGGCATTTCTATTAAATCAATGCGCAAACCACACTCAGTCAAAGACCCCGGCCACTAAGCCACTTTTTTTGGAGTGGCGGCGTGGTCGTGTATAGACGTCTACCTAATTCCGAACTGACGGCAAGGCGATGGGTGCCGACGCAGAGGTCGCGGGTTCGATTCCCACAACATCACTTTCTTTCCTTCTTTCATTTTCTCTCTGCATTTGTCTTCTTGAGCACTTTATACTTTATCCTACTTGATTTCTATAAGCCAGTGCTCCGTTTCATCCTTGTATTATTACACACTCAGTCAGTTCTGCGTAAATGTTTTTGAATTGTGTCTGTTACAGCGGTTTGTTATCCTCAGGTTGTTCACACACTATTTCCGCGTTGATTTCAATTTATATTTTGTAAACGTTAAAGATCTTATTCACGTATCTGTGCTCGACAGATCTCTTTAAGGTGTTGACGAAGATGTCATGTAAACCAAACAGTTTGAGCAATCAAATTCCAAAGCTTTAGACAGTAACTGTTTAAATGTAAATCCAAATTCGTTCACGGATGTTCTCTTTTGCTTTCCGGGTTTTACCTAGGCAATAAATTAGGGAATCTGGCCCAATGAAGTGGCACTGTGGAATTAACTGAGCTGGACCGGCAAAGAACTCCAGCGCAAGGCCCAATACGCTACCAAAACAAACTAAACTTCCTTCATGGTCAACTATCAAACGCCGAAGAAGTTTCTAGCATGACATCTCTGCCTGGGTTCTTAAACACAAATTGATGCATTTCAGGTATGAAGATGCCAATAGCACCTGTGATAAAAGTATGGAATTTGAAATAGTCTAGTCCATATATATAAGATATATAATCAGAAAACTGGCCATGGGGAGGGGATAAGGGTTTGGATTTGAATTTCAAAGGCTTAGATAGGTGCAAATATATATTTTGTAGACCTAGTTTAGGTGACGTTTAGCCACTCAAGTGTAAACTTTGTGTAAACTAGGTGGGTAAAGTTATCCTGTTTACTGTGTGAAAAGGTCTAAAATATTAGGTAGACTGCTTCACTGCCTAAGTTATCAAAATCTGATTGGTTGAGAGTCATTTTTCTTTGGGTCAAAATTTGGAGGAAGAGCTGAACAACAAATGTGGAAAGTATTTTGGCATGGGACCCCTAGATAAGTTAATGAGTGGTGTAAAACCTAATATAGCCAACAGTGAAAACAACATTGGCATCTCTATACCTTACACAACGTACAATGCATATAAATTGTGACCTCTTTATATGTGAGATGAACGCTGCCTAACATGTCCAATGACAGATAAAGTTTTGCTTGATTTCCAACAGCCATTACAACTGACTACACACTTTTCCTTGGAATGGCCCATTAAAAGGTGGGACATGCGCTGGAAAAGTGTATCCGCGTGGGCTCCAAACACGAAAAAGGTGACGTAAAGAAGTGATGAATCGAGGCCAGGCTAGGCATTGATGCAAGAGGATTATAAGATGAAAGGGAAAGGTAAGAATAAGAGGAATGTGTAAGAAATTGTGTGAAGAAATAAAAAAAAAACCTGATAACAAAAACACAAAGATGGATGAATGGATGGATGAATGGATGGGTGGGTGGGTAAGTGGATGGATGGATGGATGTATGTATGGATGGATGGATGGATGGATGGATGGATGGATGATGGATGGATGGATGGATCGATGGATGGATGGATGGATGGGTAAGTGAGTGGATGGATGGATGGATGGATGGATGGACGGATGTATGGATGGATGGGTAAGTGGATAGATGGATGGGTAAGTGGATGGATGGATGGATGGGTAAGTGGATGGATGGATGGATGGATGGATGGATGGATGGGTAAGTAGATGGCTAGCTCGATGGCTGGATGGCTGGCTGGCTGGCTGGCTGGCTGGCTGGCTGGCTGGCTGGATGGATGGATGGATGGATGGATGGATGGATGGATGGATGGATTGCTTACTGGTGCGTTAGCAGTTTGGTATTACTTTACATATAATGATTGCATGAACTACTGATTAATCGATGTTAACATACTATGCAGTAATATTAAAATGCTCTATAAACTTTTCAAAGAAATCAGTCACACTAATTTGCGCTCATTACATAAGACAAAATTACAAGATAAAATGGTGTTTACATTTGTCAAAATAGAGAACGAACGCAATATACGTTTATAAAAAGGCTAAATATGATAAGTAACGATGACACGGAAGTACAGATTTGTCCAGAAATACACCCTCGTCGTACAAACTGGATCATCAAATCACGAGAGGTGTCTGGTTGATCAAAGGGAATCTGATGTCCAGCGCCGTGGAGGACCACCCGGCAGAACTGACCAACCCTGGAGTAATAGCCGTGCACCTCTTTTCGTCCACTCCTCCATACGCTCCTTCCTGAAGCGTTGTACTCAGCTCGGAAAGCCCACGGCGTGGTCATGAGGGCATTGTCCACCATCATAGAGTTGATGAGCGCATCGTAGTCCCCTGTGATCACCAACACTTTGTAATTGTCCATCAGCTCCGCAAGTTTGGTTTTAGTGCTGACCAACAAATCCGGCATGAAATTACTTCTCACCTCCTTATTGAATATATGATACTTTAGGTCACCAACGTGAATCATGTCACGAGTCCGTCGCTTATCCATTAAATGTTGTACATCATGATAGGCTGGCTCATCCATAGTAACGTAATTGTCCACAAAGCCTATTCCGAACTCCGGGAAGAGATGTTTGAAAGTGGCCTCGTAGTTCATAGGCTGTTGGCCTTTCCTGAATGCTGCAAAGACCTTATTCACATTCCGCTTGGCTGCCATGAGTTGCGCATGAGAAATCGCCCCCATGGCGAAAAAGTAATCTCCGAATGCTTCACTCTGTACCTCAGGATCGAAATATGGACCTGCAAGGTAGATCCCAGTTAACGGTAGGGAGGTTTTGTTGGCCAAGATTTCCTTGTGAATGCGATGAGCAAAAGCCGGGACGTATTTCCCAGCGTATGACTGGCCACCTATGTAGAGCTCTCTCTTCAAATATTCCGGAAACATGACGTAAAACTGCTCTATGAACGAATACAAATCGCCGGAGTAGCCATCTTGGGATGTCCTGAAGCCCGCGCTTCCGTTGTCTGAGTAGCTATACCCAGTACCCACGGGGTTGTCTATATATAGCATAGAAAATGTCTCTGCCCAGGATTTCTCCCATCTCTCATACGTCACGTCGTGTTCTTCGTCGTTAGACTTTACTCTGATTGGTCCGTTCTCCCATGTCAGCCCAAGCATGGATGATACTCCAGGGCCTCCGTTCAGCCAGACAACTAGTGGGGCATTGGATTGGGATATGGCAGGGAAAAACCAGAAGAACAGATGGTTGCCAAGCTCTTTGTCTACAGTGATGAAGCCAGCATAGCTCTTGGGAATGATGGATTTAGGATCTTTGACTTCGCTTACTTTGAGAGCCGCAGAAATATCTTTCTTGTCTAGTAATGGGGTAAGAAGCAAAGGATCGCCACGAATTCCCAGATGCTGCAGTGTTACATGGCACAATAGCACAGTCAGAAGGTGATGTATGTTGTGACGCATGTTTCCTGGAAATTCAGAGGAGGCCAATGTCAGTCTTAGAATTCTCGCATATAATCATAAATCAAGATTACATACATGTAACCTGTGGCGGCTCGTCATTCCAAAACTACCCCTGTAACTCGTCTCCCCCCTCTTCGCCATTTCTTCGATTCACAAAATCACAATGCGCTTGTCATAGACTGATCTCTACCAGCGGCAACTCGCTACCACCCAAACTACCATGTAAATCGCCCCTCCTTTTTGCCCTCTCCCTCCCACTGCATTTAATGTAAATTGATGTCTCGTCTAAATCTGGATTAAGTCTAGCTTTTCAAGATCGACCTTTATTCTAATTTAGCCTGTTCACAGCAACCAATGACAGAGGTGTTAGCCCAGGGTAACTTTACAACGTTTGCTGATTCAATACTTGTGTTTATGAATGCTTTGGGAGGAATTCCATATGTGTGCCAAAAAGATTTCCGTATGTTGTTGGTTCGTTGTGTTGCATGCGGAAATCTTTCTGGCACACATATGGAATTCCTCCCAATGCTTTGGTTATTTCGATGAGCACTGAATCACTACTTTGGAAATTGTCGCGCAGATACTCTGCCTCGGCTATCACGGATATCACGGACGCAGAGGTCGCGGGTTCGATTCCCACCACATGACTTTCTTTCCTTCTTCCATTTTCTCTCTGCATTTGTCTTCTTGAGCACTTCCCCCTTTATCCTACCTTGTGTGAGCATCCGTTTGCGTCTGCTCATTCCTTACTTCTGTTACTAAGTGCTCCGTTTCCACCTTGTACTACGGATATCAGCTACCAGTCAGGAACTGTATTCTCAAGGCTGTATGCCAACCTCTCATGGTTTTCTGGAGTGGAAACATAATGCCCTGCCACGGCTCATTACAAACGTGAGCTAAAGGAAAGAGCTTGGTAATCTCAGGCAAGGAAAAAGTAGCGGATCGTGAATCTCGAACTGAAGCAAATTTCAGAAGGTACATTTATGCTTTAACTGCACGCAGTTCGAGCTATTTAAAAAAAAAAAAATTAATATTGTGGGTCACTGGAACACTCGCATCGTTCATGGACGACAGATCGCCGTGAAAGCCAGAATAATGCCGGGTGCCACTGGAATTTTCACAATGGAAAGAGTGCTCAAGGACAATGCACATCACCCACGATTAAGTCAGAGCTTCGGAGAAAAAACGTGAATGTACATAACGAGTGATAATCCAATCTGTGAATGCAGTGCGACTAAGCCTATCACACGAGGAGGTCGATCAGGGCGTATATGACTGCATTATGAACATAGTGCAAACGCTGAATTATGAAGGGCACTTTTAATGCATAACAAAGCACAATTAAGGGATCTGCATTTATTTATGAACGTTGATTTTCTTTGCTAAATTCTACCCGGCGCTGCATGGGTTGCACTAAATGGCAAGCTGTCATCCGAATTTGCTTTCAATTTTTCCCCTCTTTTTATTTCTTCTTTCTGTTTTGAGTCTGCGCCTGCGTCCCCACACCCCACCCCCNNNCCCCCACCTCCCCCTTTCTTCCTTCCGGCCTCGTCCGAAAACAATAACATAAAGATGCTTTTTTTTTCAAAATGGAAACAGAAATGAAAACGTCTGCTGCATATAAATTACTACTACAGCATTTTTCACCGCTCTCCTGTTTGAACTTTACCCTTGTCTATCCTTAACACTAGTCTATCAGTTTTAGCCCTGCGCTTGGTCGTGAGCAAGAATGCTGATCTCTTTCACGACAATGTATCAATCACTGACTGCCTAAAGGTCATTCTAGCCATGAGTGGGGGCTAATTCAGGTCATTCCCAGGGTATTACATTTGCATATCCGCGACCCGCAAACGCCTGTAATTTTCTGGTGGAGCGAGTAGTTCTGTGAAACGTATCCACTCACCCACTGTGTCACGCACATTTGCACTCGGCAACAACGACATGAAGAAGAAAATCCTGGGAATCCACACAAACGTTACCGAGGACGTGCTGACACAAAAGATTGCATTCTATAAATTCTGTAAAATGTAAATATTGGTATCATTATCTTTAAACGCTTTAAAACTCTTTTCAACCGATTCTGCTGAAGTAATCCGATTCTCGTAAGAGCTCAAAAACTTACGGTACGTTGTGGATTGTTCATGGAACATTATAATTATCACTATTTGTTAGCTTGATTTGCAAATAGAAAACTGATTCACATACCGACTTTGGTCGCCAAGTTTCACTGCTAGTTACTGCAATATTGCAATGTTTGTGTTATTAGATATACATAGGAATCTAGTCTACAAACCTAGAAAAAAAATTGAGATACTAAACATTAAAAAAAAAAAATGTATACCCTAGAGATGCCAGTGTCACGCAAAATGACAGACACACGATAACGTACCCAAGAGATGATTCAAAAACACTCTGGCTGTTGATTGGTAGTTCAAGTTGAAAATGCACAGAACAACTTCAGACTGTAAGTTCGTACTGCACGTGCCAAAGATTGTCTTGGCGGACAGGATCGCGGTTGGATAACGGCGGCTGCGTGGCTGCCGCTAACATAACCAAATAAAAAAAAAACAAGAACACCCAAGAAAGCAATCAGATTCCGTGCCTTTCCGGGCTGCGCGACATATCATGCGCACTGGTATGAAAATGACAGACCCCCTCCTCCCCTCCTCTGCGTGAGACGATCTAATCACGCTACCCCAATAATAACAAGGGTTTCGCCCCTTTTTCCCCCCCGAGTGCCGAAGCCCGCTTGTGGAGTTGGTGAGTTGTAGTCTTGTCTGTTGTCTGTACCCGATTTCCCCCTCGAAATTGGGTTAGGCTACTGAAAACTGTTCGTTGTATTTGGGGTGACCCAGTACGAGTTCCACAACTTTGACATTATAGAGGGGAACTGCAAATTACTAGCCCTGTAATATCGTGTTATAGACTATTATATTTCCTGCAAAGAGACCGGATTTTTTTTTTTAAAACCCGGGTTTGAACGATCAACTTTTNGGGGTTTCTGTCTGTAATTTCGGTTTGCCAGTCTAGATGGGCCGGCCGGCAGGCAGGCAGTCATCTCCACCCAAAACTTTAAGCTGTCTTGCAAACCGCTAATGTTTTATAATTTAATGTGGAGTATCCCTCAAGAGCGTGGTAAAGATAAAACAGTTGAAGACGGTGGGATGAGATTGGGGTGGGGAGGGGGAGGTAGTCAGGGTTGCTACTTCGCAAATATATATATATATGTACTAATATGCCTGCCATGTTGGAGCAACAGTAACAGGACAAGAGGGGTGGAATGCAGAAAGAAGGATATTTTTCGAGGCGAACAGAGAGAGAGAGAGAGAGAGAGAGAGAGAGAGAGAGAGAGAGAGAGAGAGATAGAGAGAGAGAGAGAGAGAGAGAAAGAAAGAGAGAGAGAGAGATGTGAGCTAGAAGGTGGCTTAGGCCTACCGGAAAAAAGAGTGAACGACAAAGAACGATGAAAATTTCTTAAAAAGGTAAACATTACAGACAGGTCTAATACTCCAAAAGCTCATGAACTCTTCTCCAGTAAAAATAAAAACAAAAATCTTCTTAAACCTTGCGGGCGCACTTCGTTTCATCGATACGCCATCTTAATTAACCTCGTTGTACCGACACATGCCGACAACTCACCTCGTTTCATCGACAACACAAGATTAAAGCTTTCATACCCAAGCAGTACTTATGCTATAATCAAGTACTATTACTAAATTCACTCACATACTTTTTAAAAGTTAACATCGTGTAAATATTGTAGATGGGAATGTTTATTACACAGATATTCTTTATAATCTCTTACTTACAATGAAAAGAAATTGTTGGCCACTATCGTTTACCTAAGTTTGATTTTTTTTTTAATGGACGTGTACTGTCTACTGACGAGTGTCGATGAAACGAGGTTAACTGTACAGTGCCTTCGAGAGGTTAATCCATCTCCTTTGAGCTTCTTTTAACAACAGAGAGAATGTTGTCAACGAAACGAGGTGTACCCAGTCTTTCTCGTCTTTGTAAGATCATCTTGAATTCTTAACATTTCGAGCATATTATTGCATAACACTTTGTCCTTCAGTACTGAGTATCATACCCAGTGTCTCACCACAGAAATTGGAAACTGTTCCTGTGTCTTTTTTTCTTTTTCTTTTTCTTGTTTATTCAGTGTACATGCAGTTATGTTGTTTTGTCTGCCTATGTATCTGCCATGCATATTGAATTTTGATTACCTATTATATGTTATCATATTTGTAACCTGGGTTCAAATAAATAATGTGAATTCATTGAAAGTGAATGCTGAACCCGGGGCAT
>JAWQUT010000435.1:390974-404230 GCA_033807755.1 Ellobium chinense | reverse complement strand
TACTGTTAAATGTATTTACGTTGTGAATGAGATGTATAACACTGCAAGACATTGTACACCAATTTCCCAATGGGGCCATTGAAAGTCCTTTATTTTCTTGTTATCCTATGGCGGTAATAACAGAGCGCTTTCATTTTCAAGTTTGGATCTTTTACGGATCGTTAGGACAGAGGCAGGCATGCGCATATACCATTTCCTGGTGTTCAAATCATATTGCAAGTTGCAAACAAGAATCTAGTGTGAATTTCACATTTACATTATAACTTGCAACATCATTAAAAACACTAAGAAAATGTCATGTAAATATATATATGCACATGTCAAGCTATCCGACACCGGTTCGTAACAAATTCGAATTTTAAAATAAAAGCTCTCTAATAGCATTGAAGTCCGTATCACGTGATTCTTCATCTGTGTTTTTGGTGGTCTTTTTATTTTTGGGCGCCAATGTTTACTGTCAGTTTTGTCCTCTCTATCTCTCTGCATTCTTTCCCCTTGTGTGTTGAGAGAAAATGTCAGTATGGACTCAAGTCTTATCATTGTTCTTGGCATCCTCGATTAACACCCCCTAGGATAAGGTGGCCCTACTTGGGAGATTCTAGAGTTATTTTCTACCTCTGAGGCTTACATTCTATTACTCGACACCGATAGTGAGTACTCTCTTACACATTCTCTGGTACTCTGATGCGCGAATACTCAATGTAAGGCATGCGCTCTTCGTTGTTGCGGATACTGCCTCTATAATTAATTATACACCTCTAAATTCATATGAGCAGATCTAAGAACTTACTCACCATGGCTATATCATCTGGTTCCAGATCATCATTTTCGCAAAATAACATTCGAAAGATACACATTCTAATTAATGATCCATTATACAGGCACATTGGAACAGCATGCATGGGAAAGAAAAGGTAATTGCCCCCCTCCCCCCCCAAAAAATGTGAAAGAGCAACATCAAATAATAGAGCACCAGTGTTTATTATATGACATACAGTTTAGCTTTATTTACGATTATGATTTTTACACATATAGCACCTATATGTTCAATGCACGTATAATAATGTACAATAATATATGATATAATGTAATAAAGTATAAAGTATATATATAATTTTAAAAAAATACATCTCGCATGCAGGCAAAGTCTCTTTATATATAACTTCAAATGTTTATTATCTCCACAGCAGGCCAGATTAGTTATTAGTTTTCTTATCTCTCTGAGAAGGAATATGGTGTCGCTGCCATTTCATAGGCGCTGATCACTAGAAATCGGGCTATAACTTCGGCTGCTTCTAAAATCCCTCTTCTCACTCGACTCTGGCGTACATTTGTACAATAATGGTTTTATTGTTGTAAGTGCCTTGGGAAAGCATTTCATTCTCATTTTCCTCGGTCCACCCGTCTGTAAAATGGGTACCTGGCTATAGGCAGTGGAAGATATTGTCAGAATGCTAGTGATCAGCGCCTATAAATGGCAGCGGCACTGTATGCTCCCCAGGGAGTCGAGAAAGTCATAGAGTGATCAGGCCTGCTGGGGTAATGATAGTGTGAAGTCGCGTGAGCGGGCATTAGCCTGGATACGAGACTTATAAACCGCATTATTATTATTATTATTATTTAGAGTCTGCACAGCCAGGGTGCTACACCGCGGCAGCTAGCATTGATTTTGTAAGTATTTCAGTATAATAACGTATAGCTGTTCTCAGCTTCTTTATTCCTATTTCTATTTCTGGCTCTCAGACATGAATTCATTTGCCTTTCTTTGTATGTCTTAAATTTGCCTTGTCAGTCTTGAGAAAGTGTTATAATATATACACGAAACGTCGACTATTCTTAATAAATTCATTATACATTTTTTTTTTTTTTTTGCAAAAAGTTTTGCGTCGTTGGGCAGAATCACATTTAGTTTTAATGGTATATCTGTATTATATACATAATGTGCTTGATGTGCAGTGTGTATAGTATTAGTATGTACTGAACACTGTATGGCATTGTAAAGCGAGTTCTCTACGGGACCAGTAAAGGCCATTTATCTTTTTTTAAAATTTATTCAAGCTCAGCACAGATCCGTGGAGTTCTCGTGTTTCTACGGGTTTAACAAGCTGGTTCAAGAACGTTCAGATGACATCCTGGTGTGCATTGGGTGCCAGAGTGGGCGTATTGATTGCTGCCATATTCACATCATTTGATAATTGATACGATCAATTCCACTTAATCGCAACTCCTCGTGAGCACAACAGAACAGTTGCGCTTAGAGGGAGTTGCGATTATCTGGTGACTGTTATATATACAAAATACATGAAAACGTTGCGATTGTGTGGAAGTTGCCATTATCCAGATTTCCAGTAAGCAGTGTAGACTGTATTATGCCAAACGGTTCACAGTGTATTCTTTGAACTAAATTCTTGTTACCGTCTTTTTCTCCCTCAAACATCCTGCTCTCTTTACAAATCTGTTTCTTCGTTCTACTTTTCACTCACGCCCGTATCATAAAGGCAGCAAAGACGTCGAACAAACCTGCTCAAAGTTTACATGCAATTCAATTCCGCTTAAACGCAATTTCTCGAGAGCATCATAGTATTTTGTTATGAAGACAGTGTGGCAATTACACGGAAGCGGCGATTATCGGGACTGCAATTAAATATAACTGACTGTATTATCATTCATTCGTGTTGACATATTATGTCACTAGTCCAATCTACTAAGTCAAATGTAAATTCATGATTCATATAGAGATCAGCCGTCGTTCTACGGGTAGAATTTCTTGGCATCATGATCATTCCATATTCGCCCAAATCGTTTAATTTTTTTTAGATGCTTTGTTGAAGCGTTTTTACTACTCTGATCATCCATTCATCTCCTTAGGTTTTAACAAATAAACTGACTTTTGTTTTGATGTTGTATTCCTAGTTTTCAAAGCTAACCCATATCTACCTTATTATTTTGTCTTGGGCAACGAATTCAGAGTGCTGGATTAATATCTCAAAACCTCAAAAGGTGACTTGGGCAAATAAGTGTGGATTGAGGATGACGTAGGGATGTGATGGTTGCCATACTCGACATCCATCAAAGTTGAGGACTCCTGTGGCCATATGCATAATCCATACGTTAGTTAACGTACTGCGTTACTCACAGTAAGCACTACTAATGTTTTGGGAGTTTCCCGTGGTTACCGTAACCAACGTAAGGACTATGCATAAGACCACTGATCCGGTCAACTATACGGCCCCGAAATGAAGAACTCTCCACTAGTCCCCCTCTTCGGATTTTAGGCATGATTTTTGACAGCTTGCGCATTAACGATGGGATCTATTGCCACCGTAAGAATTACATCGACTTTGCATGCTGAAGGCTCCTAAGGGTAGATCCAGCACGGTGGTAATAAGGATCCCATCTTTACTGCATAGGTTCTCTATTATAAGGCCTTAGTGGTCGAGCTTAGGCAGAATAGAGGAAGGGAAACAGTATTACACATAGTAGGTGTGTGTACATAGGCGAACAATCGTAATAATTACACTGGTGTATTGGTGCTGAATGTACCTTCAGTAACGTTCAACACGCAGAGCTAATGGAATTCTTCCTATGATAAAAAATCCCATGGTTAATGCGCAAGCTCTAATTGAAAGAACCAACAAGGGGCATAATTTCAGAAGAAATAACATGATCATTAAAACGTTAAATAAAATACTAGTAAATTATCATATTTTTATGGCCGAGAGAGGTAGATGGGAATTTCCAAATAAGAATTGAAAAATCGGAAGTATGTAAATTGTGGTGTTGTCAAAGATGAATACTCTTGTTTTTGTAAATGTCCAAAGTTTGAAAGGATTGGAAATCAATGTTTACGCAAATTGGCTGTCCAAAAACCAAGTCTGTTTAAATTCGTAGAGCTTGTAACTTCTGTACAGGCGAATGAATTGCAGAACGACTTGCAGAACATCGTCAGAATGTCATTTTATGTCATTGAAAGGATAGGAAAGTCACAAGTGATATCAGAATATTTTTTCTATTATTGCACACATATCATAAATTCATACTTTTCCTCGGTCATTTTCACTAGTGACGATACTACACTAAAATTTAAAAAAAAACAAAACAAAACAAAACCGGAACATGGCGGGACTTACAGAACCACAGAGTATACATTTGCTTTATAGCCTAAATACATCACATCTTTTTTTTTTTCCAAAAACTTTATACTGTATATTTTTCTTCCACCTGACCCTTTTTTTTTATTTCAAAAACTTTAAACTGTATATTTTTCTTCCACCTGACCACTTCTAAGAAAACAACGCTTAAATTCAGCCTGCGTAGGCTGCCATTGGTCATGCTGCATGACGTCATAAAGCGAGACAAGCTAGCAGACAACTGGTGCGGACGCATATGCAGTCCGTTAAGACCAGTCAGCTCCAAGCCTATCTCGCTTTGTGATGTCACGCAGCACGAGTAATGGCGACGTGAGCAGGGTGAAAAATCTCGACATCTTCTCAAGAGACTATTGGACAAAAGACAAAGTATACACGTTTTAAAATATATGAAGAATTTTGAGGACTTAAAAGACTGTAAGGCAAGTAAACTTAACTACCCTTGTCCCTTTAAACTGGTTGCGTAAGAAGTATGAGACCAAAGGGATTACGTATTCGCAGCCTGATCGGTATCACGAATGGTTAATTTTAACATTTTGTTTCCTCGATGACACGTGGCCTAATGGTTAAGGCGTTGGACTCAAGATCTGAAGGTCGTGAGTTCGATTCCCGACCACGGTCATGTTGTAAGTGCCTTGGGAAAGCATTTCATTCTCATTTTCCTCAGTCCACCCGTCTGTAAAATGGGTACCTGGCTATAGGCAGTGGAAGATATTGTCAGAATGCAAGTGATCAGCGCCTATAAATGGCAGCGGCACTGTATGCTCCCCAGGGAGTCGAGAAAGTTCTAGAGTGATCAGGCCTGCTGGGGTAATGATAGTGTGAAGTCGCGTGAGCGGGCATTAGCCTGGATACGAGACTTATAAACCGCATTATTATTATTATTATTATTATTATTATTATTATTACATCTTAAGTGAAAATACCCACTGGCGCTCTTCCCACACAGAGACACAGTGATGTCTGTTAAGCCGAAGTTAAGAGAAGCAGGTTTATGAGACTGTTTTTATTAGTAGATAGAAATTTGGATTACATGGAGAGGAGGGCCTTTGTCTTCCGTTTTACACGCCTTCCGCTTTGTCTTGGATGTATGGATGGATGGATGGATGGATGGATGGATGGGTGCATGGGTGGATGGATGGATGGAGAGACCTATAGATGGACGGACGGACTATCGGACGGATGGATGGATGAATGGGTGGGTGGATAGTTGGCTCAACTAAACAAGAGGAAGCATGGACCAGTACAGGGGCTCTTGCTGCCAGTCTATCAACTCTATAGTGAATGGCTGGTTTAAAATGTTGGTAATGGTGCACTGATCAATTAGTTATCTGATGCCTTAGTTCATTGGTTCACTGACTACTATTACGGCTAGTGACACGAATATCATGGCTGTAAGATAGGGATATTTAAAAGAAATCAGTGGACAGGTGATGCTTGAAGTATGCAAAAATCAGTATAATTTCCAGCACAGGGCTGTTCAAACTTCTTAAAAAGCAAAATAAATGTAGATGACAGCGCTTTACATTGGATTCTAGCTTGCATAGAGATATGCTTGCACTCTATACAGATTCATAGAGTTAGGCTCAGTCCCATTGCGAAACGTCTTAAGATGAATGATGTCACTAATGCTGATGGTGCCGGTCGCTTGTTGGTTGTGCGCCCTCCGATGCCTTTCTCGTAGCCGTTCCTTTTGACTTGACTCACATGTAATCCAGGGCCAGAGTCTCATCGATTGATACCTACGCGGATAGCAGGTGGCCGTTCAGTGACTTTGCTATATTCATCTGTAATATCCCCAGTACAGGGGCTCTTGCTGCCAGTCTATCAACTCTTTCATTGTCATGGACCTCTGCGTCCCAAAACGCAGTTGATCCATCTGATTGCATAAAAGTTGGAGGCCAGAAGATAGTGCATATTGCTCTATATGATACGTAACGATGACACTTTCAAGTGAACGATTACGAAGTCTTTTAAAGCTCTCCTAAATACAACCGCTTTGGACGAACTTGACCATCATGTCACGAGAGGAAGCAGGCTGATTGACGGGAATCTGATGTCCAGCACCATGGATGACCACCCGGCAGAACTGACCAACCCTGGAGTAAAAACCATGTACTTGTTCCGATCCTGTCCTCCACACAGATCTTGTTGAGGCGTTGTACTCAGCTTGGCGAGACCATGGCGTGGCCAGGAGAGCACTGTCCACCATCACAGAGGTAATGAGCCCATCATAGTCCCCGTTTGCCACAAGGATTTTGTAAGTGTCCATCAGCTCCGCTAGTTTAGCTTTGGTACTGGTTAGAAAATCAGGCTTAAGTTTACTATTTACTTGGCGGCTGGAAATGCTATATATCAAATCACCAACGTGAAGCATGTCTCGCATCATTTGCATGTTCATGAAGATTTTCACAGAGTCATAATCCGGCAATTCCATTGTGACATAGTTATCCAACGAATAATCTCGGTGTATCGATAACGGAAAGACTTGATTAAAAATGGTTTCAAAATTCAAAGCATGTGGGGAATTTCTGTAATCTTCAAAGACTTGAGCTATATCCTTTTTGAACTTGGTAAGTTCTGAATACGAAATCACCCCCAAAGCGTAGTAGTAGTCTCCAAATGCTACACTCTGAATTTCAGGGTCGAAATATGGACCTAAAAGGTAGATCCCAGTCAAGGGAATGGAGGATCTCTTAGCCAGAATCTCTTTGTGAATGCGATGAGCAAAAGCCGGGACGTACTTCCCTGCGTATGACTGGCCACCTATGTAGAGCTCCCTCTTCAGGTATTCCGGAAACATGACGTAAAACTGCTCTATGAACGAGTACAGATCACCTGCGTAGCCGTCTTGAGTTGTCCTGAAACCCATAGTCCCGTTGTCTGAATAACTGTACCCAACACCCACAGGGTTGTCTATATATAGCATAGAGAACGTCTCTGCCCAGGATTTCTCCCGTCTCTCATACGTCACGTGATCATCGTCAAGTGCCTTTACTCTGATTGGTCCATTCGCTCCCAACAGTCCAAACATGGATGATATCCCGGGACCTCCGTTCAGCCAGACAACTAGTGGGGCATTGGGCTGGGAGATGGCAGGGAAAAACCAGAAGAACAGATGGTTGCCGAGCTGTCTGTCTGCAGTGATGAAACCAGCATAACTCCTGGGGATGATGGAGTTAGGATCTTTGACCTCGCTCAGTCTCAGAGCCGCGGGAATATCATTCTTATCCAGTAAAGGTGTTAGAAGCAAAGGTTCGCCGCCTATTCCAAGATGCTGCAGTGCTGTATGGAACACCATCACAGCCCATAACTGACAACATGCGTAGTGATGCATCTTTCCTGGAAAATCAAAGGGAGGCCGTTGTAACTGGATTTTCCAAAACGCAAGTGGTAATATTTTGTAATTTCTTCAGGAGAGAAACAGTTTAAATCTACACATATATACACATGTACACACACAGTCATACACACTCGAACATACATGATTACTCTCTTGAGTACATGGGTTCTCTCTTTCTTTCTCTCGTATCTCATCCAGCTGTTCATAAACACGAATACACGACAGACCAGAACTTCACCAAGATATGATCACTACCCAGAACTCACCAATATTTTTTTTTTTTTTTATGGTTCGAATCTTCGAGATATACGGGTAGTGCTTTTTGTTCACGCCATAAACAGGAAAGCAAGGTTTTCTCACAGAACTGAATCATTCATTGCTTGAAAGTCATTTCAGCTACTAAGACTTGCAATGACTTACAGTGATATACACTGTAAATATAGGCAAGTGTACATTAATGTAAGGATTGGAGTTATGTATATTGTATTATCTGAAATTTTCCTGCCGTAATTGGAACGGAAATTGTATTTTGTACACAACGATTTTTCTTTAAGCAGTTTTTTCATTATTATTCTTGCTCAGGTAATGTATTTATTGTGTTTTTTATCTTGGGGATGTTATTTTGTAAATGTGAAGTTGATTGTTTGGCTAACGCCTAATAAGGGTTTTGGACCTGAACTTACCTATGTCTTTACAGACTGGACAAAAAAGTAATTGAGTGAAGGGACGACTGAGAAATGGTCGGAATAATCCGTGGTTGAATGATAGTTTTGAAAACAACAGCGGTGCTATATTGAAGAATTAGCTATTGGGTGCTTTAGTTTGTTGTTCATTGTGTGATTCGCTGATTGCAGAAACGGCTGTCCGAGCGATAATTATAACTATATGAATTAAACGTGTAATTAAACGTTAAAATATCTAACTAAAATATGTATAGTTTCCATCATGGTCAAAATGTAGAGAAAACGAACTGAATACTAATGAAAGCACTGAACATTGCAAATATCGATATGGCGGTTATTCTAGAAAAGGACACAGCTTGACTAATCTCTCCCAAAATACATCCTCTTTGGGCAAACTGGACCATCATGTCACGGGAGGAATCAGGCTGGTCATAGGGGATCTGATGTCCAGCACCATGGATGACTACCCGGCAGAACTGACCAACCGAAGAGTAGTAACCGTGTATCTGTTTCTTTCCTGTCCTCCAGACCGATCTTCTCGAGACGTTGAACTCAGCTTGGCCCGACCACGGAGTGGTCATAAGGGCGTTGTCCACCATCACAGAGGTAATGAGCCCATCATAGTCCCCGCTGACTATAAGCACCTTGTAACTATCCATCAGATCCGCAAGTTTGACTTTAGTGCTGACCAAAAAATCTGGCACGAAAGTACTTTGCACTTCCGAATTGATTGTATAAAACTTGAGGTCACCAACGTGAATCATGTCACGAATCTGTGGCATTTGCATTAAAACTTCTACATTTGCATAGGCTGGCTTTTCCATAGTAACGTAATTGTTTGAGTCAAACTTTAACGGAAAAAGTTTAAAGAACACAGCACTATAGTCAGGAGGAAGTGCGTTTTCCCTGTAATCTTCAAAGAGTTTAGTCACGCCTTTTTTCCAGTCAGTGAGTTCTGAATAAGAAATTGCCCCCATGGCGTAGTGGTAAGTTCCAAATGCTTCACTCTGAATTTCAGGGTCAAAATATGGACCTAAAAGGTAGATCCCAGTCAAGGGAATGGAGGATCTCTTAGCTAGAATCTCCTTGTGAATGCGATGAGCAAAAGCCAGGACGTACTTCCCTGCGTATGACTGGCCACCTATGTAGAGCTCTCTCTTCAGGTATTCCGGAAACATGACGTAAAACTGCTCTATGAACGAGTACAGATCACCTGCGTAGCCGTCTTGAGTTGTCCTGAAACCCATAGTCCCGTTGTCTGAATAACTGTACCCAACACCCACAGGATTGTCTATATATAGCATAGAGAACGTCTCTGCCCAAGATTTCTCCCATCTCTCATACGTTACGTGTTCATCGCCAAGAGACTTTACTCTGATTGGTCCGTTCTCCCACGTCAGCCCAAGCATGGATGATACTCCAGGGCCTCCGTTCAGCCAGACAACTAGTGGGGCATTGGATTGGGATATGGCAGGAAAAAACCAGAAGAACAGATGGTTGCCGAGCTGTCTGTCTGCAGTGATGAAACCAGCATAACTCCTGGGGATGATGGAGTTAGGATCTTTAACCTCGCTCAGTCTCAGAGCCGCAGGAATATCATTCTTATCCAATAAAGGCGTTAGAAGCAAGGGTTCGCCGCCTATTCCAAGATGCTGCAGTGCTACATGGAACACTATAACTGCCCACAACTGACAACATGCGTAGTGATGCATCTTTCCTGGAAAATCAAAGGGAGGTCGTTGTAATAGGATTTTCCAAAACGCACGTATTAATATTTTGTAATTTCTTCAGGAGAGAAACAGTTTTAATTTACACATATGCACAAAAAACATGTACACACACAGTCATACACACTCGAACATACATGATTATTTTCTTGAGTACATGTGCTCTCTCTTACTTTCTCTCATATCTTATCCAGCTACAGTATTTATAAACACGAATACATTGCGAGCCAGCACTTCACCAAGATATGATCACTACCCAGAACTCACCAATATTTTTTTTTTTATGGTTCAAAACTTCGAGATATACGGGTAGTGCTTTTTGCTCACGCCATAAACAGGAAAGCAAGGTTTTGTCACAGAACTGAATCATTCATTGCTTGATCTGAAAAATGCACAATTTTCCTGGAATTGAGTTAAACGTGATTTAAGGGCATTTTTTCTTTAGTGAACTGATCTTGATTTGAACTGATTTTTTTGGTGAACTTGCCCTACCCTGCTGGAAATTTATACACTGTTTCACAGATTCACCGCTCCCGTACGCACAGTGCATAGCATCCACAGAAAGAGTCAAGAGAGATAAATTTGAAAAACATGGCCAATGATCTGTGAGCAAAAATATATGGGTCGGTGCCAAAAAGCTGTAATATAAAATGGGACAAAGGAGCTGAAAAGTGGATAACATATATGAAAGAAAAAAGAGACATTCTTTGATACATTAACCATTTTTATTTCAGGTTTCATACATTTTGTAGTTGCAACTTTCTCAATTCAGTGAGAGAGGTTGATTTTCATACGAAAGTACCAAGTGTCCCGTGTCGGACATCACTGTGACGACCGAAAAGTGTTAATAAAGGCACTAATAGAGAAGAAATGTGAACTCAACCTGTAATAATTATGAGTATAAAAATCATAAAAGTAAGCCAGATATAGCGCTAATGTACTTAATAACATACAATTTATTTAACAGTTGATTTGGGTTTGTAGTCACAGTGATGTTCGACACAAAATGCTTTTTTTTGTTTTTTTTTATTTTGAAAATAACCACATTTTAACCAGTGTTTACTCCTTACATAAAATCACACAATCTCAACAACACCATTCATGTCCATTCAGTACCCATTCATGTACAAGATCATAAACCTGACATAAGAGACAAGTATCCAAACCTTATTCATCAACATGGACTGTATTGTAACTGTGATTCAAAAGTGGCCTAAGTATTCTTTTAAAAAAGTACTGTGTTTTTTATGAGATCAAGGCCCATCCTAACATGTTTAAAAAACTCATAATGTACCAACATTTTCCTGCCAAATTTGCCATTGGACGTTTTTTTGACTTTGTAACTTTCTATAGACGTTGTAAATAAGTGCATAATTATATCAAATATTACATTTATTACTTGGGCTCATTATGATATACTGATCTCAACAGATCCCTCAGATAAAATTGTACAGTTATCAAATTCAGTAATTTGGTCTTTGGTGTCGGACATCACGTGACAAAATATTTCCAATCAGAAGTCACTTTCAAGATAAATAATTATTAACTTAAACCCAATAATGACAAGAATAAATGGCGATTATCAAGCACACAAGGCATGTAAATTCAGCAGTGATTAGCTGAATCATTAGCATAAATTCTCCGACAACTAAAATTAAAAACATACATGTTTTACAGTGAAAATGAGAAATAAGCACTTGCATTCTTCTTTCAGGTCATTCTTTTAATAGAAAGTTTTGTCACTTTTCTTCAGAAGGTCGGCTGCCAAGGTGGGGGCTTGGGGGAGGGGGGACACAGATACAAACAAAAAACAAAAGAAGTGGGGGGAGGGGCTTGGGGCATACCACTGTGCACCTTTCTGCACTGGTCATTCGTTTTGGCTTTGATTTCTTCTCAACCTCTTCTGTGAATGTCCATCATTCCTTCCTCTTACGTTCTATGTGACTCCTTCCTATTTAAAAAGAAAAGGGAATTCAAAGCCAGAGTATATTAAAGCGGAAATGCCATTGGAGGAACTAACTACTAGAATTTCATAAAACATTAAAAAATTTGTCGAACTTTGTCAAGTACTGGGCATAGGCCTTTATTCTCGATTGTGACCGCCGGTGCGCCAGCCCTGAGGCAAGACAGCATATTATGGCTATACTGTCTTCGGCCTAGTGCTGGACGTCACGCGTTCGACATTGCAACGTCGCACGTGTTGTATTAGAACATGGACTGCCAAAGGCTATGATTTACAGTCCATTTTGTGCTAAGTACGCCCAGAATGCATAGTACTCTGGCAATGCATTCGCATTCTTTCGATTAAATACACTTCCTGCATTTATTTTTATGTAGTTCTACAGATAACGTCGTCGCAATTTTTGACATTTGAATATCGCAAGAAATCTCAATGTAAAGAAACATACTTTGTTTCTTTTTGTATTACATTGCCTTATCTTGGAGTAAGCGTTTTCGTTAATTATGTTACGAACAAAACTACAAGAACAAGAAACAAGCTAAGCATAAGCAGGAAAACTGTGTTGAACGTCACAAACAGATTGGTATGTGTCGGACGTCACTATAAAAACAAACATGACGACAAAATTCAAACTTACGTGGAGATGCGTTGTTTGATTCCTCCATCACCAAAACTCCAACACACATTCATCGAAAAGAAAGTAATGACAAACAAACGCCTCGGACAGCCTGGGAAAGATGTGACCGCTATTGCCGTATCGTGGTTGGACGTCACGGTGTGATGACAAAGTGGACGAGTTCAGGAACTTCTTTTGCTGGCCTACACGGGCAGAAATTGACGAATGGTGTGTAACTATTATCCAGCAAAGGATGACACTTTTATTGCCCTATGTGGGTTACCTGTACCTGTATTCTGACATTTGGCGCATCCCATTTTTTATTTGATAAGGGTGTGACAACACAGGTGATGTCCGACAACTTATTTTTAAAATGGCCTGTTCTTACTTAATTAGCTCACAGAAAAATTATGTTTTAGCTTTACATTCATCCTCAGTTATTACTCTGAAATACAGTTACCAAATCCAAATGTAAATTCTATATCTGTGCCTGTTTTGTTTGTTGTTGTTTTTTTTTTCTGAGGTCCGATTCCAGGTGTCCTTTTAAAATATGTAATAAATCAGTCAAATCAGAAAAACATATTCAAATTTTGACCCCCAAAAAAACCCCCAAAAAAACAAGAGGAACAACTGTAATCATCTTGTTCATGCTGTTTATTGCATCAATTTGGAACAACCACAGACAAAGAAAACACATACCCGTCGAAAAAAAATGAGATAAGAAGATTACAAAAAGGATTATTGAAAAAGAGAGCTTTTTGGCACTGCCCATATATATA
>JAWQUT010000435.1:369502-382212 GCA_033807755.1 Ellobium chinense | reverse complement strand
GGGTGGTGGAGGGGAACGGTGAGGGGTGGAGAGGAGGGGAGAAGATGCTCACTCTCTAGCCCTAGTTGGATCTTGGGGATTCAGACTAGCGGCCTTGACATGGCAAAGTTTAAAGGTCACAATTCCGAGTCACATTCCGAGTCTGTCTCTCACTCGCCGATTACACTCGTTTAGCGTGTGACAACTGAATGGAAAAGTATTTGAGTAGGGAGCTGTCGCTTTAGGAGGAGGCCGTTCGTAGCGATGTACCGGTTCCGTCGAATCGCTGAGTTAAAAGACTCGAAGAGCCGATTCTCGATCCGATTCCTGCCCAGGCCTGGCATCATTGTTTTCTCTTGCGTGTGTCTGCTGATGCTTGGGTGATGGTGAGCAGTGAGTTGTGTATATGCCTGGAGGGAGGATAGCATTTCGAGAGTTGTGTGTGAGTGTGTGCGTATGTGAGTAACTATACTTACCTATGGCCCTGGGCGTGTGCATATGCGTAAGATATGGCGTAACTTCACATGTACATGATTTTAAGGACAATAGTGGTTGGTCAATATCTGAATTTTTAAGTATCGCGGTACTCAGCCTTCACATTCCAACTATCGAAAGTATCGGTTCCGTTTCGATTACATACTCCGTGCTGGAAAGGCATTATTCAGATACTTTCAATGCCTTTTTGATTATTTCGATAACTTTTCGATGTTTTCGATACTTTTTGATATTGTAAATACTTCCCGATAGCATTAGGTTTTGCACTGAAAAGACCGGTAGCTTGTTAGTTTGGTTCCGAGGCTCGAAATTAGATCGCGATAGTTTCAATATCTTCCGATACTATCGATACCTTTTGATATGTTAGGTTGCTCAAGAGACCAATAGCTAGTTTGGTTCTAAGGATCGGAATTTTTTTGTCGCCACGAACAATATCCAGGGTGAATCCTCTGCCAAAAAGATTTGAACCCAGAATATTTTGAACCCAGAGACAAGCGCTTTGTCTCCGGATCACCTTGCTCACATAAAAAAAAAAAAACCAACCCAAAAACCTCACTGCCACGTTCACCGAGAAAACACAGAAAGAACTCAAGGGCTTTCTCTAACAACAGCACTAAATGACTAAATGAACTGTATCATTATCATTGCGGTGCTGTCCTTCGAGATTGCCAAGTCAAGTTACCAGAAACACATGTATCACTGGCCTTTTCCTTCATGAAATACCCTCAAAGCCATGACTTTTCTATCGATCTTGTATTACCAAGACAATCCAACCGACCACCCTGGTCTACAGTGCGTTTCATCGATTGTGGATAAACATTCCCCACGATATTTTTCTTCAGGCAAGTTCACCGGAAGAAGGTCGTCACGGAAAGCGTCCGTCCAAAATCAATGACGCGCACTTCAAGAGGTGTTGGCATGTTGAATATTATGTTCGCAAAAGACATTTTTTAAAAATCGGAGATTAGAGTATAATAGAGACAGAATAATAAACAAAAGTTCAAGTAGTTAATATCATTAACAGTGGTCGTAGATAGTCAAAGGAAGACGCAAGAAAAGAATAATTCAGGTTGATATTACTGCATTTCACATAAAAATAATAAATCAATAATGTCGCCTGGGACATTCTTATTCTGTAGTCTTCACCGCGCATATTAGACTGAATAGATACGGCAGGAAAATTTGCGAAATAACAGTTATCCTGATACCCAAAGATGACCAGGCTTCGCCTAGGTCAGTGTAATCCCAGGCAGCGCCCCCCTCTGGTTATTGAAAGGGATCATTTGGAAGGAATTCGCCTTTCCGAACCAGTCAATCATGACACATATTTCCGTATTCGCCTCAGAGTAAGGCAGGAAATTTTGTGAATGACTATACATTGCTTACAGTTACTGGAAAACAAGTGTTGTGCTTGGAAAAAAAAAAGCTGTGAAGTTAAAAGAAATGAAAAAAAAAACCAACAAGAAATGCTCCGTTTCATCTTCTCTCTCCCAGAAGGCTGAGAGACAAGAATCTCAGATTTTGATGAGTTAATGAAAGAGAGAAAAATGGAGATGGAAGGATGAAGGTCATGGAAAGAAAAGAACAAAACCAACTAAACAACATAAAATGAGTCTCACACACCCACCTTCCTCTTCCCTCTCCTTCCCTCTTTTCCCCCTACCCATCCCTTAACTTCACCTCACCCCCACACCCGTTCCCTCCTCCCTCTCCTTCATCCTCCTTCAGCCCATAACTTCTGGTGGATCACCAGCACTAATATCTGTCATCACAACAGTGACTCCAGGTAACCTCCCCTGACTTGTGTAACTTCGGTTGCACCCTCCAGGTATACAGTAAATCCCCTCACTTACAAACATATAACTAACTACAGTACTTACCACCGCAGAAACACTCGACAGCCTAGCTCCACAACTCTGCTGATGTATCCATGCTGGACAGCACCTGACCTTCCTCCAGTCTTATAACTCACTCTTTATCAGTCCCAGAATCCTGTACTATACACTGCAGCATCCTCTGTCCATATTCAACTTCTACCTTACTTCAAAGCTCTATCAGACCTTACAACAGATCACGGCCTTACTTCACAGACTCTGTCCTTAAATCCTTACAACACACCCTGTTATTACCGGCCTTCCTTCAAACATCATGTCCTAACAGACCTTACAAAACACCCTGTCATTACCTGCCTTCCTTCAGACATCATCTCCTAACAGATCTTATTTCACAGATCCATGTCTTAACAAACCACAGAACATGTCCTAACAGACCAAACAACAGACCATGTCCTAACAGACCTTCCAACACACTCTCTCCTAACAGACCCTAATTCACAGACCATGTCCTTAGAGACCATAGAACAGACCATGTCTTAACACACTTTACAACATTCTGTCCTAACAGACCTTAATTCACAGACCATACAACAGACCATGTTCTAACAGATTCGGTTCTGATAGACTTACTTCACAAATCATGTCTTCTTTACAAGAGACTCTGTCTGAAGAGTCCTAACAGACTTAACAGATTTAACAACGCTCTGTCCTAACAGACCTTGATACAAAGACCATACAACAGACCATATCCTAACAGAACTTACAACACACTCTGTCCTTACAGACTTACTTCACAGATCATGTTTTCCTAGAAACCCATACAACAGACTCTGTCTGAAGAATCCTAACAGATTTAACAACACTCTGTCCTGACAGACCTTGATTCACAGACCATACAACAGACCATGTCCTAACAGAACTTACAACGGACTCTGTCCTTACAGACTTACTTCACAAATCATGTCCTCCTAACTGCCCATACAACAGACTTTGTCTGAAGAGTCTTAACAGACTTAACAACACTCGGTCCTAACAGACCTTGATTCACAGTTCATACAACAGACCAGTATCTAACATACCTTACAAAAGACTCTGTCCTTGCAGACCTTACTGCAGACATGATGTCCTAAAAGATCTTAATTCACAGATCATGTTCTTACAGACTTTAATTCACAGATGATATCCTGACAGACTTTCATTCACAGACCTTGTCCTATCAGACTTTGTCACAGACCATGACCTATTAGTTTTCAACACCAGGTCTTATCATCAGATCTTTTTCACAGACCATGTCCTTTGAGACATAATTTTCCACACCATGTCCTAGTTTTCCACACTATGTCCTGGTTGACCTACTTCACAGTCCTAGAATCAGATCATATTTTTCAGATCTTGTTCCATCACTTCTTCCATAACTAACCATGTTTGTATAGATCTTGCTTCAAAGACCATGTCATATCAACCCTTAGTTTGCAGACCATGTTCTATCAAACCTTACTTTATCAGACCATGCTTTAGCACAAAATGTTTCACCATGATCTGTCAGACCCAACTTCACAGACTAAGTCCTACCAGATTTTTTGTGATTGGGCATTATTGTTGGTATATTCAGCTTAATTAATTTTAACTAAAAAATAATGATAATTTTCATTCAAACCCTACTAGACGTATAGTACAGGTGCATACACAAAAAAGGATAATACATTCAAATCCGCTTAATTGCAATTCTTTAGGAGCATGGAAAATTTGTGATTAAATGGACTTGTGATTATCTGGTTATGTAATATAGAAATCCAGCATTTTGTTGTGTGGAAAATGCTGCAATTAAGCAGAAGTTGTAATCATTCGGATTAAAATTAAACAAAGTCAACTGTACATGACATCACATCTTATTGTAAATAGTTAATTGTAAGAAAAAATGGAAGGATTTCCATTTAAGAATTGTCCTGATTCTCTGAACAAGCCAGTCTGATTATGTGTCCTTTAACTAACTATATGAAAAAGCTGTGCGTCCCAATTTAAAGTTAACATCAACCATACCAAATATGCGGTTAAATGGGGACAATAAGCAAAGATACCTGAAGTTTCAGACTTTGAAATTAGGTGGACAAAATCAGATATGAAACCCCTCCCAACAATTTCTGATCAATGGTGGGATAGGGTAATTTGTATCAAACTGGACTAAGAATATTAATATATTCATCTTGTTATTCTTTGGAGCAGTGTTGTCTTTACCTGCTCAAATGAAGGAGAAAAAATTCTGCAGGAAAAAGTCAGCTGGGACAGAGTCAGTTGCCTTTTTCTTCCTTGGCAGAAAAGATTTGAAAATTGACAAGAAACGAAAGTGGACACAATGCATGTAAAGTCACAGTTCCTGTTTCTTTTTATATTAGGTTTTGAACAGTGCTATCAAAGCTCATTATTACACCTTTCGTGGGTCTGGTGTTCAGACGCTGACTTTTATGAAGATGAAAAGCAAATATTGTAATCATCCATTTTGTCTTTCACTTCAGTTTTCATTATGATATAAAAACCGAACCACATTAACCATTAGAAATCTCAGCAAAACTGTAGGCTGCCAAATAAATTAATACTCATTGATATTAATTTTCTATCGCTTAAGAGCCTACTTAATTCCAATACCCCTTTCATCCTAAAGAAGTAAAGGCAATAACAGTTACCCTGCTTGAGTGTTTATTTTTAGATCTAATGGTGGTTAGTTAAAACACTAAAAGTCTTGCAGCCAGTCAAAATTTGGTGTATGTTGTTAAGATATGAAGATGCCATTAGCACCTGGCATAAAAATATGGAATTTTAAATAGTCCCTATAAAATCAGAAAACTGGCATGGGGAGGAAGGAAAGGGGTTGGATTTATATTTCAAAGGCTTAGTTAGATGCAAATACATTTGTAGACTCAGAATAGGTGAGGTTTAGCCACACAAGTATAAAATTTGTGGTTGTTGCTGGGTGGGTAAGTTTACCCTGTTTTCTGAGTGAAAAGGCTTAAAATATTAGGTAGCCTGCTTCACTGCCTAAGTTTTCAAAATCAAATTGGTTTAGGGGCATTTTTCTTTGTGTCAAAATTTAGAGGAAAAGATAAAAACATGTTTGGAAAGTATTTTGGCTTGGGACCCCTGGATAAATTAATGAGAGGTGTAGAATTTTATATAGCCAACAGTGAAAAAAAACATTGGCATCTTCATACCTTAAACTAGGAAATGAAATATCAAGGTCTGAATAACACCATTTGGATCAAATTTTTGCACGGTGCGGAAATGGAAAGTAAAGTTAAGTATATATAGAAAGACAATAATTTTATTTCATGGACAGATTTGAGCTTTTATGAGGCATATCGTCACACTCAATCCACATTTGCTTAAGACATTTCTTGATGATTTGAGTTGTTTATATTACTATGATCTTCCACATATCTTTTTTTTTCCCCTATCAAACTTTGAACTGTAATCATATCCCAGTTTTGTGTTTTACTTTGGGCAACAGGTTGTGAGCACTAAATTTCAGAAAATCTCAAAAATTGACTTAGGTAAATATGGAATGTGCATGATGATGTTAGATTAATTATATAATATAAACTGTACTTCAGCTGCAATTTTTTCATTCCACTGCATAAGGTTATGTCCTGCCACTTCAAGCAACATAGATATCTCCCACCAGAAAAGTCCTAGATCAATTTTTTTGTTCCTCTCACCCTCCTTTCTCCACCCCCTCCTCGATCAACTCTCCCACCCCTCCTCCGCTCCCTTCAAGAAAAGTGACGCGAAAGAATCATTTTGTAATATATATATAATATATTGTTAATCTGAGAGCAGCTGCTCAAAACAGCAGCAGTTCCACCATGCACGCAAGATCTCCAGATTTAAAAACAAACTAAAGACAAAAAAAAACAACAACAAAACGTATGCCATATCTACATGACATAGAAACATCACTTGTTCCCGCAACACACCAAAGCTCACAAGCTCACAAACCTGAAATCCTGCCAAGATAAACACGGACATGAAATCATTAAGCACGAGCAGAAACCCCCATTAAAACATCCTTAAACCTCTAGACATATCACATTATCTTAGATTGCAAGATGTATCATATTTTTTTACCTTTGAAGAAAAATTACTGCCACTAACTGCGAATTTGCAGATCAGATTCGAATAACTGATAACTTCCTACCCGGTTTGAGCACAAGGTAACGCCTTCAGCTCACGATCACACATTTAGCAACACAGAACCCTTAACGCACAGGAGAATACCGACGGAAATACATGATCAAGTAAACTGCTTACAGAAAATGGGTGGTGCCTTCTGATGCCTCCCGATGCCTCCTGACTTCTTCCACTTTTTTCGCCTTGGCGTTTGGAGTGATCGAGTGAACAGGGGGGAAGGGAGGAGTGCACAAAGATGGCGCGACGACTCACAGACTCAAAGACTCACTCACACCCCCAGTGTGATGTTTGCGCTTTGCCCTCAGTAACGTATTACGCTAAACCTATGTGAGGCTTATACCTTGTAGGAGTACAGTACACTCCACACAAGAGGGAGATGATAGGGCGATGGTTAGATGTCATGAAGAGAGGGGATTCTGTGGGAGAGCAAAGCTCAACTAGTGTTTGCCGCATGTTTGTTAATTGTTTGACTCCAGGATAATGACTGGCAAGGGCGTGGTGAGCCACTATGGACCCCTGTTGGAGTGTGTTTCGACCACAGTTAAAACGCATGTAAATATTAGAGGGAGTGAGACTGGGCGGTGGGAGAAAAGATTGAGGCAGAGGTGAGATATGACTAGACTAGAGTTTACTGTCTTTGACCAGCAACCGACTATTAATCAATCAACTGTTTCTATCCTTCACTTACTCAAAGTGTTTTGTCATTCTCTTTCTGTAACTTTTCCTTTTGCTCCAATACTGCGCAAGCCCCTGCCCATTGTCTGTTTTTCTATTGTCTAGTTCGCCACTCAGAATCTCCAGATTTAACCACACAACTCAAACTTTATCAAACCATCAACAATTCGCATCCTGCTTTAAGCCATCAGCCCACCAGTCCCCGACACTTATATCCTGCCCTAAACTGTATTTTTCTTCACTGTTCTTGCTCTCCCACTCATTCACTCACTCACTCACTCACTCACTCACTCCACTCACTCACTCACTCACTCACTCACACTCACTCACTCACTCACTCACACTCACTCACTCACTCACTTCTTTCTTCTCTCCCCTCCTCCGTGTCTTCGATTTTTACCTCCATCACTTTACTGCCTCTCAGCACTGACGTAGTCGACCAGTCATGTGGCTTTCTGCTGGAATGAATCTGGTACACGTTAACCTCACCCCAACTTCTGTTTCTTGTGAAAACCAGAAGGGCTAGTCTGCGTTTTGCGGCAATGTTTTATTTTATTTTCCGTCCATCACCCCTTCGAATATTTGCCTGTGGGTAAAGAAATATTTTGGGATGTTAAAAGTTATGAAATCTTTGAATATTATACTTTCTTTAATGAGGACAATCATTAGATGCACCTGCATGTTTTAGACCTTTGAAAGAAATTGTATATTTATTATGGCAGGGCCTCCATCTCTCGCAATGCTGAAAATTGGTTCGAAAATTACTGCTTTAAACCGCTGAACCTTATATTAAAAGATCATGGTTCCATGCCCACAATGTTCACGATGGGGGTGCCTTGAAAAAGCAGTTCTTTCATCTTTTCTTTTGTCCACCTGCCTGTAAAATTGATTTCTGGCTATAGGCAATGAAAGATGGGCCAGATTACGATGTGCACATCACCCACAAAACATGGCTGCGGTAATGTATATTCCTCGGGGAGTAGAAAATTATTGAGTGATCTGGTCTGTATATAGTGATGTTGAAATGAATTTATATATCTTTTATTTGGCAGTTTCCGGTTAAATACCGAAAAGCTGTGCTCTGTTACTAAAAGTTCATATATACTGATTACAAATTCGCTGTATTAGGATAATGATGATACGACTGCAAGCGAAATATTTTGCAATCTCTCTGTCTCTCTCTCTCTCTCTCTCCCTCCGTCCCTTTCTTTCTCTCTCTCTTATTTCTCGAATCCCCCTTCTTCCTCCGTCTCTCCCTTCATCTCATCCTCCACTCACTCACTCACTCACTCACTTGCCCTTGTCCACCCCCACCCCCATCCCACCCGTGTCCCCACTTGATTGATTTCCACCCAGGCACACAAATCATCCCGCACGGTGGGCTAGCCACTTCAAAACTTGTCTGGAACTGCAGCTCGTGTAACTAAAAATAACTCAACTCCCATCAGCACTGAAGGCCGTACTTGTGACGTAGCTATGCACACACCGAGGAAAGAGCTACAAGTCGAGGGGAAAAACGGTTTCAAAGGTCATTGGTGTCAGCTCCGTTAGCGATCTGTGTTTCGCACTGGATTGGAAAGAGTGCTGCTCTTTGCGTGTATGGTGCGCAGCGTGTGCCTCTGATGAAGTGCTGAGCTGTAAATGGAAGGACAAAATGAATACGAGGAAGGGTTGAGGAAGGGACGTTTTCTTGCCCCCCTCTCATGCCCCTTACCTCTACATTCGGGCCTCCTGTTTTTTTGCAGTTCTCATGAAAGTAAAGGAATTCTTCAGATCACAGCTTAACTCGCTCACGCGAATTCAGGAATCAATACTTTTATTACCACACTAGGCCGTAACACCACTGTGCATTCTCAGCTCCTTTGGGAACTGTTGCCATGTGAATTTTGAAGTCGAACATCATAGCATGCCTGAAAAATGCCTTTCGTATACCTTAATCAAAGTCTCAGTAATACTTAGGTTTCTTTATTCAAACTGTAATCACGAGAAATTCACCAAACTTACAGGTACAAAGAATTTTCATGAAAGTTTAGACTTCAGAAATTCACTATGACATCTACATCAATCAATAATAATAACAATGATAATAATAATATTTAAGGTAATAATAATAATGAATAATAATAACAATGAACAATAATAATATCGAACAATAATAATAATAATAATAAAACAATGAAAATGATAATAGTAACAAATGAGGTCTGTGTACGGTATCAAGACAATGACCGCTGGCGCGACTTCACATCATTATTACCCCAACAGGCTCATTTACGCAGAACTGTCTCAACTCCTGTAGAAAATAACAATATCACCTCTGCCATTTAGCAAGCCCTGATCACCTAGCTAATTGACAACCTATTTCAAGGCCAATAGCCAAGTATTCATATTAGAGACAGCTGGACTGAGGAAAATGTGAATGAAACGCTTTCCAAGAGCGGGAATCGGATCCTCAACTGTTTGAAACTGAGCACACGCTATAACTGTTCGGTGGCACTAGTTTCCGACCAGGACCCTGCTGCTTAACATCCCGTTTCGTTTAAGATTCCGCTCTGTCCGTGAAATCGATGCTATTTTCTTCTCTAAAATCTCTCTCTCTTCTCTCTATTTCACACACACACACACACACACACACACACACACACACACACACACACACACACACACACACACACACACACACACACACACACACACACACACATACACTCAAACACATACCTCGAATCCACTTTCATCCCTCATTTCTCCCTCCATCCCTCACTCACTCACTCACTCACTCACTCACTCACTCACTCACTCACTCACTCACTCACTCACTCACTCACTCACTCACTCACTCACTCTCACTCACTCACTCACTCACACCCCTGTTTCTTTAACATTCCGACGTCGATTTTTTTTCCCTTTCTTTTTCGACAAAATTGCTCATCTCCATTGACAGAATATGGATCCGTCCCTTTTAGATCTCGCCTACATATATAGTAGCATATTTACAGCAGAAGTTGTCTGGGCTCAATAAACATATTGTTATTGTTATTGTTGTTGACACTACATGGCTTTTCTTACCGGTGGCGGCATACTCTTTGAACTTTAAAGATATAATTACAATGCAATTTTCATTTCCGGACTTATCTCCCTTTTTCTACTCTGGATCGTTGTTTAAGCTTCCGCTCCAACTAGGATCCCGTTTTGCTCACCTCCAAAACAACGGAACACTTTTATTTTTTAGTCAGAGACCACAAAGATACGGTTGTAGCCTACTTGCGGATCTGACATTTTGTGAGTGTGTGTGTGTGTGTGTGTGTGTGTGTGTGTGTGTGTGTGTGTGGAAACGGGGGAGGGGTAGGTCATGAGATATGTAGGGAAAGAATCTAAAATTGATGTATCCAATGCTAGGTGCGGTATCACATTACCATAGATATACTACTGAAAAAAAAAGCATGACCAGGACATCCAAATTTTTTTTGTTTGTTTATTATTACTATTTTTTAAAGCTACACCCAAACTAGTTGCTTCTTTTGCCCGTGAAAGGGGGAGAACATTGAAAATGGCGTCACGCATCCAGTTTTGACCAGTATCGGTGTATAATACAGGTTACAGATCTGAAATGCAGTTGCTGCCTTTTCTCCTCTTTGGGCTATATTAACCTTTGGAGCTGCCCTCTGAACCAAAAGTTTTAACTTTCACCCAGACCCATATCAGATTTAAACTCATTGTTTGGCCCAACTTTTTAAGACTGACCCAACCTCAACAAGCCCACTGAAATTTTGAGCTTGGTTGCTATTTGTAAACACACCCCACCTTTTTCACTGGACAAGTCCGAAGCCCTCCTCTTCCGCCTGAGTACACCCTTGACCTGACAGTTCCAGTCCAGTGCCTGGCAAAATAAAGTAAAATGGACACAGTTTCCCATTAAATCAAAATTTGCTCCATGGAATCCTTATCACTGGACGCTAGCAGGGAATGCCGAAACAGGGAAATAAATATAACCCCTAAATAGCAGAACCCAATAGTGAAAGTACAATTACAGGCTTGTAACCTGGATAGGGCAATCTCTCTAGTCAGTATTATAACCTCTTTGCACATGAATATACCGTTTTTATGTACTAAATGTCAAACCTCAGACAAATAGCTGTCATTCACAATGTCATTCAGGACTGGGCTAAATCTTTGGTCGTAGGCTTGCAAATCTTGTTATGTTTTGCTCTCCACTTCCTCTTAATAATTTTATCACTTCCGCCTATCTCACAGTGCAATACAACAGCAAAGTGTTAGTCACGACTTTGCTGTGACACAGACACAGGATGGCAATTACAATAGCCCCCCCCCCCNCCCCACACACACACACACCCGCAAACATCCTAATGTTGTCAACTCAACCCTTCCAAGTTATTTTTAACATATAATATATTTTCAAGGACATGAGCCAAATAACATCCTTTAAATACTGTATGGAAAAAAAAATTACTATCGTTCGACCAGCCGCCATTTTGCTTAGCTCTTGTGTAACCTAGTAACAAGGAGCTAGCAACCGGATTCATCACTGGTTATTGTTGAGTCACGGGTCATTAAGGTTACAGGCCCGTAATTGTACTTTCACCATTAGGTATTTTCAGCTCCATCGCGTGACCTAGGAAATCTTGCTCACACGTTGGTTTGTTTACATGCTCTGCTCATGTATGATTACTCGTCATTTATCAAAATATCCTAGCAATCCCTAGATCACGTGGTGTAACTGACCCGTCTGAAAATACCTCATTGGATCCTACTATTGGTTCCTACTAGTTAGGGGTTATATTTGGTCTCTTCCTTTCCCTCTTTCGGCATGCCCTGCTTCCAGTGATAAGGGCTTCATGGAGCAAAATTTTGATTTAATGGGAAACTGTGTCCACTTTACTTTATTTTGTTCAGCACTGTTTAGGCCTGGGCTGGAACTTTCAGGTCAAGGGTGTGCTCAGGCGGAAGAGGAGAGGTTCGGTCTGAACCAGTGAAATAGGTAGGGTGTGTTTACAATTATAGCAACTAAGCTCAAAATTTCAATGGGCTTGCTGAGGTTGGGTCAGTCTAAACGTTGGGCCACACAATAAGCTTAAATTTGATATGGGACTGGCTGAAAGCTAAAACTTTGGGTTCAGAGGCTAGTTCCAAAGGCCAATATAGCCCAAAGAGGAGAAATGGCCCCAGCTGCATTTCAGGTCTGTAACCTTTAAGTGCCAATAAATGAACGGTTCTCTTTCCATCTCCTTCCCTTTTCCTGTCTTCAAACTTCCCGACTCCTAGAGTCTAACTCAGATGAAGATTTTATGATAGATAGATAGATAGATAGACAGATAGATAGATAGATAGATAGATAGATAGATAGATAGATAGATAGATAGATAGATAGATAGATAGATAGAAAACTGGTTAGCTAGCTAGCTAAACAGACAGACAGACAGACAGCCAGACAAATAGATAGATAGATAGATAGATAGATAGATAGATAGATAGATAGATAGATAGATAGATAGATAGATAGATAGATAGATAGAACCCGATATT
>JAWQUT010000435.1:350480-362190 GCA_033807755.1 Ellobium chinense | reverse complement strand
GAGGACGGGGTTAAAAGGCGAGGAGAAGTGTGGGGGATACTTTACTGTTTTGAACTACGGTATATCGCACGATTCATACTGAATTTCATGGGTAAAACAGTTCATACTAGTCAATATAGAAAGCTTGCCGGTCACTAATTTACGGTGCCTCCGATCGTTAGGCAAAGAAACTTGACATATAAACATGTAGTATTTGAAGTGGGAAAGAAATCCATCTCATTCGACACAGTGTCCTTTGCCATTAAAATTTAGTAGAGGGGCGGGGGCTTGCCTTCCGGGCGATCAAGACCGAATGGCGCAACTTTAAACTTACTGACTTCACAGTCTGTGAGTCACCAGTATTTCGTGTAAACAACTAGTCTATGACTGGAGTTATTGAAAAATTACGGAAATTTCCTTCCCTTGGCTTCCTGGACTAGAATGGAAATATATACGGAAATGTCCCATTGTCCTACGTGTAAACAGCATCGTTGCATGGTCCTAAGATCATAGCAAAAGATAGGGTGTTTTAAACAGGGCCGTCACTAGTTTGTTTAGACCTCTTTATAATGACATCCCTTGCGGGCCCCAACTCTCATCTCTTTTCTTCTCTCCTTTCCCTTTTCTATTCTCTCCATCAATTTTTCTTCTTATTTCTTTGGTGGTCCCTTGAGCCTTCCCCGCCCCCCCCCCAAACTGCTTTGCAGGAGCTGCAGGAGGTGTTAGTTACGGCCCTGGTCTCAAATAATGTAGACACGCTGTTATCATATATTCTTTGAGAAACACTCTTCAAATTCCAGAGATAATAAATTACATTAGTGAGCGAACTTCCCGGTTATGTTAAAGTCCTTTGTTGAAGATAAGATACCGTAGTTTCATTTGAATTAAGATCTACTGTCTTTTCGTTGTAGACTGTTACTTCACTCCATGGTGCGCACCGCCTTTTCTAATTCAATACATTTTGGATACAAAATTACGCACTAAATCGCTGAATAGTGCGCTTTTTTTCTATTGTGAATATTATTATTCCCAGGAAAACTTTTCAAAATATACAGCTGTTACTTCGATGCCATAAAATCTGCGACACATTAATGCACACACTTACTAAAGGGCTCTCAATATTTCTGTCTCAAGCAAGAACAAGTTGCGTTGAACTAGGAAAAAGGTCTCTCACTCTCTCTCTTTTCCGTTGTCTTTCTCTCTCTCTCTCTCTCTCTCTCTCTCTCTCTCTCTCTCTCTCTCTCTCTATCTGTGTCTTTCTCTACAAGAGGTAGGATTCGAATTAGAAAAATAAAACGGTGGGCGCCTAGCCTTATTTACATGTACTTTGACATTTTAGGGCACCCTAAAGTACTACCACACCCTTTCCCCTAAATATGGTCATGTATTTTCAGATCTGCCTTTATTGTTGGATTTCTGCGTTCTTCCTTGGCACCATTTGTACATGATACAGGTGGCGATTGTTTGTATTTGATATCTAACGGGTCGTTTACCCATAGACCAACGTCGCCCCTAGTAGTCAGATTACAGGAGATAGTAGAATCGTTTGGGAATTCAGTGATAACTACCAAGTATGTTTACCACCTGCACAGCGATATCCTGACTCGTCTCAGTAAATAGGAAATTCTCTAACTTGGAGAGCGAGTCAACAGAAAATCTTCAGAGTAAAATACCCCCGTCTAACAAGTATTTCGGCCATTTGACTTCCTGACACTCTAAAGGGGCTGGGCCACACTTGGGTCATGACTCCCAAGTGTCTTCTTCTGTTGATTTTTTTTCTCCTCCTCGCAAGTGATTTGAACCCGCAACCTCCAATAATTCAGTGATAACTACCAAAAGTACAAAAGTAAGTTTTTGACAGCTCCCACTCCTTCCTGCTCTCCCCTGTTTTCCTTCCATTTGACTACTATGCCATTTACAGTGTTTCTTTCCATTTCATTCGCTTTTTATTTCTTTTCTTTGTTTTTATGTAATTTTTGTTTATTTGTTTGTTATTTAATTAGTTTATTTGTTTATGTTTTTCTCCGCTCTATTTGCCTTTTTTGTTTGCTGAAAAAGGCATATTTGCCGAAACGTCCTTTGTAATGTGCCGTGATTCTGTAAGCTTTCTACCTGCTTTGCTCTTTTACATTCGTGATAACTACCAAGTATGTTTACCACCTGCACAGCGATATCCTGACTCGTCTTAGTAACATGTCTTTCCACAATTTGCCAGTTCGTCATGCTCATACTCATTTCACAATCGCCTAAGTCATATTGTGATGATCGGAGCTGTTTATATTACTATGATCTTTCATTTAGATTTTTTACTTTCCTATTAAAACATATGTAGAGTGATGACTCTTATCTTATCCTAATTTTACAAGCTAAACCTCATCTGCCTCATTGGTTTGCTTTGAGCAACAGATTGAGAGCGCTAAATTTCTCAAAACCTCAAACATTGATTTAGGCAAATATGGAATAAGTATGACGGTAATTTCTCTCTTGCGAGTCACTACAGGTTTGTGTCTTCCCAGACGTTCTCTTTCATCTCGACTCACCGGCAAAAATATGGGGAAAATGTAAGGGAAGATCTGAGAAAATCCCCAGATCAAAAGCCGCCGAAGAGAGCATTTCATCACTTCAGTTTCTAAGTGTTGTATGTATCTTTGTTGTATGTGTAGACGGCCACCGTCTTATTTTTTTAAGCTTAATCCTCAACATACCTCTTGGAGAGAGAGAGAGAGAGAGAGAGAGAGAGAGAGAGAGAGAGAGAGAGAGAGAACTGGTTATTCATCAAGGTATTAGGAGTAAACTAAATTTGCTCTTAGTTGACTTATAGTGCCTGGTGACGAAACCTTAGAGACTTTCGAAAATTTGCATTAAAGGTTTAATATTCTTTTAGTTTACTTTTGCCGTCTTTATGTGCAGTTTGTAGGACTTTCCATGCGACTCACTGCAGCAAGGTTGTCTTGTCAGCCCTTCTCTTTTAACTTCCCTTCGCATGGAGACATCCGGAGTGCAGTGATGTTTTTCAGCAACAATGAACAGTGACAATGCTAGCCATGTATACAAGAAGAGCAAGAGTCACCCTCACTTTGTTTCTCTTGGAAAATATTGGAGTTGNGGGGGGGGGGGGGGGGGGGGGGTGTAATTATTCTACTTTTCAATAATCATTGATTGAATGATGATAATAATTAAAGAATGAAACTGATACACATGATTGGCCTTTTCAATTTTCTTTTTTTTTTTGTCAATTTACAAGTTTATTTCCATTTTAACGATGTTACAAAATATGGACATATAGTCTAGCTAACAGTGGACAGTACAGAAGCAGAGAAATCGACAAATGAATAGACAGACACACAAAAAAACAACAACAACATTACAGACAATCAGACAGACAGAGAAACATATAAACATCAAAACAGAAGACATACTTAAATCTATAAAGCTACACCCCCTTCCCCCAACTTCTCTCCACCCTTTAAAAAAAATGCTCTCACTTTTGTTGTAATTGGGTGGAAGGTACATAAATACATGCTGATTTCTTGGCTTTGTTTAATGTTGCCAAGAGCTTTTTGCCCTTTTCGACAAGAACATGCTAATGTATTACGAAATTGCATCAAACGTTCTTTGTTTTTTTATAGACTATTTCTAACTGTACGTCAGGATTTCGCATGTGCTGTTGTAAATATCAATCGCAGAGAAGGCTATTCCATTAAGAAATGAGGTTGGTTGGTTGGTTCGTTGGCTGGCTGGCTGGCTGGCTGGCTGGCTGGCTGGTGTTTGGTTGGTTGCTTGACTGGCTAGCTGGCTGGTTGGCTGGTGTTTGGTTGGTTGATTGGTTGGTTGGCTGGCTGGCTGGCTGGCTGGCTGGTTGGTTGGTTGGTTGGTTGGTTGGTTGGTTGGATGGTTGGTTAGTTGGTTGGTTGGTTGGTTGGTTGGTTGGTTGGTTGGTTGGTTGGTTGGTTGGTTGGTTTTTGATGGCATTCATATTACCTCAGAGAGAGAGCCGTTGTTCTATTCGGAGATTTCCAAAAACTTAAGAAATTATTTCTCTAAATGAAGAGCGTCAGGAATGAAGAAAGATTTTCACGAAATACTCACAGCTATATTTTACAAAAACACTTTTGAAATATGGGGAGCAAATTTGATTGAATATAATCGCACTGTTGAAGAGATGGCAAAAACGCGTTTGAATTTTCATGGTGGTTAATGGTGATCAGCTCTGAGCACTCATACCGAGGACTAAGTTAACATTTGAATAACATGTACTTGGGATGGTGCTTTTAACATGTTCCTTGTAGATTTATTAACAAAAAAGGCTTGCCCTAGTTCTGTGGAATCACTGTAGAGGTAACGTCAGTCGACATGATGTGTAGGGTTGCATCAGCCACCAGTATTTTATCAGCTGATTACCTTATCTCGAATTGACCCACTTGAAAACCTTGAGAGCGAAAGCGGAATATCTCTTCTCTTTAATTGCGAGTAGAAGAAAGGATAGCTGGTAACAGGAGTCACGTACAGGGGTGAACTCTGGGATATTTATGAACTAGATCCAACCTATTAGTTACTATGTGGGGTTACCCCACACAGAGTACAGCAGACATGTTTTGACTTCAAGATAATGTAGGATTCCAAGAGAAAGAGAAAAAAATGCTTGCTTGCGTCTGTATTACTCGCATGAAAACTGAGCGAATTTGTCCAGTGTATTAATTGAGTAAAGAAAAAAATTGATTCAAAATGAATTTAGTCAATATTTGTTCAAATAATTAGACCAGGACAAAATATAATTTCNCACACACACACACACACACACACACACACACACACACACACACACACACACACACACACACACACACACACACACACACATTCATTCATTCCACAATTTTATTGCCCACTTACTCACGTAACTTGCAGTTTTGTAGGCCATTTTGTGGCCAAAATTCTATGCACATTGAATGCAGCACTAATACCCTGTAAAACAAAGCGACAGATAGTTTGGAAAAGATAGCTATTTAAAAATACATCCTTCTTCCATAACTAGTTCGACTTTGCTACCTCTGTCAAGAATGAAAATTCCCATAATGACATAATTTGTAAATTCATCCAATGTCAAGTAAAATGGCCAGATTTCCATCACACTAAACTGTGTCCCATCCTTGGTTTGGCTTGCTCTTTGCTGTTGAAGTCGGAAATCTTCTTTTCGGCTGTCTTAAATTTCTCCGTGTGCAAGATGTTCCCATTTGGAGAGAACCGAAAATCGTGTATCCAAATGTGACATAAATAGAACAACAGACAAAAAAAAAATACATCTAAGTGGCCAGTGGCCAAAAAAAAAACATGAAAAAAAATGCCTCGTGGTACAGTTTTTCTCCATTCTATAAATAGAGGATCTGTAATGAGTGTTGGTGTGGGGTGTATAGAACATAAATATGATACACTCAACATTTTGACGTTTTATGTTTGAAATAGTTCCACTGTCTTTATCTACTGATGGAAATAATAATAATAGTGCGGCTTATAAGTCTCGTATCCAGGCTAACACTCGCTCAGGCGATCACATCCTACTTTTACCCCCAGCAGACCTGATCACTCTAGGACTTTCTCAGCTCCCTGGGGAACAAACAGCGCTGCTGCCATTTACAGACCCTGATCTTTAATATTCTGGCAATATCTTCCACTGCCTATAGCCGGGTACCCATTTTACAGACGGATGGACTGTGGAAAATGTGAATAAAATGCTTTTCTAAGGCATTTAAAATATGACCATGATCGTGATATTATCACCGATTTTTTTATTTAATTAATATTGGTATTACATTATCACCAACATCAACAACAGTGCCTTCTCATACAAACATGACCCAGTTGTTCTCGACCTTTTATAGGCGTTATACAAGTACTTGAAAGGGTACGAGAGGGAGCTTGAAAATAGAAGAGTGCAGCATCGTAGAAATATTTTTTAAAAATGCTATTATAATCGTAGTATATCTTATTGTCATTCCATTGGATATTGCAAAACATGCTTCATACGAACGCTGTGTGAAATTCGTAATAAGCGGGGGAGTAGCGTCTTTGTAATCTATGAATCTGATATTACCAACACGTTATCTATTTGTCTAATATAATTTTATTAATGTTCAATGTTTTCTAAAATATTCAAACATCACCTCCGTCCTATTTCAGCTAGGAGCCAATTTATACAAGCACTGGCAATAAAGATTTTGTCAAAGTTAGCTAGTTTTCTTCGTCGATCATCTGAGAGCCTATTCACTGTCTCACAGATTCAACGCTTCCACATCTTCAGTGCAATGTACCCAAAGGCAATGTAAAGACAGAAACTTAAAAAAAACAACAACAAGTGGCCATTAGAATGAGAGAAAAATTTGTCTAGCCGCTGGTCTAACGATCTTTTGTTGTTTATTTTCACGCAATATCCTTTTTTTATTGTGCACGACTTTCAAAGTTTTTTTTTTCCTTTCGGCGACGTGAAGCTGATGGTCTAGACCTTACCAGGGTTGCCAGATTTGGCGCCAAATACCAAATCTTTGACTTTTTAAAAACCATTTACTCCTACCTCGCCTCATCCCAGAAAAAGCTAGATTACCTAAACAAAAAAAAATCATCCTCGCTACGCCCCTGGTTAGACCAGTGACAATCGGGAAAGATCGATGGACACCTGTGGCTATATACTGATACTGAATACTTGCGTTGTTGAACGTATTGCTTTAATACTAATGTTTCGGGAGTTTCCCGTGGTTATCGCTGTGCGTTAACTAACCTAAGGGTTATGCATATGGCCACTGGAGAGACAATCGGAAAGACCAACGGACATCTGGAGAGACAATTGTGGTTCTTGGCACCTATTAGAAGGGCAAATCACTCATTTTGTACAACCCATTTAATCCGCTGATATATAAAATCCCCTTTTTGAGTGTAGAAATATATAAAATGACCTGTGATCTAAATACAGCATCCAATTCTAAAGTTTCAGGTCCAATTTGAGCCTTCTAGATAAAAAAAAAAGTGTGTAGGCCTATGTATTAGCCGCGGTCAAAACCAGCCTAATGAAAAATTAGGGACCAAATGAGAATTCGAGGTGACCATTTCCGGACGAGATTTGTGCAAAATTTGGGCGCTGACACCCCCCCCCCCCCCCNCCCCCCTCCCCCTTTGTTTTGTTCTCCCCCCAAAAGACCGGGCAAAAGAAGTACTTTAACCTCCACGGGAAAAATTTCCCGAAATCACAGTGGTTTTTGTAGAATAACACAAAATGTTAATACGGTCAAAAGAAGAAAAAAAAATAGGTTCCCAGAAACTTGACAACCGGAAAAGACCAATGGACATCTGGAGAGACAAGTGACACGGGGAAAGATCAGACTTCGGTTGAACAGGTTAGCGTCCTATCAGCCGTCACATCTCGCTACAAGTCCCGAAATAAGAAAATGTCCCTAGGATTCACCAAAAAGGGAAGGAGGGGGAATGATGAATCTACAGCCGACCTAACGAATACAACTCTGTCGTCCAAACAGCCACGATGACTGAACAGCGGATGGAGAATCCATGTGTCTGTGGTAGACATTCTCCAGACAATGTGGCATGAAGATTCACCAAAACTGGGGTGTGAGATCTCCACCACACAGTTGACCAGCAGCGCTCTGCTGCAATAGAGAAGATGTTAGAAGATCTCATCCAGGATGCGATCACAGTGTCGAGAATATTCAGGTTGGATCAAGTGACCAGGAGCTCCTAGACCTCATGAACGAGAAAAACAGAGAAAAAAATCACCAAAGCTGGGGAGTGATTTCCAGAGGTAGGTGGGAGAGTAGGTGTGATATTCACCTTCACCTTCACCCTTCACACAGCACTTCTAGATCCGACACTGACACTGGTGTCCTCTCATTACGGCTGGTTAGTCGATAAATAATAAAAACAAAACAAGCCTGTTCTTGGCCTTGACATCAAGGTGGAACCAAACCACATTCAAAATCTCGTAGGGAGACCAGAGACACAGACACAGACACAGACACAGACACACAGACATAGACAAACACACACACACACACACACACACACACACACACACACACACACACACACACACACACACACACACACACACACACACACACACACACACACACACACAACTGAATGAGGTCAGCTTGTCGTGGATAAGTCACTCAGTTTCTTTTCCCTACTGACTGACATATATAATAATAAAATGTCAAGTAGCGACCTTTGCCCCCTGACACTGACCCAGATATTGTGACATTCTTAATGTAAATCAGAGTGAGAACATTAGGCAGCGCTGAAGCATAACGCCGTAATCCACGTAAATGAGAAAGGTAGAAAAACGACAGTTACTACTATTTTCTGGGGAATGTTCAAAAAATAAAACAACACAAACAGATGGTAGTTACCACGATTATATTGGAGAATGCAGAAAAAACAGTTGTTACGACTATTAAATGCAGAACATAGAAAGTACAAAAACGGTGGTTAAGCCCATTCTCTCTCTCTTTCTCTCTCTCTTCCTTTCTCTCTCTATCTCTGTCTCTGTCTGTCTGTCTGTCTGGTTGGTTGTCTGTCTGTCTGTCTGTCTGTCTGTCTGTCTGTCTGTCTGTCTGTCTGTCTGTCTGTATGTCTGGTTGTCTGTCTGTTGCTACACGGTAATGAATAGGGGCTCAGTATCTTTCTCCGGTCCCTGGCCCCTGATGCGCCCGGATCCGCCTCTGGAAGAATGGGACGGATATCAGGCGAGCCCTTGCGAGTGAGTGAGTGAGTGAGTGAGTGAGTGAGTGAGTGAGTGAGTGAGTGAGTGAGTAACCTGCAGAAGACCGTCAAATTCACCAACAAAGCAAAAATAAAGGTATGACAGGACAGGAAACATAGAAGAAGAAGAAGGACTGAGTGTGTGTGTGTGTGNTGAGTGAGTGAGTGAGTGAGTGAGTGAGTGAGTGAGTGAGTGAGTGAGTGAGTGAGTGAGTGAGTGAGTGAGTGAGTGAGTGAGTAACCTGCAGAAGACCGTCAACTTCACCAAGAGAGCAAACCTAAAGGTATAACAGGGCAGGAAACATAGAAGAAGAAGAAGAGAAGACTGAGTGAGTGTGTGTGTGTGTGTGTGTGTGTGTGTATGTGTGTGTGTGTGCGCGTGTGCGCGCGCGCGCTCGCATATATATGTGTTCGAGTGAGTGAATAGTAGAGGAGTATTGAGCAAGCAACCTAGTGAATACCTGAGAGTCGCTTAAATGAGATCTTTAAACCATAGCCGTGCTCGCTACAAATATCAGTGTGGGTTCTCTTCCACAGCCTTCAATTGAATAATAATGACAACTGAATCTTAAATACATAACAAGTGAGGGTTCGATACAACCTTGGTCAAGGACATACACAGGAGTTCTGAAGCCAAGGCTAATTTTGTTTGGTCCCTGCAGAAGCATGAAAGACGCCATCCTTGTGATCTGTATTCAGTTCTTAGCAAGGGATACGCTTTTGGTTGGTGCGCGCCTGTCATGGTGAGGAAGAATACACAGTGACAACACACCTACTAAAGGTTTGTTAGATATTATGTCGCCTTTTGTCGAAACCGGAAGAAAAAACTCGGCAACATGGGAGAACCATCTATGGCTTCAAATTTGTAAATGGGAGGTCTTATCAAACGCCTTGTGTCCGAGGAGGATAGGGCAAGAATCAGCAGTGGTGTGTGTGCTAATAAGTGAGGCAAAGATATTAGTATAACAAACACCACTTGCAAGTCAGTGCATTGTTTTCTGTCTCTTCCGCACCAGTCGCAGCCATCTTGGCTTGCTTAGGGACTGATACTTCCTTTGCTAAGGGAGACGTGGCTTCCCATTTTGTCAAATTGCAGGTAGCAAAGAAATGTAGCGCAGGTAATACGGCTGCGCTTGGAGTGTGAGGCATAGGATTGGAGCCACCGAGTTTATGAAACTGGTAATTGAAGGAGAGCCCATAAACATCTACTTAAAGAAGACGCTTCCCCCTCCCTTCACCTCCTCTACCTCACACACAGGTCACAGACACATGCCTGGGTCTCTTTCTCTCTCTCTCTCTTTCTCTCTCTCATTCTCTCAGTTTACGTTCCTCTTTTTCTTTTTAAGGCAACCGAATAACGGTTTCACCATCATTAGATTCGTCTTTTAAAGAGATAGGGGTGGATTTTTGCTTCACAGTCTTAAAAATACACTTTACTTTTTCAAAAACTTCAAACTGCTTTCTTTTCGCCTCATCATTACTGAAAAAACACAGCTGTAATATCGGGATTTTTGCACCCGATGTACGCCGCCATTACATGAGCTGCGTGACGTCAAAAAGCGTGAAAAGCTAGCAGCTGATTGGTGCAAATTCATGCACGACCTGTCTGGGCCAATCATCTGCTAGCCTATCTCGCTTTCTGACGTCACGCAGCACTAGTAATGGCGGTGTGTGCAGGTTGAAAATCCCGACATTTCTGTCAGACGAAAGTTAAAAATGTGCGTGGATAAGTGAAAAAAATAATGTGGACTTGTTAGGCTGTGAAGCAAATAACTATCCCTGTCCCTTTAAAGAACGTAGTAAGAGTAGGATCGACCTAACCATGGAGAAGATTAATGCCGCAGCTCCTCCTAAACCCAGCCTCTAAAAGACCTATAGACACCAAGTCAATTTTCCGTCATAGAGGAGACCCACGCCATCAGGTTTATCCAGCTCTGACTGCCAGAAAACAGCCCAAGTTTGGATTCTGAAATTTCGACATTATCATATATAGTTGTAAAATTCTATTTTAAGGCACGAAAACATCAGGACAGGAAATAAGACAGGGGTTAATAACCCCAGTCAGCGGTCACATTTAAGGCAGCTTAACAAATCAACCCTGACGTAACAGGCTTATCCTTGTTTTTATGGACATCGAAGGACAAAACAGTCACGCAGGAAGGAAGTGGGGCGGTGTCATTACAGCCACATATGTCAAGGAGGCACCATCTGTTCTACCCCTCCTCCCCCCTAAGTCTTAAAACTTAAAGAAAACAGCAGACCAGTCACCAAAGTTGGTGCCATGATACTTCTGGCACGCTACGCCAGAAGAAACCGGTGTCTCGAGAGTATTGGCATCACCAGACAAAGTGACCAAGCTACGCCATGAGAAACCGGTGTCTGGGGAATATTGGCACCACCAAACAAAATGACCATGCAAAAAGCCATAAGAAACCGGTGTCTGCTTATATTGTTTTTTGTACTAGAAATGTACAATTTCTTGTATCTGAGGGTCTGATTATTGATTCTTGATGTTTAATTTGAAGAGATGAAATTCACAGGCTGGCTATTTCATCCATTTCTCTCGCGGTCCTTAAGATTGAAAACATGCACCTTTAAAGTGAGAATGCCTATAAAACAATTCTTCTTCGTCTTCTTCTTCTTTTCTTCTCCTTCTCCTCCTCCTCCTCCTTCTTCTTCGTTTTCTTCTTCTTCTTCTTTCCCTACCAGACATGTCTCATACTGTTGCGAAGATGCTGGCTCGCTTCAGATAACTGGCCATTTCTTGCAAATCTGTACCCGAGTTCCATGCCTTCATCTCCAAAGAAATGGAAATAAGACATGAGACATGTGGTCAAACCAGCAAACTGTGACATCCATAAATTCATTCAAGGTATGAAGATGCCAATAGCACCTGGCATAAAAATATGGAATTTTAAATAGTCCCTATAATTTTCAGAAAATTGGCCATGGGGAGGAGAAGGGG
>JAWQUT010000435.1:320662-333057 GCA_033807755.1 Ellobium chinense | reverse complement strand
GAGAGAGAGAGAGAGAGAGAGAGAGAGAGAGAGAGAGAGAGAGAGAATAAACTGGTATTTGAGAAAGAAAGATCCAATCCATTCATCAAGAAAGAAGCAATATATTTTAACACTAATCACCGTTCTTTCTCATTCCGTTCATAAGCAGAAGTAGCGATAAAGCGGAGCCCGGCAAAGCAATCAATCTCCATCTAATTTCAGATATTCTCCCCCCGCCTTTCACTTTCTTCCTTGTCTGGAATCTGCCCCTGCCATCATTCTCAGTTTCAAACTAACACCTCATAGATACATTAGGTCCGTGCTGTTCGTCACCATGCTCGCGTCAATGTCAAAGTCACAGAAAAATAAAAAAAAAAAAAAAACACCTTCCAGCCACGTCAAGGCAATTGGATACCTTTCATTCAACAGCTAGTCCCAGCCGATGACGTAGACGACTTATCATCATTCTGTCCGTAGTTCCTTGTACATGTGTTTCGACAGGAACGCTTCCAGGTCGCTGATATGTTTTGAGATTTTTTTTTTAAACTTGATCGTCATTAGAAGCTGGCGAGATCGTTTCTAAGTATCGATACTTTCGACATACTTAATGCAGTGAATAGCAGGGACAACATACCAAAACTGGACTGACAGTAGTTATAATCTGTAGCACCAGATTTATTTGTCAAGCGAAAAGAATGGACAGACCTGTCTAGTATTATCAGAATCAAAATTATAGAATCGACACGGTCGGTCCTTGGAACACGAAAGTTGAAGGTCGCGATACTTGAAAATGCAGGTGTTGGGCCACTACTAGAGGGCATAACCTCACCCAGCATTAAAAGGGGGGAAAAAAACTGCACCACACTGTAAGCATGCAGCCCATGCATGGTTTTGTAGCTCTCAGATAGACGCCGATACAAGCTCTTCTTTGTCAATCTACTATTCTGAATGTAGAAGTTCACAGAACACATAAAGAACACACTATAACGTTTTCATTGAAATTAGCCATAACTTTCTTTTTGGTATAGGGTGTCCGAATTGACAATGAAAGCCATGCCGCTTCCGTCATGTCTATAGCATGAAGCAACACACAAAATGATGACGTCATGTATACAATTTGGAATAATGTGTATTTTCATCAGCATTTTTGAAACTCACTATTCACCAATTCAGGAATAGCACGAAAATCTCGTTCATGCCTTTAAATTGGTGACTTTTGCTTCGTCCAAAACATACCGTAAAACAAGCAGGCTAAGAAAGCTGGGCCAGGTTAGTTACAAACCAGACATGGGGTAGGCTTAGCCGAAATAAAATGATTTAAGTATTTTAAGCGAACAGGGGCATCCAGGGACTTTTTCAAACTGATCTTGAATTAGGATTAGAGGATTTCTGCTTGATCATCTTCATCCAGTGTTTTCTACCTGTGGGTGTCCATGTCTCATCTCCTTACCCAATTCTTATTCTTGATACCGAAAGCTTTTTTATTTAGTCAGTCTGCTACTGAGCAGCCAGATATAGCGAGCAGTCGGTATTTTGCAATTAAAAAAAGCTCCGGTGGACTCTCGGTGCTTTAGGTTAGATCTAGACCGCCTGTGTTGGCAAGCTGATTACATTTCGGCGCTGTAATGAACCACGTCAAGCTACCACATCCCATAGATAAGAGTCATCGAAAAAGAAACAAACAAAATGTTTGGATGAAGGCATAACTTACTTGGCTTAATGGAAAATAAGCGGAGCGAAGCTTCAGATATGTTCATTAATCTTCACCTAATCAGAGGTGTGAATAATTATCACATTCCCAGAATTGGGTCAAGCACCATCAAGTTTCATCAATATTAATGTTCAGAGGTGAAGCGGTGGTCAGACACGATGGTCTTTGTCTAGAGGTGTTTGACCCTTCGCCGAGATAACACAGCTGTTACTGATGAGTAGGGTGAAGGGTGTGGTGTACGTTGCTCAGAGAAGAGAAGAGAAGAGAAGAGAAGAGAAGAGAAGAGAAGAGAAGAGAAGAGAAGAGAAGAGAAGAGAAGATGGAAATGGAAGATAGGAGAAAAAGATGGAAAAAGGGGAGAAGGAAGGGTTGAAGAGCGCAGAAATAAAAATGGGAGAGGCAGAAATGATATTGAAAAAGAAAAAAGAGGCGAGCGTCTTCCATACTGAGGTAGATAAAAGAAGACATGTTCACACACAGTAAATTCTGTGCTCAATGAATGCCCAGTTTGAACTGGCTTTTTTGACTTAAAATAATGTTCAGCGTATTAGCAACTTACTCCCTATCCCAACCTCAATCAGCCTTAACAGCCAGCTACTTAGACTATGTTCTCTACCTCACTACACATTCTTTTGGAATGCCACACAAAACAGGTAAGAGCTTGTTAAAGAAAGACATATCATGTTTACAAGTCGCAGAGACACTAAGATCCATGTAGTGAAATCAGAGCACATTAATTTTTTGTTGAGTCTCGTGACCAGCAAAAATTAATTGTGGCAGAATCTCGGTCGGAGTTGGACAAGATGCCGAGGTATCCAAGCTAGTCTGTAAAAGCAGGCTGAGGGGAAAAAAACCCTAAAAACAAACAAACGATGTTGTCTTTTGGCGAAAGTTGTTTTTTTTTTTTGAATGGGGAGGGGGGTTCGTGGGTCAAGAGCAGGCTTCCCAGGTTTTTGTGCTTTGTTAGCTCTTGGTGCACTAAAGCATTAACACAGAATCACACACACAGACACGCACACACATACACACACACACACACACACACACACACACACACACACACACACACACACACACACACACACACACACACACACTTGTTTATTTTCATTCTAACAACGTTACAAAATATGGACATGTAGTTGTCATTGGGCAGTATATACGCAGACAAATAGAGAGACAACCAAACAAATGAACAGACAAAAAAAGAAAATCAGACATAGTTAGAGACCTGAGCGCATTGCCACTGAGATAGTCATTTCCCATTCTAGCAAGATAGTTTTAGAACTTATTCATTCGGTTAAGAGTTGGTTGTTGATTTCTCTGTCGTTGGCTTTCGCTGATAAAAATACAATGTAGGCCTATTATTATTTGTTCGCGTTTTTCGTCCTTTGTACGCACTAGGTGCACTAAGGTTATTTGAATTTTACACTGGAGCTGAGGTAGCTATTTCTCATCCTAGCAAGCTATATTTAGAGTTTACTCATTCAGTTAAAAAGGAGGTTGTTGATTTCTCTGTTGTTGCCTTGCATTAACACTTAACCAGCGCTGTTGATATCTCTGATATAAAAATGTCATGTTGTTTGTTCGCGTGTTTCGCCTTTTGTAAGTTTTTGGTGCGACAGGAGTCATTAGGAGTGTTCCCCCCTCCCCTGGAGCTTAGATAGCCATGTTTTTGCTGCGAGCACAGTCATTCATCATCTACCGGTACAGTAAGGTTATCTGAGGACATCAGATTATATAAGAAAGTAACATTAATTGTATACGTGGTAGAGAAATATGTGGCAGTATCCTTGAGAGTTGTTTTTGTTCGTGAAATGAGGTATTCCATGGGCACCAGTATGGCCTCTAAAATCGCCTGTTATTCGAGGAAACGGCATCACACAATTTACAATGTCTAATGGCCAGTAATTGTCAACATTCGTTGTCTTCAGACGTTCATACTGTCGATATTATTATCATTTTCTTCAGCTTGTCAAAATGCAACGTTATGTAAAAAAGTTCATAATTTTGGACTCTATAACAAGACCTAGTAATGTCCGTGACGCTTTTAAATCAAGAAATCAGAAAGAATGACAATGTCAGATTTGTCGCTAATGCTCAGAAAGCTGGAGGTTGATGTTTGGATTTCTTATAATAATATTTAGGATATAGGTTGTACCACTATAAACGACTTAAATTCTCACCAAACTGATCCCAATACTTGCATCTAATGAAATATAGAGCAGAAGGCACAATGTTGTAACTTTGCACGTTTGCGGTATCTGCGGGAAATATTGATGCATTGCGGGGGGTTTCCCGGAGATACCGTGTGCGCGCAAAATTAGACCTCATTATGCATACGGCGCTTCTGGAAAACGAACTTCCACTGATTACATGTACGTGTCAGATAAGTTACATGCCTTCCATGTTGACGTTTGAAAGCCTGCTGGGGTATAAAAGGAGTGAAAGGCATGATGGGACATTTTGTAATTTAAATTCAGTCAAACAATTAAAAAGCGCTGTATTGTTCCGAATTTTACGAGTCAGGCATTTCATAATGCATGGAAATATTGCAGCCCGCTAGTTTACTGTCTCTCCACACGTTACAGTAAAATAAAAAAATTGATATAAAGATGTCTAGTATTTGAAAGTTGAAAACAAATCCATTTAATCGAAGAAGTGTCATTTGAAGGCGGGGCTTGATCTTTGACAGTAACGATCGGTAGGCGCAGCTTTAAGACCGTATTCCCTAGATTCTGGGCCTCTTATTTGGACTTCACTGCCAGAAAGTATTAGAAATTCTTCCAGTTTTAAATCATTCAAATGCCAGTTAAAGACACATCTATTTGTGAAGTATTTGTCAGAGTAGCTACTGCAGTCCGTACTTGGAATGCTTGCTGTGTCAATAATATTTTTGAAATGTTGTCTATATTATGCAATAAGTATTGCGAGTGTGTATGTTTATGCTTGTCATGTGGCTGGTGTTTAAAAAAAATGTATGCAATGTAAAGCGCCTCGAGCTTTTCGGGGGTGAGGCGCTATAAAAATTATCTTTTTTATTATTATTATTATTATTAAATCAACCACAATTTTGGTGCTACTTCGTTCAGAAATTTATCTTTGGTCTGATGGCAAGATCTGAATTCATATACGAGCTAAATTAAGAACTTGAAAGCTCAATAGTTTTCTTTTAAAATTAGATCCAGGTCAGTACACCATATTAGAAAGATTGCATAATTATGATCCATAATATGTCTCTAAACTTTATTTACGTCATAGAATGCAATAATCTACGTCTATTGTTTGTCTGACTGAGGTCGAGTTTTCCCGCATTTCTACAAATGTCTGTCTATCTATCTATCTATCTATCTATCTATCTATCTATCTATCTATCTATCTATCTATCTATCTATTTCGCCTCCAAATTGCAACAGTAACATGTTAGGTAGAATTTTCCTCTGTCACCGGACAGCGGCCGAAAGGTCAACTCTTCTACGATTTTGAAACTGACAAGGATTTTCCTGAATTACTATCGTTATCTGTGAAAACGTACGCAGTATACTTCCTTACTTTGAAAGCTAGTGTGTAACTTCCCCGTGAAATTATTTCTGAGACTGACGTCGTTACCACTGTCCATGCCCTTTGTACCATACCCGTGTTGAAACTAATAAGATCTTGGGGTCATTGCAAAGCGATTTCCTTATTAGACTTACTGTAGTTACATGTTGTACGACCTGAGATTGTGTTACTCGGAGAACAAGTGTTCGATCAGGGCTCATAGACCTGCACATTATGGGGTCAAGACGTATTAGGGATAGTCTAGAGATAACGAAGAGCTGACCAGTGGCCAAAGGTCGATGGTCATCGCTGAATGACAGGGTCACAAATCTTGCTGTTTACGTGCGCCTGTGATAACGATAAAAATAGCATCCGTGAAAGTTGTGACGTTATTCACTATTCGTCATGCTGAATAGTATAATTTTGCTAACGCCATGAACTTCAGCGGCTTGACCACTCTGTGGTTAGAACACTGGGCTTGAGAACGAAGGGATCGATGTTCGATTCTCATTGCGGATTTTTAAAAAAAATTCTTTTCAATGAACGAGGAACGTGAAGAAATAATCTGTCCATAATCTTTTCAGTATTATCCACATGTCTTATTCCGACTTCATTAAAATGAAAAGATGTCTGTATGGTTTTATAATAAACAAGACTACCGCCCCATTTTACAAATGGGCAGGCAGGCAACGCACCAGGTGCGAAAGAATACCTAGTGCACCGACATCATAGCAGAATGCATTACACTCCATGAAAAAGTTAGACCATTGCAGGTGATCGGACCACCCTATCCAAAAATAATTAAAAGTCGGAAATAAACGAGACGTGGAGTTTTGCTAATTTAGTGAAAACGGCATGTTTTTACGTTACGTAGTTCTCAAGAAATCTGTACACAAATTTGGCAGAAGCGTTTTATTAATATAGATACAAGTGTACTGTCGACAGCAGTTTCGCGTCTAGGTCAAAGTACAATATCATAGGAAATTGCCAACTGGAATTCTAAAGACCAGTCCATAATTTCGAGTTTCCAGTTCATGCGTAAATTCTAAATTAAATAAAGGACTCGCGATCCACGCAACTGAGAGCTTGCGCATTAACGATGGGATCTGTTATCATCGTAAGAATAAGATATAAAGCAACTCTGCATTTTGAACGCTCCAAAGGATCACCATCCCTGGGCTTAATAATGTTCCAGAGGGATGAGGCTTCAAAAAACGATGGTTGCTTAATTAATGATGTTTTTGATGATGGTGACGGTGGTATGATGATGGTGATGATGACAGTGACAATGATAGTTGCAATAATGAATGGTAATGGTGATGGGGATTGAATGTAGTGGTGGTGGTAATTATGAAGATGCGATGGCAAGGAAAATCATGGTAATATGAAGTCACGTCTTCCTCCTACTTCGCTGATAAAAAGGCAGGCACAATGACGTCATCAGTTTGTGCCCTTTCTGCTCACATACCTAACTATATGACGAACAAAATGACGTCATCATTTGTGTCCTCTTTCATTCATTCCCCGCGAAAGAAAATGAAGGAGAAAGTGACGCTTGTGGCTGTCACTTTACTAAGATGATTAAAGTTTGTATTCTGTTGTTTTTTTTTCCATACATGTTTCATTATAGTGCTGCAGTCTATGTGACTTACGACGAGAAGCGAAGCCAGGTTGAAAACTAAGAAGACAATGTCTATTTACAGTTTATGTAGGTCAAGGGATGAGGCCATGAAAATACCTTTGTGCAGCTTTAACCGACACCGAATTGTGTCACATAATTTACAGATCACGTTCCATCATCTATTCCAGCTCTGATCGGTTTTACTCATACAGTCTGTCTCTCTCTNATTTCCTTATCAGAATTACTGTAGTTACATGTTGTACGACCTGAGATTGTGTTACTCGGAGAACAAGTGTTCGATCAGGGCTCATAGACCTGCACATTATGGGGTCAAGACGTATTAGGGATAGTCTAGAGATAACGAAGAGCTGACCAGTGGCCAAAGGTCGGTGGTCATCGCTGAATGACAGGGTCACAAATCTTGCTGTTTACGTGCGCCTGTGATAACGATAAAAATAGCACCCGTGAAAGTTGTGGCATTATTCACTATTCATCATGCTGAATAGTCTAATTTTGCTAACGCCATGAACTTCAGCGGCTTGACCACTCTGTGGTTAGAACACTGGGCTTGAGAACGAAGGGATCGATGTTCGATTCTCATTGCGGATATTTTTAAAATTTCTTTTCAATGACCGATGAACGTAAAGAAATAATCTGTCCATAATCTTTTCAGTTTTATCCACATGTCTTCTCTTATTCCGACTTCATTAAAAAGAAAAGATGTCTTTATGGATTGATAATAAATACAAGTGTACTGTCGACAGCAGTTTCGCGTCTAGGTCAAATTACAATATCATAGGACATCGCCAACTGGAATTCGAAAGACCAGTCCATAATTTCGAGTCTCCAGTTCATGCGTAAAATCTAAAAAGGACTCACGATCAACGCAACTGAGAGCTTGCGCATTAACGATGGGGTCTGTTATTCTCGTAAGAATAAGATATACAGCAACTTTGTATTTTGAACGCTCCAGAGGATCTTTCAGCACTAATTAATTCTTATGAGGAGGTAAGAGATCCAATCGTTAATGCGCAAGTTCTCAGTTATGAAGAGTTTGTACGTTTTTAATGGTACATGGGGGTCGTGAGGTTCTGCTTTAAACTGCAAAGGAATGACGATGGTTGTAAAGAGCAGCCCCATTTTTTTTGGAGAGGTGAGGACCTAGGGCTGACACCTTGCGAAAGGCCTGCTCGAACCTCTTCTCAAACCATGCTCGACGGGTAAGACCCCTTTCTTTCTTTCTTTCTTTCTTTCTTTCTTTCTTTCTTTCTTTCTTTCTTTCTTTCTTTTTTTTCCCTTTCTTTCTTTAACTCTCTTTCTTATTTTCGTATAAGAATTCAATTTTGACGAGCCCATTTTGACTGCTGGCCTGGGGCTGAGGCCCTCACTATCCCTGGGCCTAATATGTCCAGAGGGATGAGGCTTCAAAAATCGATGGTTGCATAATTAATGATGTTTTTGATGATGATGATGATGATGACAATGATAATGGTAATTGCAATGATGGTCGTGGTGATGATGGGGATTGAATGTAGTGGTGGTGGTAATGATGAAGATGCGATGGCAAGGAAAATCATGGTAATAGGAAGTTACGTCTTCCTCCTACTTCGCTGATAAAAATGCGAGCACAATGACGTCATCAGTTTGTGTCCTTTCTGCTCACATACCTAACTATATGACGAACAAAATGACGTCATCATTTTGTGTCCTCTCTCATTCATTCCCCGCGAAAGAAAATGAAGGAGAAAGTGACGCTTGTGGCTGTCACTTTACTAAGATGATTAAAGTTAGTTTTCTGGGTTTTTTGTCTTTTTTTTCATACATATTTCATACATATAGTGCTGCAGTCTGTGTGACTTAAGACGAGAAGCAAAGCCAGGTTGAAAATTAAGAAGAAAATGTCTATTTACAATTTATGTAGGTCAAGGGGTGAGGCCATGAAAATGCCTTTGTGCAGCTTTACCAAACACCGAATTGTGTCACATAATTTATAGATCATGCTCCTCTGATCGGTTTTACTCTTACAGTCTCTCTCTATCTCTGTCTCTCTCTCTCTCTCTCTGTCTGTCTCTCTCTCTCTCACACACACACAGACACACACACACACACACACACACACACACACACACACACACACACACACACACCTATATGTACAGAGTGTCACACACATCTGTCACCAATCCTGGCAAACAAACAAAAAAAAAAGAATACTTGCGCCGTCCTGGGAAATGGGACCCTTCTGGTTTTAAGACAAACTGACGGGTTAAGTTAGGTCATCACTTTGTTTTTCCTTGCTAAACGGCACGTCTGTGAGGTTTATTGGTAGACTAGCTCTCATACTCCGAAGTTTGCCAAATTGGAGTTTGTGAGTTCGACTTCTGGGCAGGGCAGTCTACGTTATTATATCCCTGGTCAAGACGCTTTCCTTTTCTTTTCCCACTCCAATGAGTATATGCATAATCCATACGTTAGTTAACCTTCTGATAACAGCAGTGAACATTACTAATGTTTTTGGAGTTGCCCATGGTTACCGCATTGCGTTAACTATCACAAGGATTATGAGTACGGCCAGAGGTGTGAATTTCGAGCTGGTGGGGGGTGGGGGGAAGAGGAGGGGGCTGGGACCAGGACGCTGCTTTGCGGCGACCAACAAGCACTGTGTTATAGATCTGGTTTATGATAATGTTATTGTGTTATGTTTTATATGCACTGTTGTATTATATGTGTATTAACGTGGACGAAATATATAACACTGTATGGCATTGTAAAACATTTTTTTTGCCGTCGATTGCGTCTTATATCTTAATATTTTGTCCCCTTCTGATAAAAGAGGGGGGGGGGGCAAAGTAACTTCATCACTTTGCTCTCTCCTCCTTCTCCTCTTGCTAGGTGGAAGACACAGTCAAGTCATAACTGAATTTTTATCTCCTTTGTTACTCGTCTAATAAAAGTGTAGAGGAAGTAACGTCTTCGCTTTGTTTTTCCTTCTCCTTCTCCTCTAATAAAATGGCGGGCAGAATGAAGGCATCAGTTTGTTTCCTTCCCGCTCATTCCTCTAACTCAATAAATGAACAAAATAACACCATCACTTTGCGTCCCTCCCCACAATAGAGATAATTTCAAATTTCACGCCTGATTTCAAACTAAGACTTGTTATTTTTGCATATATTTGATGTCAGTGTGTGTTAAATTTCGGTTCATCCGTTATAAGAAACATTTAGAGAGTATCTTTATGTCCTCTACTCATCCCCCGACGCAATATGAGCATTAAAATGACGTCATCGGCTATAACTATCTGTATATGTTTCTTCCTATGTGCGTCTTTGACATATTGGCAGATGCACTTTTTCAACTTAATATGAAAATGAGCAGCTTATACCAAAGTGACACCCACTCCAAAAATGTGTTTACATGCCTGCGTACTCATCTCCCACTTCAGAATGCATGACTGCATAATCCCGCCCTAATCTACTCTTCTTACCGATGACGGGTTGAAAACTGAAACTTCAAACAGTTCCCCTTTATCTGTGTTTGCAAGAATATAAGTTACAGGCCTGTAATTATACTTTCACTATTGGGTCCTACTACTAAGGGGTTATATTTCATCTCCCCTTTTCCCTCATTTGGCATGCCCTGCTTCCAGTAATAAGGGCTCCAGGGGGGAAATTTTGATATCATGGGAATCTGTGTCCATTTTACTTTATTTTGCCAGGCACTATTTAGCCCTGGGCTGGAACTGCCAGGTCAAGGGTGTACTCAGGCGGAAGAGGAGGGGTTTGGTGTTGACCAGTGAAAAAATGTAGGCTCTCTTTACAAATAGCAACCAAGCTCAAAATTTCAATGGGCTTGCTAGGGTTGGGTCAGTCTTAAAATTTGGGCCACATAATGAGCTTCAGTCTGGTATGGGTCTGGGTGAAAGCTAAAACTTTGGGTTCAGAAGGCAGCTCAAAATGTTAATATAGCCCATAGAGGAAAAAAGGGTCCAATCCCATAAATTACAGGTCTGTAACCTATAGCTGCATGTTGCATACATGTGTATATAATTTTGTGCCCACTCAATGCGCATTCTAATCTAGTCTCTGTCTTTTGCACATCTGTTTCTATTCACCCTCCCCCCCTTGTCGGACGCTACGCCCACATAATTTATCACGTGACCCAAATCGGAGAAACTGAGCACACACGAACTCTATTCCGTAAAGATTTGATACCGAAATCTAAAGTAATGATATTCAAAAGTATTCGATACCCAGAAAATATACGTTCAGTTACTTCTCCTCACCTCCACGTGTATGTTCGATGACACTGTTGGCTGAAGGTAACAGATGGACTGTTGACGCAGGCTAAGATGATTAAAACCTCTGGTGGTCTCTGGCATGTAGACCTGGTTGAAGACAAACAACTATAGATAGATGAGTGGAGGCGTCCAGATAGACAGATTAGTTACATGCAAACTTTCACTTAAGGAGAAAATAAGAAGAAATAGAAAAATAACAAAGGGCAATAGGAGCAACAAACAACTGATACCATCGTTATTATTACGATGACTGTGATGACTTCGATCAATGCTGCTGCTGTTATTACTACAAGTATTGTTATAACTACTACAACTACCAAAAAAAAATGCTACAGTCACTGCCACTACCACTACACCACCACCACTACCACTACACCACCACCACTACCATTACTGCTGCTATAACTCATTAGTGTCTGCAACTGCTACTATTACTACTACTACCACTAGTACTATTATTACTACTTCTACTACTACTACTACTACTACTACTATTAATAATAACAATAATATCCACTGCTACTACAATACACAATAATGATAATACAAAGCTGCTGCTAATGCCATTACCACCATTACTACTACTATCACTACTACTACTACTACCACTACCACTATTACTTCTACTATCACTACTACTACTACCACCATCACTATTACTCCTACTATCACTACTACTACTACTACCACTATTACTACTACTATCACTACTACTACTACCACTACTATTTCTACTATTATCACTACTACTACAACCACTATTACTATTACTATCACTACTACTACTACCACAACCACGGAAGCTACCACTACCACAACTGGAGCAACGTAATCAGCAAACGAGCAAAAACAAAGACGAGAATGCTCAAAAAAAAAAAAATTGCTAAAATTAACGAAACGTAGTCTAAATGATAACATTTTTGGCCACATTTTAAAATATCAAAGTCCCTTTGCGTGTAAATTGGGTGAAAACAGTCCCACTCATGACCTTACGAATTCTATTAGCTGTAGTTTATTTAAATAATATGTCATGCTCCTAAACTAACAAACCGAACCGGTGAGAGCTGAGGGACTGTAATTTTCGTATTCGAATAATATATATCAAATATTGTCAGTTTTTTTCATAATCGATTTTGGACGTCCATCTTTTTCTTTGTACTTTTTGCTGTCTCAGTTCAATACCAGCTAGTCTACGTATCGCTGGTCTACGTGAGTTTTCGCTCTCATCCAAAATAATCCCACGCCTC
>JAWQUT010000435.1:313162-315662 GCA_033807755.1 Ellobium chinense | reverse complement strand
GCAGAGCACATGAGAAAAAGGATGGGGAGTGGTGATTGCGACTAGGATTTCTTCAGTCCGAGACGCATTTTTTCCCATTTCCGAACGGGTTACATGATCAAGTGCATGTCAATATCTACTTCCGGGTCACAGTGACATGCCAAGGACGACAATCTTGCATCATATTTCTAAGTTAATGACAGAAGAAGTAGGCCTAGAAGATCCGCAAACATCCTATCCCTCACTTCCCTATGCAAAACAGAGACTAAACCAGGTCGCCATTTGTTTTTATTATTTACAAGTTACTGTGGTGTCTCATTTTAATCATGTAAAATAAAGTTGTATGTTTCCAGACTCGTCATCGTTTTGTTTTGTTTTTTTCTCTTGTGAACAGCATGGCCGAATGATTATCGCGCTGGGCTCAAGATCAAAAGGCTGTGGGTTCGGGTCCCGACAATGGGCGTGTTGTAGGTGCCTTGGAAAAGCATTTTATATCACATTTTCTTCGGTTCATCCGCTGCAAAATGGGTACCTGGCTAAAGGCAGTGGAAGATAGTGTCAAAAATCAGAGCCTGTAATAGGAAGCGGCAGTGTGCTTCCCAAGAAGTTGAAGGAGTCATAGAGTAATCAGGCCTGTTAGGGCAATAATATTATAAACAAGCGTGAGCGGAAATCAGCCTAGATTTTTTTTTTCAAATGAAATTTTTATTTTCCAGTCAGCATACAATAATAGGCTGGAACAACATCGAAACAAGAACAATAATCAACAGGTTAACAGGTTATGATGATTCTTCTCTGAGGTGATAGCAATGATGATCGATGAAACTACAATGATGAAAATGAAAATCACAATGTTCATAGAGACTATACTGATTTCGTTTGAGGAGCTGGAACTTAACAGAGGAAAGATCTTTAAAGAGTCATTTCATAGGAAATCAGCCTGGATATAAGACTTATAAACCGCAGTATTAATATTATTATTATTATCATTTCTTGCACTCCTTTTCCTATACACGTAAGTTTCTCCAGGCAAAGCAGGTATTGGCTCAAAATGCTTCCCTTGGCCCTTTCAGACGCTCATGCCTTTGTGTTCTCTGTGTGTCTGTGTGTGTGTGTGTGTGTGTGTGTGTGTGTGCTTGTGTGTGTGTGTGTGTGTGTGTGTGTGTGTGTGTGTGTGTGTGTGTCTCTCTCTCTCTCTCTCTCTCTGTCTGTGTATGTGTGTTTGTGTGTGTGTCTGTCTCTCTCTCTCTGTATGTGAGTGTATGTGTCCTTTTCTCTCTCTCTCTCTCTCTCTCTCTCTCTCTCTCTCTCTCTCTCTCTCTGTGTCTGTCCCTTCCACTCTCAGTATTTGATTGTATTTCTCAATATCTCAGCCCTATTTTACTTGTGCCAGTTAACCTCATTTTCGTCATATCAAATCTTTCCCCATCTTCATAGCTTTTGTTAATTTCTTCTTTGTTTACGTGGTCTTAACTCCTCCTCCCCTCCCCCACCCGGGCACTCACCCTTTCCCACATATTCCACCCATGCCTCTCCTTCTACCAAGGTCGATTAATCACCTTCTTTCCAACATGTACAAAACATGGATGGTGGTATTAAGGATGAAAGAGATAAAGGAAATCCCGAAGGTTAAGAAGTTTGCGAGTTCAGAGATAATAAACAATGTAAAGGTTAACAAATTTAACACGTAGACCACAATGCATGAATGTGCAGACCACAGCTGTTCTACAGAGGAAGTTGCACATCAAGGCAAACAAAATAGTGCTGTGGTTAGCTGGGAGGGGTAAGGATTCTCAAAGACTCACCTTGAAAGCAGATGGACGAGATGAGGACGGTACTGATTCAGATGCGGATATCTTGTCCGAATTTCGACTTCAGAAATCGTCCATCAGGTATGCACTTTTGATTTTCGGGATTATCGACCCTTTATAATTTCCTCGCAAGTTTTTTTTTTTTTTTGTACGTTCAGCATCAATCCCTACCCACCTCCCTTTCCCCGTATGCTTTTCCCGTACCGTCCCTTCCTCCCCATTGTTTGCAATATTCCATCCTTTTCTTCATTACAGTTGACATTTGTTTCAAATCCCATTGGGAAAAGTTTACATGCTTTTTGTTTATAATGTAAACATCCCCCAAGTTCTCCATGTACACCTCTTGAACGTTGTCACCTGAGCCCTTCCCCCCTTAGGCAATTCCGGATTTACGTAGCCTATAAACTAAATAATAATATGTTACAGCTTAAGATGTCATAATACACTGGGGTCTCAAAAAAGTTTTTTTTTTATAATGGGTACCTGGCTATAGGCAGTAGAAAATATTGTTAGAGTGCTAGTGATCAGCGCCTGTAAATTGCAGCGGCACTGTTTGCCCTCCAGGGAGCTAGAAAAGTCTTAGAGTGATCAGACTTGCTGGGGTAATAATAGTGTGAAGTCGCGTGAGCGGGCATAAACTTGAATACGAGACTCTAGAAACTGCATTATTATTCTTATAAAATATTATCCCCCCCCCCCCCCCCCCCCCC
>JAWQUT010000435.1:231716-305774 GCA_033807755.1 Ellobium chinense | reverse complement strand
GGGGGGAGGGGGTTAACAGAAGGTGCTGATGTTATTAAATGACCGTTTTTGATGGATCATTGTGCTTTTTGATGGTGATGGTTATGTGGTTGTTTTTGTGGTTGTTGAACTGTTTGTTGATAGTCAAATGGTCGTGGTGTGATCAAAACAGTTACTGCTAAGTAATATTTATCGTTTGTTGATGTGATTTTTCTGGGTACTGTAATGTGCTTCTATGTTTCGCTCAATTGTTTTTCAAGATTACTTTTCTGTTATTTTTAAAGTTTTCTTGTTTATTTCTCCCGCCAGGCTCTGTCTCTGTGTGTTTGCTTCATGACGGCTGCTCTCAACTCACTGGTTGTCTCCCCTCTGATAGTCAGCGCCATGTTGAAAACTTTCAAGATGGAGGTAGACGCTGGAGTTGGTGATGTTATTGGCTACGCTGACATGAAGGAGCTGAAGAAGAACCCACAGTACTATCAGTCCTACCGGACGTTCCGCCGATGCCACGGTGGGAGCGCCATGTTGGTTGTGCTATCCTTAACGGCAAACACAGTGTATCTTTACTTCCTCACATCCTTATGTATGCCTTTATGATGACTTGGTGAGATCCAGAGAAAACAAGTTTTGCAAAGACAAAGCTTAGGTAGATGAACTGTGATATGTTTCAGTTATTTACCAAGCCATTATTTTGAGCTTTGGTTCACACCCCGAGGCCAGAGGTCAGTGTCTAAAACCAGTGGCGGATTTAGGGTTCCCTGGCCCAGAACCCTGCGGCTTAAAGTGGGCCCCTCCTGCGAGGACACGAAAAATGTTTATGAAAGAAGAAAGGGTGAAAGTTAAAGACACTGTAGTTGAGGGAGGGGCCCAAGCTTCCTCCAGCACAGAGTCCCACGGGCCCTAAATCCGCCCCTGCCTAACACAATGGCTCAGGGCCGAAAGGTTACTGAGAACGAAAGATCTGATGAATCTCAATATTTTCATCCCGTCCCATTTCAAATTTAAATCTTCCCAAGAAAGGACAATTTCAGAATTATGAGGTGATCAGGCTTAAGTAGTCTTAGCGTCAGCAGGCTCCTGGCCAATTTCAGCTGTGGCTTCAACACCACAATCCCTTTCAGAAAATATAAAATTTTGTTAAGAAGTATGTTGTCTGAATTGTAAAATTCTGAAATTACAAGACAGTGGATATCTGTCAGTTTCTGGCATTTACGAGACAACAGATATTTCACCGATGGGCCACAGCTGTGATTGACTTAATATACTGACTGAAGGCCCATTTCACCTTGCTTATAGTATATATATTCATGACTAGGAATATCACAATATTCATACTGTACTGTACTGAGTCTTTCGTAACCTGTGAAGTTTTTTTACGTAACTTTAAGCGGTGCACACGGCATTGTATAATAGTTACCTCAGACTGTAAGATTTTGAAAGCCATTACTCATCCTCCAGTTTTGATATTACCTTGTCTATATTTACACCTGCAACGACATCAGAATATTTCCTTTATCATTACTATACAATTCATTTATCAGTCGTATGTTTTCAGTAAGTAATACATTTAAAAGGCCAAAGACTTGCATTTTAGAAAAGGTCTACCCAGAACAGACAATAATGAACGTGCTTCCTTAGAATAAACTTTCAACTTCTTATATAACATAAATGAGACTGAGATGTTATTAAAAACGAAAATGCAAACGAACAAGATCAAATTATATCTGTACCTTTTGGTGGAAGATTAGAACTTCCCATTCTGTTGAATCAGATTTTTGTGGTCATAGCACACATACAGTTGCTATGGACATACAAGCTGGCCTGTTTCTTTTTAAAGTGACCCCTAAATGGTAACCCCTCCCCCCCCCCTACAAAAAAAATATCACAAATTCAATTCACCCTGAATTCACCAACATAAAAATTTATGCTGTTCAGAAGTCTAGTTCACCCTGAATGAAAAGAAAGCCTTTGGGTAACACTCTTGAATAAAAAGCATCATTTTGCCTTAAGAGAATGGAAAAACTACAAATATGTAGAGAGAAGGGTCTCGCTGAGCAGAAAATTTACACATCTTGTTGATTATGTTATGTATCTCAAGCAAGCCATCTGCACGATATATACTCACTGACAAACAAGAGAATCAAATTGTATAGTTAATGATAATTAATTCAAACTGAAGGATAATATTCCCATATTGCATATATATGGAAGTACTACTAAGCCCGGTAAACAACAATTGGCGTTGTTGATTAGGTCTCTTTTTTTCAAAATACTTACTCGAGGCAGCTGTTCTGTGATGCACTCTTTTCTTGTGAAATGATATTATATCTCAATACGATGTGTTAATGTGATATATTGTGTTCCTTAGTGTTTCAAAACAATTTTTAAATGTTGTTATCTAGACTATTTATATACTTCTTTGTTTATATGTTTTGTTATTTAGTCTTATATGTTCTCCTGATTTAGGGCCAATAGGAAAAAGTATGAAGGTTAGGAGATTACAAATTCCAGTTCTTTTTCTCGTTTGTAGTTAATAGGTTGTTTTTTTTTTATTTATGTATTTTCAAAAATGCATATGTCATAGCTAAAGACCAGTACAGAATAACAGAAACCATGTCAAAAAGGTGACATTCATTAGATAGTGTCATTGGTAAAATCCTCTGTCATAGTTTCATATTAACACCAGAGGTATCGATCTCACCTGTGTAAATAGATAGCAGATAGGTGTACACATTATTTTCATACTAGGTATTACTTACTGATGTAGTTATTATTTATTTTCATGAGTTGTGGGTTTGTTGATACTAGAGAGATTACATTTTTATCTGGGTATTAGCTAGTCCCGGTGATTGCACTTGCCGAGAGATAGGGTGTGGAAAAAGACTGGGGAAAGGAAACATGCTGCATGAGCATGCGCACTGGGGCTAACGCGACCGTGTAGTATACCATGCTGAAAATGAAATCTCTCTTTATGTTGGGTTGCATTTTATCTATGCCCAAAAAGAGATACTCTCTTTTCACAAGCATCTTCAAGGCTTCCAGTTCTATTTCATGCCCGCTGGAGTATAAAGACCAGTATGATTTCACCAAATTAAAGTGGTACCTAAAATCAAATTCTGCTGCCCTCACAGCATCTGTGCTGTTATTAAAGGATGACTTGAATGATAATCAAGAAATCAAAATCTCAGTTCTGCATTTCTCCATCACGATATTGAATAACTACAGAGAGGCAAACACAACACCAACATGATACATATAATATATTGGCTGTCCCGGGTCTCACTAGCCTAAGATACAGAATCTAGTGTAAAGATTTCCGAGAACTCAGGAAACACAATAGCATCGGATACGATGATCAAAGTGATATTATTTTAAAGGATATCACCGAAATTTTGGATCTAGCTGATGCATAGTGACTCTAGTCTGAGATTCTGAAGTAGAAGTTTACCAGAAAGAATTGATTAACAAATGTTGATTGCAGTAGAAGGAGCCAAGTCTTCGTCCAAAAGTATTGTCCTTGTACTTGTGATTAAGGGAGTATCTCTATTATTTTGTAACTGAAAGAACAATCTATTTATCACTAATGTGCTACTTCCCAAGGTATGAAACAGCTATAAATGTCTAGTTCTATATCGGAGTTTTATACTGTGGCAACTATGTCATGAAAGCTATAGCAATGGGAGTGTTCTTTTGCTGTGCGTGTGTTCCATCCTTGAATAGCTTGATGTTGACTGACGCAGTTTTAGCAAGATGTGAGGTAATCTATTTATTATGGCATCTCTGACTATGTAAATATGTACATTACATAATTTTTTTAAAGTATATGTTAAATAATAGGTTTCAGTAGAGCATAATGGCAATGGAAAGCCTACCATCTCAAATCACGATGTAAAGCAGATCTCTATTTGGGTGTGAAAGTAGATACACATGTGATTGTGTGTGTATGAGTAATTATAGCTATACGAAATTAAAAGTTACACTTCGCACATGTCGTCATTCCCGTTGCAAATAGATGAACTTTAGAATGTGCATTTTGACTTAGCTCGATTGAGCACTTCTGCAGTGGCAACGACGAATATTAGAGACTCTATTTTGATATCTCCCCGTTATAACTGTAACCCATTCCGTCCAGCCTATTTGTCTCATCAAGATGTTAACCCAAATGTTTACACTTCACAGTTCATCTTTCATTACACGATCGGGCTGTGAGAACAGAGTCCAGAATTTCTCTTCTAACACAGAAATAACTATGATGAAAGTACCATAGTTGTTGTGTCTAAAGAGTATGCAGGCGGCGTTAACTAATATAAAATCTTGGTACAGTAAGCAAGTTCCTCGTCAGAAATGGCAGATCAGTTGGTGAATCACAACATAACTATGTGCTTGCTGTTACCCACTAATTACTGGCATATTAGAATTGAGATCAAGAAACCCAAATACCCTGTTGAGTATATTATGTGATTTTACTTTATGCAACTTTTGTAGTAGTTGAATACTACTTTCCATTTTAACATAATTATTAATTATTGTAAAGGTATAAAATCCAAGGAAGAGAGTTCCTTTATGGATGGGGAAGGAATGAAAAAAAATGAACTGAAATTTGAAGAAAAAGGAAGTGGGGAGAAGCAATTTGCTCTTACATTGTGTAAGGTATCTTTAACCAAACTGTTGAAACGTTCCTTACATAAATGAGATCTTTACACTCGAAGACGGTCTCATGAAATGTTCAATATGGTTATGATATGATAATATTGTGAATGTTGTGATAATGCTCCAGACAAGACAACAAACCCACATATTACGATGCGGAAATAAAGAAATGTCATTTGTCATCATCAATGTCACATTCACCTTCCTATTGTCATTGTCATCATTATCATCATCATCACCCGCCATCTTCATCAAGTGGTTTCATAGCTTGTCTTTATGGGAAGAACAACTTAATAAACTTGATTTGCAAGTCGCTTCGTTCGTTCTTCTTTTCGTTCGTTCTTTTGTCTGCTTGTCTGTCCATTTGTCTGCGATTATGTGGCCCGTGGTAGCTGTCTATCCATAGTTTGTAACGATTGCTGCAATGGAATATAAATGTTTGAATCTAAAATCTGTAATCCTAGAACGGTTGCCCCAATCGGAGATTACAAGAACTATGGTCTGTGGTGTGTTTTTAAAAGTGAAGCGGAAGGTCTCACTTGTCGGATAGGGTTAAGGAAGAAAAAAGCAAACCCTGGGCCAGTCCCCAGACATTATCATTGTCTAAGAACTCTCTCATGTGTGCTTTCTCTTTTCTAATCTTACCCCCAACCCTAAACCAAGGACTAGGTGAGAATGTCCTGAAATTTTTGAGCACGCAGGATGAAGTATAATAGTCAACTGCACGCGATGCGAGTGTCAGGCAACATTAATATACTTTAAGTTAAAGTTAAGGTGTATTCATAATTTAAGGGCAGTGTCATGCGACTCCCCCAAAGGCCCCTGCTGACAGTGAGGAGCAAATTCCGTAAGAACACTCGAGAAGCAGATATGCCCTAGAACTAATACATCCTAATTGACGGAAGAAATAGCCTGCCGTGTGCAAATGCAATCCTTTGGTGTGTATGTTTATTGATCGAGTCTATGCCTTTGAAGGGATGAGAGAGAGAGAGAGAGAGAGAGAGAGAGAGAGAGAGAGAGAGAGAGAGAGAGANAGAGAGAGAGAGAGAGAGAGAGAGAGAGAGATAGTCAGAGAGAGCGAGGGAGAAAGAGAGAGAAAGAGAGAGAGAGAGTCAGAGAGAGAGAGAGAGAATATAGAATAATGATACACTTGTTTACAATGAAATCAATTGCGAGCACGTACTACCTCCGCTTGTATGGGGCATGGGAATGAAACGGCTGATGTCTTGGCAGATTGGGAGGGGGGGGGNGGGGGGGGGGGGGGTAGATTGAGGAGCAGGTTCAAACAAGACAAAGCATAGAGCTGTCAACAAGGAGCTGCAAACAGATCAAGGGAGGAGAAAGAGAAGGTCAGGGATAACAATCCTGCAAAGGAACAATTGAAAGAAATGGATGTTGCAAAAGGAAATGGAAATTGTTGCAGACACCATGCTATGGACAAAGCCGTCCTCGGTCAGATCTCAAACAGTATAAGAAACAGGTAGTCTTTGAGGTGGAATTTGACATAGAGATCGGAGCATCTCTGGACATGTCTGGAATGCAGTGGTCATGTTTCCAGTAACTAGTAAGAAAGATTATAAAGACAAAGAGATGGAAGTGAGACAACGAAGTGTATGATAAAACATAGAAAGAAAAAAGAAACTCTCTTCAGGCCGCAGAGACCTTTGCTGATATAGCATGCCTAGGTGATAGTCTGATATTCAGAAGATCTCTGTAATTCATTTCATGTACTGGAAACGTCACTTTGTCCCTTATCTAACATGACAATATCCAAGGACCCTATCACCGAGTTTAGGGTTGGAGAACAGAAAAAAACAAAACAACACATGGGACAGATACTTGAGATAATAATAGGCCTATTTGAGAACTTCCGCATTAACGGTCATTGTAAGAATTTCATTAGGGCATCGGTGCTGCATGCACTCTTAATGGCTTGCAACATGCAAAGTTAATGTAATTCTTACGATGGTAACAGATTTCATCATAAATGCGCAAACTCTCAAGTCTGAAGACTGTTTCAAGTGTACGTCTCCCTCTTCCTTAATATAAGCCTAACCCTAAGTCAAGCCAGCCACTAACTCGAAATTATGGATTGGTCCCCCTATATTAGAAATATAAGCTGTTATTTCTTCGTATGTGTTATTATTGTGTGGTGTGTGTGCGTGTATGTCAGTATGTGTGGTGTTTATGTGTGTGTGTGTGTGTTTGTGTGTGTGTGTGTGTGTGTGTGTGTGTGTGTGTGTGTGTGTGTGTGTGTGTGTGTGTGTGTGTGTGTGTGTGAAAGTTGGAGAAAAAAAAAGGAGGAGGGGGCGGGGGGTGCGGGATAATCATGAACTTCATAGTAAGTGTCACTTTCAAGTGGTGTCTCCACATTCCACGTGTCAGGATCGATCTGCCTACGTGCGAAACCGGTGTCCGTCCACATAAAAATATCTGCAGGTATCTTCAAAGGTATCGTCATGCGACTGTCTACGTGCGACAATGGGGCATGCCCAGCCCCAGTCCACACAAAAAAGTGCTAAATCAGCAAAAAATGTCTTTGTCGTGAATATGATGGTTCGATGTCCTACATAAGAGTCTTCAACGAGCGGCCATTCTTAGACAATTGTAGGGAGCTGGTATTTGATTACTTAAGTATCGTCACACTCGTGTTTTAGTATCGGAAGTGACGATTATGTTTCAGTCCTGATACTCAGTCGGCTGCTAGGCCGGCCTGACAATCGCTTCAAAGTTTTCATTCTTTTTGGTACACAAATCACATACAGATCCAGAACTGGGGATTGAAAGGGGACAGAAATTAATGTCCGATACACTCCGATACGGCATGCATCACTGTGACTGGGGATAACTTGGAAACAGGTCTCACAATAAGTGATAGGCCGAAATTTGCATCTATAGGCATCGTGATATTCAGGTTTCTTGCTCAACGAAAACAACGATTATTAAGTAGATCTAGATTCTGATACTCAATAGAAGTAGACATTTCGATCCCTTTCAATACATTTGATATCTTTCAAAACTTAGAATACCTTTGGTAAACTGGGTCAGACAAACTGTCACCACTTCCTTCGAAATGGTATAAAAGCTCCAGATCTTGAGATATCAAAATTGCTTTGTATCGAAGTATCCATACTCAGAAATGATACTGTCTGCCAATACATAGGTATTAGATATAGGTTTGTTGATGAGGTGTGTCCCGCAAGAAGACAAATTCAAGGAATGCTTGAAGGTTTTGAGGCTTTAAGGGTTGAAAGTGCTAATGATTTGTTACACTTTTGTTTAACACTCCAATGTTCAGTGCCGGTGATTTTCTAACCTCAGCTGGATGTGAATCTCACGAAGACCACCCAGTCTAACACACGCATTGAAATATCGTTCGTGTAGGCATATGACGTATTCCACATTAACAAAATTTGAACAAAAAACGCTTACAAACTTCTTGATCTAACATGACAAGGCTTATTCCTCATAAAATTATTATTTCGGTTTCTACATGAATTCCTATACCCTTTTCAGAATCGACCTAGAATTCTGAACTAAGTCATACCAAACTTTACACATGACCTAATTTGTGGAACATTACCTTTTACGATATATATTGGGAACCACACTCACACACACACACACACACACACACACACACACGCACGCACGCACGCACACACACACATATACACAACACACACACACATACAACACACACATACAACACACACACATGAACACAATATAGCAAAGTGAATGTTATCGGCATGGGATCTAAATGGTATCACTTTCCGAAGCTTGAGTTATCGTACCGACATCGAACTGCTGAATATTGAAATTATGCGATACTGCCCGTCACCATGAACAAAATTCGTTGCATGAGAGAAGTCTAAGCTTATAAAAGGTCAAGAACAAGCCTAAAATATGCATAACGCTACTATAGCGACATTTACGGACGTAACCTTCACCTAGGCCTAAATGCGAGTTGTCCTCATGCAACTTTTTAACGTTTATTAACTTCGGATGTACCTAACAATAGAAGCAAACCGTAACGCTACATGCAGGTTGCGTGTTTCTTAAAGCTTTACCATCTGATCGTTAAAGTCGGAGGAAAATTCTCGTCTGCAAGTGGCAGTGAACACAGCCTCGACTTCGATGCAACATTAGATGTCTAGAATTTCTTACCCTTGTATATACGTTTTCTTTACCTTAATGTTCGCAGGGAGAGTAAACTGGCGAAATGTAAAGTGTCTATGAAGTATGAAAAATGCAGTGAAATTCTGAAAAATAGCACTCCGATGTGAAACGTGGGACTCAATTCAAATGAATGAAGTATCCCATCATGCCTCCCCCTTCTTTGTTTACCTTGGGAGGGTCTTTAAAAGCTATAATAAGGCTGGCTGTTTTAAATTAAGACAACACAGTTTATATCGCCAGAGTTCAAACATTACCGCCAGTTAAGTTATAATAATAGCAATCAAGTTTACAAGTTTCGAATTCAGCCTAACACTGCTCACGCAACTTTAGTTATTATGTATTACCCCAGCAAGCCAGATTAACTCAAGGTCTTTCTCAACCCCCCAGGGAATTGTATATATACACTATGCCGCTGTCATGTACGGGCACAGATCACTAACATTCTAACAAGATTTTTCCCCGCCTTTAGTACAGACAGATGGAATGAGATTAATGTCAATGATAAACTGTTTGCAAGGCATTCACACAATGACTAAGGGGTGGGGGAGAGGGAGGGTATTGAACTCCCAGCCTTTAGTCCAACGTGAAACCATTCTGCCAAGCTGTTCTACTTGCACTTTTGCTGACTACTGACACACTGTGAAAGATTTAAAATAATTGACTCCGCTTTATTACAACCTCTTACTTGCAGCTTTCAGACAACAAGTTGCTAGATAAAATACATGTACTGTATATTTATATTTTAATGGGAAAGGCAAGGATAACCGCAACTCCTTTTACCTAGCTTGGTTACTTGGGTAGGGAACTGGCTTCATTGCATTCGAGACACACTTGACATAATCAGCCTCCTAGCCAAAGATCCAGCGAAGAGTTCTGGTACTCGTTCTCTCTGTGGCGATGTGATTTGTGGCTGGCCAGTGTTTCCCACTGTCACCCCTCTTAATTCTGGTAGTGCGAAGCGCCTCTGGTCCAGCCTCCCGCTGGCTGCATGACCATTGTTATGGATAATAATATGTTGTTGTCTGCCGGACTATCAGAATCAGCTGACACCGGGCTGCAAAATTCGGCCGCGGTCGGCGCTGGCATGCCAGTTCATTCTACCATAGCACCCAGCGTAGTGGAGTGAAGATAACAACTGGTTCTACTGTAGCATGGCAAGGATTAACTGCGACGTTTGACTAAGGGTATTCATTACTCTTCCACTGCAGTGTGTAGTATATTACTGACTGTAGTGAGCACTGCTCTTTTGTAATTCATTACATTCTGAATGCAAAATTACGCAAGAAATGCCAAAAAGTGTGGTTTTTTTGTGTTTTTTTTTGGGTCTGTCTTGGATATTGATTTTAACAAAATATTTGAAAACATGCGCAATAGCAATAACGATGGACTCTTTTACCATCGTAATAATTATACTGTATTAGTGCATTGGTGCTGATAGCACCCTTGGTAACGTTCAATATGCAGAGCTAATATAATTCTTACAATTGTTAAGAGAGCCCATCGTTAATGCGCAGGCTCTGTCTTATTTCAAAATAATATATTTGTTACTTCGCCACCCTACTTTATACTGCTAGGACATAGACCCCATGCAGTCAGCACTCTTGTTTTGAGCCTCACAACAAAAATAAGACAACATAAACTTCGCTATTCTGAGAACAGAACAAGTAGGACATTCAGATTATGACACATTATAAAGATGATTGAGAAGGCGCACTACATTAACACTTGACATATATTATGTGTACAATTATGATGTTCCTGGCTGTAGATTCAGGGGACAGTGAACTTAACCAGGATCAACATGTCCTTTCGCGGCTATTCACAGCGTATTTCGTACACGATTTACATGTTCGTCTTGCTTTTGCTTAAATTACCCTTGTTCGCTTCCGGTGTTGTAAGCTCCTAATTAAGAATGCGTCCATTACTGCGGAAAATTTCGATGTGTTACTACGGAGCTTGCGCTTTAACGATGGGGTCTCTTACCAGCGTAAGAACTACATTTGTGCATCGGTGCTGAATGCACGCTTAGTGGCGTTCAACATGCAGAGTAAGAGATCCCGTCTTTAATGCGCAAGTTCTCAACTGTCAAGAAATTTACATACAAGAGTCTATTTAGTATCTAGTGCACGATTTCCCTTTGTGACAACTGACAGCATGGCGTGATTCTGTTGCAGTGATAAACAGGTAATTTCACTGTCACCTGTCCGAGTCAGCCAGCTAGAGCAAACAATCCTGCATTCGCCATGACCTCAGAGAGTGAAGCTTTAGAGCGTGAGTGACGAGTGTGCGTGTGTATTGCCTAGAGTTATTGGTCACCAAGAGTTGTGATTGGAAAGCATTGCTGCGAAGTAGTTAAAAAGTAGGCTACGCTGGTCCGTTTTACCATGTGGACGGCCCAGTTTAACCCCATGGAAAGTCTTTTTGTATGTTGTTTTTTTTTTTTCAGAAAGTTCAGTTGCTACTCTTTAGTATGAGAAATATAACAAAAATTAAGTATAGTACGCGGTTAAGCAACGTTATCTGCTTTCGATTTTCATCATCTATAGTCTCTTTTCAGGACGAGACACAGTGAAACAAAGTATGTAAGTGCAGTGAGTGTAACCACTGCCATTAACTGGAGACAGTAATAGCAACAACTAAAGGTCCAAGCAACTGGACACACAAACATAAAGGAGTCAAAGAGTTGTAGACTACACATAAACAGTCAAATTGGGGACAAATATACAAAGGAGTGAAGTGGACACAAATGAAAAGACAGACAAATGAAAACAAACATAAGAAATCAAACCAATGGAGACACAAAACAGGACCAAACAAAACCAAATGATGAAGTCAACAAATTCTATGGGTGACACACAAGCGCTTCCTTTTATTATCTTTTAATTTGTCATGTATATCATTCTTCCACTCTTCCCGAGCACTCCAGGTTACAAAAAATTTACAGATCAAGTACATACTGCTGAACACACTAATACCAAAGCTTGTCTATTTCTGGAAACAAAAACAGTCAACAAGTGAGGAAACTAACTGCAGGACAGTGTGAGGACAACTTCAAAAACTGAAATGTCCTGATCTGTCCAGCAACTGTCTTAAGATTCTAATTGTAGGATATTATATTTGTAAATTACTACCTGGGTTGACATTAAAATATTTTGTCTATAATGACTCACCATCACTGCCTTGTGAAACTTTTACTTTTTGCAAATCTCAAATTTGGTACAGGTTGGAAAAGTACATAATATGTTACCCCATCTTCAGACTATAATTGTAAGATCTAGTACTTGTGAAGTACTACCTCAACTGATATTTAAATATTTTTCTGTAATGTCTCACCAGATCTGCCTTTTAGAGCTTTCACTTTTCATATATCTCAAGTTTGATCTAACTATAAGCTGAAAAAGTACAGAATATATTACCCGTGTTGTGGGCTACTAGGCAGTGTAACTAGCATGACGCTCTACGAAATTTTAAAACCATTCCTCCATACTCTCATCCACCAAATAAATTTATTAACTTTTGGAAAAAAATATTTTCTTGGGGCATACATACATAAATATTCTATATCCAAGCATCAGTCACATCTTCAATTCCTCAGAATATCTTTTACATGTGATCAACATGACATGAAAATTCAATAACAACTACAAAAACTTCTTGTAAAATTTAAAGCTTTCCAAAAATCCCCTACCCAATTTTTCTTGTGTTTTTACCATACAAAGCAGCCATCAGATGTTGGAGCACACATATGAATTGTGCATTGTTTAAGTAGTTGTGTAAATCTCATGGCAATCCTTATCACTTACAATATGCTCAACATTTCTATGTAACATCAACCCTCAGTATCTCTTCTACCTAGGTGAACGCTTCCCTGTGTACTGTGATTGCAGATTCATAGTAGCTTCGTCTTCATCCCAGAAAAACATCTGAGAATGAAGATACTGAAGGGTATCAGGTGACATTATATGCGCAATCTTCCGCTGTCTAACATTCACCAACGAACTCCAACAAGCTCTTTTAGTCATCTCATCACTGTCAAGCTGTGCCCTAGCACCCAAAGATGAGGAAAGCCTACGGCCACACACTCTTAACAGTTCACAGATTCAACTTTGTGGATCTATAACAACGCTTGGTGTCGTCCGCGTAGTCTGCACTGACATCAAGGTGTCACAAATTTGACTTCCTACAAAAATTGCGAATATAAACTTGATGGTTCTGAAATATTTTGAGACAATGAGGCTGATACAGGGCTTTGCTTTATCAGAAAAAGTTGTGTAAGAAATAGAAAAAACACATTGCCTTTCTGTTGGCTCATTAAACTGATGTGAATTTCAAGTAATCCACACACAATAATATTCACATGCTCTTGTCTCATAAGACCTGTAAGAAAAGCCTCCACTTCATTCTCTTATCATTCTGACACGTACGGAAATAACGAAAGATGATATTAGGAGGATTGTACAGACAATAAAGCGACTTAACAAATTGAAATGAATGATGTCATGACTAATTTTTTTTCAAACACTTCATGCAACATCAACCATCTGCAACATGTGAAGACTGACTTAAGATCTTTTACATTTTATGCGCTCACATGATTTCCATATTTGTTCACAAATAACGAACAAAACCTTTCCATTATGAAATGATACTCTTACATTCCTCTCATTATGACCATTTTTAGAATGGCCGGCTTCATAGCTGGTTAAGGACCAGATCACAAACTAACTACTCTTATGTCACATACAAGAGATCAACTATTCTGGAAAGAGAATGGCTACAGTCTGCCATTCGATTTGTCTTACAACAAAAACATAGCAAACTTTCACTTCAAAGTCTTTCTACTTTTACAATTAATAGTAATTGTATAAGAATTTCTGTTAATTTTTAGAATAAAACACATCAATGTGTTACAAAAATATGTACTTTGTAGTTTGAAAGATAAATTATTATGAAAGTTTATATGTCTATTCAATGTCATGATAAAAATGTCACAAAAGGCGTGTTCATGACCTGACCTTCAATAAAAATGTTGGTAATACTTTTCATGTCATCTATCTTTACAAAAAAATTGCATCATCATCTTCCACAGGATGTTTTGAGAACCAATTTGGTGTGACCATGACAACAATTCCTTCATATGAATACACAGGCAAAATGTACTTTATTTTCACTAGTGTTTTTGTGAGCCAAAGAGCTAAGATGCCATGAACACAAAATTCTGTCACCATATTATTATTTTTCATGTACACCTAAACCTGATTCATACATGAGCATCATTTGATTCAAAACGTGAAACTACTCCATGCTCCTTTGACACAGTTTATTCTCATCAAACTGTCACTTGATCAAAACTAAGAAAATTCTCATGCCTACTTCACAGGTCCACAGATATGTTCTTCGAAACATTTATCCTACTTTACGCAACAATTTCATGCACAGTTTTTGTTGGATGGATATGACAAAGCAGCTGTTCCATTAGAAAACTGAACCACACTGAGCTTTAGGCCAGACTGCAGACATTTATGCTTATATTTTGTCACAATGGAAACCCCGAAGCTTTCTGAGTGCTACTTCTTTCCCTTCATGTTTTATTCTGAAGAGAAGTAAAGGATATCTGGATTGCTAGACTACACTAAGGAACAATACTGGGTCACAGAAATACAACAAATATTGTGGTTCACTGTCCGTTCCCTGACACATATACTGGAGAAGTGTGTCAACAGATTTTTACGATTATAATTTAAATTCATGATTATGATCTATTTCACACCTATGTTTGCTTTGGACAAATTTACAGTCGTTTTACCAGAAAAACAACACATATGGCTAGGAAATATTATCAACAACATCCATATAAAGTGGATGTGTTATATGTCACAGAAGCAACCCCAACATCTGAAAAGGATTCCACAAAAATGATCAGAATGGCCAGGAAATATATAAAACTTCCTGAATAACCAATAGATTTCATTGAATTTCCTAATTACTGGCATCTCACATAGGGACATTTTCACGGAAAATGTTTTTTTATCTATTTTACTGTAACTTAAATGGGCTTTATATATTAAAATCAAGTTCAGACTTATAATTATCAAAATATAGAATTTCCCTACACCTTGTTGACCGAAATACAGCAAGACAGGTGGGAATTTTCCTAGAGGTCTTCTGTTTGACCGTCGTCTTAGTCTGCCAAATATGCTGTTTAACTGGATTTGGTAAACATTCTAGTCTGCAGCTTGTATCACATCACACATCGCTACTTTTGTTGTCTAGACTCGGTGCCAGCATTAAGATTCGCCCTCCATCCTCTGCTTAAGACCCATGAGCAGAGCATCACAGGTCTTCTTGGCATCTCCCAGCAACATGGACGTGTTGGGCTTGAAGAAGACTGGGTTGTCCACCGCAGCATAGCCAACACCAAGAGTTCTCTTCATAACGATGCACTGGGGAAGGGGAGAGAAGCACAGGCATGAGTAAAACGGGAGGTAAATAAACGAAGTCAAGTCTGTCATAAAGAGTTGTCACTGCACACGTCGGGATATCCCCTTCCGTGAGTCAGTGTGCATAAATATGTAAATGTGTCAGCATCCTATCTGCCATGCTTCCGGGGTCTGACCCCTACTTCTAACCATCAGCACAGATATTTGAGGGAGTCTGCTGACATTACCCCTTAAGTCAACTGTTGAGCTTGTAAATAGTCGAAGATCCCTTGTCCAATATCATAATAATTTGGTGATGCTTCTCATACCTGCCTGGCCAGCCAGACTCTCAGCACAGGCATGCCAGCAATGATTGAGTTGGGATCCTCCTCAGCTGCAGAGTTGACGGTGTCGTTGGCTCCAATGACCATAGCCAGATCTGTCTCAGGGAAGTCCTCGTTCAGCTCATCCATCTCCAATACAATATCGTAAGGGACACCTGCCTCGGCCAGCAACACATTCAACTGACCAGGCATACGACCTGGTTAGAACAAAAAAAAAAAAAAAAGGGNAAAAAAAAAAAAAAAAAAGTGGAAAATAAATGCAGTGTTCAGAACACAGCTGCAGAACCCTTTTTTAAGGAAAATAACAATAAGTCCTGCCATTCTATTTTTATTTATGCTGAAATATGAGCCTTCTTAACATACAAGAATGCAACTGTCCAATATTCTGAGATTCTTAAAGAAATGCCTGTAGTAAAAATGTGTGTCAATCACGGTACTCTGAGGTCATAAAGTAGAAGAATGACCCTGTCGTCAACCTGCATCTCTGTGAGTGTGGGTAATTAAAATAATTAAATGCCTGTACTTTGAAGGTTTCCAATAATGAAAACCTGAAAGTGGTAATGAATGCTGCTATAAAAGATCAGGACCTTGTCAACATACCTGCTACAGGATGGATGCCAAATCGTACATTCTTGCCCTGTTTCCTCAGCAAGCTCACCAGTTCAGCAATTGGGTACTGGGCCTTTGCCACACACAAGCCATAACCTGATCATGGGATGATACAAATAACAACTAAAGAGCAGTATTTTCTACTTCAACAATCGCAAATTTTGAAGGCAATACATCAGAGACACATTAATGTTCATCTTTACAGAGCCATTTTATCTTTCTAAAGTTCAATTTTCATTCCATCCCACAGGGTAACAGCCCTTTTTCTCAGTTCCACGTAACTTATTCTTGAAACACAAATACTGAATATTGCCCTGTAATGATATGCACTATTGCGTCTTAGATACAAGTGTAAAATCTGACGATGAAGTAATGACTGTCAATTGAGATACTTTTCCTAACATCACCACTCACAACAAATAAAATGTATTATTTAGCACTTTTGTGAGCAATCTTGCATGCAATATTTACTGACTTAGAAATGGGCAAAAAGTGACTTTCTTCCTTACCTGGAACGATAATGATGTTCTTGGCTTCGTCGATGATGTCTAGTGTTCCGTCTACATTCACTTCCGTGTGAGTGCCTGTGATTTCCATGGGCTTGCCTGTGCCAGTAGAACTAGTGCCATAACCTCCCAGGATGACATTGGGCAGGGAGCGATTCATGGCCTGGTGTATGAAAACAAAAGCAAATTAACACAGGTTCCCTCACATGTTGCTCTTGGTTTAAAAGTAGCTGACTGACATGTTGCAGTTAGTAAAGAGTAGCTGATTAACACAGAAACCTTTTCATCTCCATGCTACATTTAGTAAAAAGTATCAGATTAACACAGAAACCCATCCTTGTCGCCATTAGCAAAAACTAGCTGATTTACACAGAAATCTTTCCATGATACATTTATTAAAAAGTAGCTGATTAATACAGAAACCTTCGCACTTAGTAAAAAGCAGCGGATTAACACAAGACACCTTCCCATGTCACAGTTAGCAATAAGTAGCTGATAAACACTGACACCCTCCCATGTAGCTGTTGGTAAAAAGTAGCTCGATAACACAGATCCCATGTTGCTGTTAATCAAATGTAGCTGATTAACACAGATATCCTCCCATGTTGCCGTTAATCAAAAGTAAATGATTAACACAGACATCCCCTCATGTCGCCATTAGTAAACAGTAGATGATTAACACATGTACCCTCCCTTGTCGCCATTAGTAAAGAAATTGCTGATTGACACAGAAACCCCTCCATGATATACTAGGTAAAAAGTAGCTGATCAACACTGGTAGTAGAAAGTAGCTGATAAACGCAGGAATCTTGCTTAAGTGCAATTAATAAAAAGTATGTTGGTCCAGTGGATTTCTGATACCATATCTACCCTTTGAACTAAGCTACTGAGGATGCATTATCAGAAGTTTTGCATTATCCAGAATGCCTATTACAAAAAACAAAACAATCAAAAGTCAACAGAAAGACACTTGGGGAGTCATGACCCAGGTGTGGCCCAGCTTCTTTATAGTATCAAGAGTCAAAGGACCAAAACACTTGCTTCCCCTAACCGTCTTCTATTGTCTCATTCTCTGAGCCAGAGCGCCTCCTATCTACACCTGAGGTTTGTGTTAACAGAGTTCTGTTGTATTTGGACAAAGATGCACAGCTCACCTTGCACATAATGTAGGAGAGAATGGCACCAGATGAACCAATCAGAGCTCCCACAATGGTCATGAGGTTGTTGTCCAACATGAAGCCTTCAGCACACAGGGCCCAGCCGGAGTAAGAGTTGAGCACAGTGATGACCACTGGCATGTCGGCTCCTGTAAGATGAATTACAGTTTTCTATGGTTGTGTGTAGCAGAAATATGATCCTAATTTTTTACCTACATCTCTGAGAGTGTGGATAACTACAGCCCATTAAGGCCTTAGAAGGTGGTCAATAATGAATGCCTGGAAGGATTAATGGATGCTTATATAAAGAAAGTGTCAGAAGGTGGAGACAGTGTATGAGTCTGTTAAAATATAAATGTCCCTTTTCAGCACAGTTATGGCTTCATTAGAGATGAGACAGTATTGGTTATATAGTTGACTCAACTTAATAGCGACTTCCGTTTCATCACACTTTCCACCTTAGAGAATGTTACAGTCCTATATAAAAGTCACCAATTAATCACAACTATTTGTACTCAAAACTTTTCTCATGTTCCCAAGAAGCTTGCATTTCAGCGGAGTTGACTGTTTCATGTATAAGGCTTGAAACATCATAAATCCTCCCACCCTGAGGATTTTTTAAAACCAACTGACAAGTAATCTACTTCTCAGCCATTCTATTGGCAGGGATACAAAAGATGCAATAATGGTACACCAAGGGAGAGAGTGATGAGAGATTGTACATCAAGTGACAGAAGATGTTTACATCTACAAAAACTGCGAATGCCCATTGCCCTTGGTTGTGAAAGTTCCTAGAACAAAACATAACTGGTACCCAACCCACCAATCCCTCATGAATGCAAAATGGAATCACGACCATAAAAATTAAGCATGTCAAACCAAAAATAAGGATCAGCTTCAGTCCACCATGGTGACCCACGTAGTACAGGCAAATAAAATAACAACAACCAAAAATGTGTTTGTTCAGATAAAATCATAATTTGGGCTGCAATGGCAGAAAACAGCCATTAAAATTATGATGATTCCACCAAAATCAGAAAGTATGGCCGGTGTGGTTCTCAAATACCTCTAAAGCTAAGGGAACTCACCTCCAATGGCAGCTGTGAGTGTGACGCCCATGATACTGGAGAGAGCAGTGGTAGTTCCCAGCATGGAGAGTCCCACACTTGGGCTATTGTCCATCATGTAGTAAGCCATGGCGGCAATGTTTCCCAACAGCATGCCGGAGTTCAGATAGTTACGGCCGGGCAGGAGCAAGGGATCAGACTTGAGAACGCCTGTGGATATAACAAAGATAAATCTAGGATTCTAGGATACTTCCAATATCTCTTACATCGTTCTGTTCCCCCCTGAATATCAAAAATTGCTTCTAGATCTAAATTATTCAAATTCCAAGAAATCAGTCCATGGTTTTAAGTTCATGAGATGTTTTAGTTCACGAATAAAATTTGCTAAAAAGGTAGACATTTGAGACCAGAGTGTACATTTTAACAAGCAGACTCTTTCATGTTCATGAATTCTGAATTTTTACAGTGTTATGTTGGCACTGCATTTGTTACAAATAATGACAGGCTGCAAATGACAACTATTAAAATACCAAGTCATTTTCAAGTGATATCAATAAATACTCTGCAAATTACTAAAACAGCTGCAAAATGGGTTACAAAGGTTCAGTCCAATGCAATGAAATCTAACAGCACACTGCTGAGATAGTCTTCTTGATCATGTGATACAAAATCCTCAACTTATGAGCCGCCATTATGGAAGTCCAAAGACCATCACTTATTAGGTCTGTCTGGTCACAAGTTCAGTGAGCAAAAGCTCAAAGTTTGAAGAATTGTGTTGTATTTATATGGAGGAAGTGGGAGACATGACACTGCTTCCCATGTAAAGCAATCTTGTTGGAAATTCACGACTAGAGATGAAAGAAGAGCGTCACTTTCTCTGAATTAGTTGTTTAAGTCTCCTGAGTTGAGAGGGCCTTACTTGGAGAGATTATTTATTTGTTTGGCGTAATAAAACTTAGTTTATAATGGTGCTTCAGCATGTTACAGATTGCACCTTACCACTTGGAAGACTGAATTACCAGGGAGGATTTTCTTATCAATTCTGTCTGAACAGCAGCTCTTAAACCCACACTTCTACAATTTTAAAACTGTCAAGGGATTTTTAATATCCACAACATGCATGTGTTTGTCCTTATTTTTTTTTGTCCTTATTCAGGAACTCATGACACTGGTTTTCTGATCATGAGAGCTAGAGTGTGATTTCCCTATGGGATTATTTCTGTGACTGTCTCAAAGACATCAAACTGATCATTACCCTGGAGTTTTCCAAAGGCCACCAGAGAGCCTGTGAAAGTAGCACGTTGGCGGCGGGGTCAGTCAAGGGCCATTTTATTTTTTGTCCCTATTCAGGAACTTATGACACTGGTTTTCCAATCATGAGAGCTAGAGTGTGATATCCTTGTGGGATTGTTCCTGTGACTGTCTCAAAGACCAAATCACATCAAACTGATCATTACCCTGAAGTTTTCCAAAGGCCACCAGAGAGCCTGTGAAAGTAGCATCACCAATGAAGGTTTCGAGGAAAATGAAGGTTTTGATAACATTGGTGGCGGGGTCAGTCAAGGGCCATCTTATTTTTGGCCCTATTCAGGAACTTATAACACTGGTTTTCCAATCATGAGAGCTAGTGTGTGATATCCTCATGGGGTTGTTCCTGTGACTGTCTCGAAGACTAAATCACATCAAACTGATCATTACCCTGGAGTTTTCCAAAGGCCACCAGAGAGCCTGTGAAAGTAACACCACCAATGAAAGTTCCGAGGAAAAGGAAGGTTTTGATGACGTTGGCGGCGGGGTCAGTGGCAAAATGTGGCTGCTCCAGCAGGTAGTTGGCGAAACATGTCAGGACAGCTGCAGCTCCGACAAGGCTGTGGAAGAGGGCAACCATCTGAGGCAGGTCAGTGACCTCCATGCGCTTGGCCATTACTGTACCAATAAGACCTCCTGCAAGAAAAAGAAAAATGTGAGTAAGCCATGAGTGAGTAAACCATAGATGTCCTATGAAAACCTCTTAAAAAGATGACAAAAATATTCATATGAGCAATTTCAGAAAGCCAATGAAGCTCAGTTTGGCATAAATTGTTGCATTACGCACTGAAGTGTCCTTTTTTCCCCGGAGATTGACCTCTGCTTTCTTCACCTGTGTATTATGAATATGTCATCTACCTTCAGCACCGCTTAAAAACTTTTCTTTCTATTAGTGAAAGCTGCATGAATCAGCTCAGTGTCAGGTCATTGGTAACACTGATAACTGTTCACAGAATCTCATTCATTGCTCTTTAAATTGGAATTACATAAATCTTAAAAGCATGGGTTTATACTTCATATTCATCGTGTCTAATATATTCATGTTTCCTTTGGAAGGACAGTCTTTTTAGAAAAATCCATGTCACTGAGTTTACGTGGGTTGGTAGAGCAACATAAAAACAATGAACTGCAACTAATGATATCGTCATAGAGACTAATGAAGAAAATAATGATCTGGCAAAATGAAGACTATTTTAGCAGTGAAACACTTGGCAGTCCTGAAGCTAGTGGCAAACTTTTCAAAAAATCATTGTTAGCCTAGGTCTGTGTTCAAACTAGAGGCTGTTTACCAATCCTTCAATTCCCTCTTTATTTAAAATGCACTACTTTTCAGATTTTTTGAATGTCCAAAAATTTTCTGCACTCTGCCATTTCCGGCTAAATAAAGTTTACCTAGACCCATGCAGGATGCCATCTGTGTGAAGGTGTCAGCTGTAGGCTTCAGGATACCCAGGGTGGCAGCCACACCAGTAGTCACACCAAGGATTCCCAGAGAATTTCCTGGAATTGAAAGCAAAGATCAGTCATGCTAGAGTACAGCAATGCCATAAAGGGTTAAGGGGAATATGAGGAAGATGGGATCAAACCCATTCCATCTGCAAAAAAAAAAAAAAAAAATTATATTGGCACCTGACAGTATGGCATGACAAATCAAATAGCCAGTAAATACACAAGGGCACAAAGATTGTGTAATTTTGAGGGTTTACTTTGTGAAACAGTCACATGTTTTGTTGCCTGTCAAAACAAAGCTCATGTCACTCAATAAGGAACTGAGATATCAGGCTCTGAAGGTGAATATGGCAATCCAGTATCAGAATTTTGTTTGCTGTGGAAATGGAGAGTAAAATCATTTCTCTACAAAAATACTGACTTTATGGGCAAATAATCAGTCATTCTGGGCAAATCTGAGTCTCTGTGAGGCATACTAGATGAATTATACGGTATAAAAACATTTTTAAAAAAATGATTTTCACATAATTCTTTTCCAGCTCATGAAGTGAACCCCTCCCATTTTTAACAACTAGAGTAGTATCACGGCTGCGAACACACATAGCCAAAAAAAATTGGTATCCTTTGTTTGACCTCATTTATCTCCGTTCTGGGAAGACCTAGATAGAAACTGAAAGTGGCTAATAGACGCACATTTTTTAGCAAATATTATGGTGGGGCAGCAAAATTCAGCCAATAAAGTTATAGTTTATTAAAAAATTACGGGCAACCGTCAGGTACCTGTCCAAGGTTTGCCATGTTTTTTTAAATTTGTCCAAGAATTGTGAACACCTGTCCAACCATTGCGAACACTAGTATATTGTACTACCAGGTTTTTTTGCTTTGTTTTTTTTTTCAAGGATTTTTTTACATTTTATAATACAAGGTTTCATTTGTATTTGAATGAAGAATGATGCCAATGTTAAAGATGAAGGAGAAAACAGTTAAGATGACTGTGCTGATGGTGGTGATGATGATAATGATGAAAATCCAAGCTGGCAATTTAATTACAGCAGGATTAGCCGTAGCTGAAAGCAAATTTAAATTTTAGACTCAGGCTGGCAATTTAATCACCTAATATTGCCTTACAATCCCCATCCTTGCCCCTTTAAGGGAAAATATGAGAGTGTTGGCAAACTTATTATTAACGACAAATGTTCTTTTTTTGCGAACACCCCCATCCAAAATGCCAAAATCATGTTCACATTGTTAAACACAAGTTAGACGATGTCTACAGCTATTTCGCCACCATTGAAACTATTGAAAAATAGAAATAGCCAAACAGGCAACAAGGTAAAGCCTTCTTCCGGTTCAGAAATTATTTCTTCCGGAGGAAGTGGATTAGCTAAGATGGCTACCCCCCGTTGATGGTACATTGATTCAGTCGGACATCTTGTAAGATGGTGGACATACGCATATTCGGATAGTACCAGATATGTGTAGCCAACATGCCAGGTTGTCAGTTTCTTTGTACAGGGATGTAAATGGCCAAGAGCAAAAAATCAGGAAATTTCCCCTAGGTTCAAAATGCGGATGCAGTGTTCCGCATAAGGTTTCATAGTAACAAAGCTTGTACAACACTTAAATTGTTAAATACATTACTGAACTGCAAGAAAGAGGACATAAAAGAACATGATAAAGAGAGAAAGAAATACTGCTTTGAACTCACCATACTTTCTTATTTATTCACCATGCTTTCTTTTGAAATTGAAAGCATCCACTACGACCTGAATAATAATAAGTTACTTTTTAGAGGAAAAAACCCTAATGTCTTGGACTTGGACACAAGGCCGCTTCTCTTTAGGGGCTGTTTCAAAGTTGGCCTTCCTTTTTGCAGGGGGATCCTGTGATACATGTTCTTGGTTCTTGGAAGGCACACTTTTGTAGTGGGAAGGAATCAGGGACAGTTTAAGGGTTTTTGACACAGCATGCACATATTCTTTAAGTTTGGGCACAGCTCGCTTTTTACGTTTCTTCGCACTTTTCACTCTGGTGGCAGCAGTCTGCATGTAGTAAATGAGAGAGGGATCAACTGGAGACTTTGCAGTGCTTCTTTGATAAAACTGCACTGAGGTCTTGCCAGCATTAAGCAAAATGTACTTCTGCTTTTGGGTAGCTTCATAAGTGCTGACAAGCATTCTGTTCATGGTCACGAAAATTAGGATGAAAACTGCCACAACTAAATCCAAATCTCTTGAAAAGACGTCACTTGATCTTCTGACAAGCCTAGGGCCTTGTGCAAAGCCACGCTACTTTAACGAGACAGACAGTGACAGTCTGCAGCCTTCATAAGTTTGCATCAGTGTACCAGGGTGACGACCACAAAGCAGCCAAATCAATTTGAAATCTTGCCAGGGCAAATCAAGTTAGTCTGTAAGTTACAATGATCATTCCAGCATACTAGACTAGACTAGATCTACATGTAATGCCAAACACAGGCTAACATTAGTCCAATCGTCCAGCCTGGCAACAAGCAAGCAATTTCCGGCCAGTTCTAAACGGTAACTTCGTAGTTAAAAACGTTCGCAATCAAACGAGAAAAATAATTATTATTTCCGGCACTCGACTGCTTTCTCGGCGCGACCGGCTGACCAGCCGACCGGCCGAGCCAGGAAAGGCCTGTTGGCCGGAAAATCCGGCCAAAACCGGAAGATTTACATCCCTGTTTGTAAATAGAAGGAGAGTGTGTGCCGATATGAAATAGTGTGAAGGTGTTCGCAAATCGTGACGTTCGCAATCGATGAAACTACTCTACATCTTATGCCAGATTAATGCCAAGTGAAAAATTTTTTTTTTCGTATCATGAAAGCTGCTGTCATACCAAAAATTTGATATAGCCAAAAAGTGACATAAGCTTCATTTTAATTGATTGCAAGATATATCAAGAGAAAACACTGAAACTGTATTGAAATTCCAGAGCTTGAAGCTTCATATTGAATCAAAATTTTTAAGTATCAAACTCAGAAATGAAACTGCTTATTGCTACAGAAAGAAAATCCCAACTTATGCGCAAATAAACAACAAAATATTAAGAGGGAGGAGGGGGAGAGAGAAGAGGGTGTGGGTGATGATGATAACGATGACATAGTTCCTTCAGCTGTCAGCAGTATGCTCGTGACTGCCAACTGCCTCTCAGTCAACTATACTTGTCTTCCTCAAATGTAGGGCTGAATTAAAGGGTGGGAATGGAACACAATAAGAACTAACTGAAAGGTTATTCTGCAGTCATGTTTGGCCTTTGCGCTGCTGAACTTGCCTACTCTGCTGGTGGTCTGTGAGGAAAGACAATGATATAGTTCCTTCAGCTGTAAGCTAAATGCTCCTGACAGCCCACTGCCTCTCAGTCAACTGTACTTGTCTTCTTCAATTGTACTGCTGATTTAAAGGGTGGGGGTGGAACACTGTAAGAACTATTCTGCAGCCATGTTTGGTCAATGCGCTCCTGAACTTACCTACTCTGCTGGTGGTTTGTGAAGAAAGGCCGGTCAGGGCTCCCACGCAGCACAGGGAGGCTGCTAGGTAGGCCATCTGGTGGATGTCGGGATAGGTCCCAGCACTGGCACAGTAGCCGTAGCCAGCTAGGAATGCTGCCCCGGGGATGCCATACAGGTAGGTATACTCAGGGGGGTCAGCTGTAAGGGGGGGATACAAATGGTGGTTAGACATATCATTCAGGATTTAAAAACATTAAAAAGAATTTTAAGCGTGGGTGGACTGAGTACATACATAGTGAGGTAGTATTAATTCCACTTAATAGAAATCTGTTCCCTTGCAATTTTACTTGACCACAGCGATTTTCAGCAGAAATCTGATCCTAAGGCTGAGAGCAATTGGCACTGTTTAATCACAAATAGTCTTCAAAGAGCAAACGGTATTGGTCAACCACAAATATACTTCTGACTCCTATAGTTTGTGTTAATAGCAAATTGTTCACTTGCAATTCTGCTTAACCACAGAATTTTTCAATAGCAAATTTAAATCTAGGGTTGAGAGCAAATCGCACTGCTTAATCACAACATTCTTCAGGCTCCCATAAATATGTCATTAAGCAGAATCAACTGCAGCGGTCTGTAAGGCATCATCACCAAGTGTTAAAACACCCACCCAACCTTGTATACACTAGGGTGATGAGATAAAAGGCACTGAATGGATTAGAGGTGACAGTCTTAACCTTATAATCTATAACAATTCTGTAACCTTTAAATTTCTTTGTTGTGAGAAATGAAAAAGGAAAAAAACCAGTGAGGCTTTAATAAGTTTCAGGTTCATTTAGGCCTTAGGTCAAACACATGAAAGTACTTTGTTTATGCACATACATAAAAAAAAAAAAAAGGAAAGGGGGGGTTTGGAGTGGAAAGGTAAGATAATAATGAGTGACAACCTTACACAGTGAAAGGCTGTAAGAATAAACTCAAATGGACCCACTGGAAATGTTGCGGTCAGTATAACTTACTTGGTCTCTTGAACATGTCCAACATTCTCTTGGTAACCACAAAACCACCTCCAATGTTGATGGATGAGATGAAAGCTGCCAGAGCAGCCAAAGTCTGTAAGTACACAGCATCAGGCATAAAAATGACATTCAAGAGAGTATAATGGTGGGCACTGTGATACTCTGTCACTCTGTCATCACTCATCAAATGTATTTCAATTCTGACAGCCAGCAAAGGTTAGACATTTCCACACCTTTCAACACTTTTGTACCCTTGGCCCAGACAAATCTCCATCTAAGAAAACATCAAAATGGCATTGAAACTACAAACTCTTAACTGAGTATCAAAAGTACCAATAATACTTCATAATATTATGATAACACAAACACTTGGTATATAAAGATTACGACAGCCTTTGTCAGTGGTCTGCTATGAAATTATACAACTGAGAAGCAAATTCAGAAATCAAAGATGTCTTTTAGGACCTCAGATAAGTCTCAGAGATGAAAATACCCAAAGCAGTCTTCGTTGAGAATTCTATGGAAGACAACTACGAAATAGATGACTGAAAAAGTTTTCACAGTTATGACCCTTTACTGATGTTCCCTAAGTGCTGACAAGACGAATCTTCTCCCCGCAAAATTTTAAAAAAGAATCTCCTTACTATGTAACCTTCACTCTTTGCTTGCATCTCAAGAAACAGTGAAGTCCTGAGTAATATTTAATAGTCCAGATACTTAGCTCCACCCCTTCATGTAATGCATCTCCTTTTACAGTTATCCCTATCCACATACAAATGATATCCACACATTCAGTTTCTAGGGAACAGTAATTACAGCCAAAATACTGCTACTACGGAATGAAAAAATGAAACAGAGAGCAGTGTCATCATATAAAGACAAGAGCTTTTATAAATTTCTAACATTATGTGCTGGACCATTGCATTTTTTACCTTGGATTGAGTATACAATACTATACTTAGTAGCTGGCATGCAGTCATAAATTATGAAGAGGTTCTGATTATTTGCCTTTTAACTTTGTATGGCCACCCATCCTCGGCCTCAAATCAACAAACAGATACGATTAACAATCAACACAGGGCACTATGCCCTAAATGACGCATGACCCACCTGTAGAGTATTTGATGGGTAGTATCCACCTCCCATAAGGAGGAGACCTCCCACAGCTGTGATTCCTGAGATGGCATTGGTGACGGACATGAGAGGGGAATGGAGGGCAGGGGTGACGCCCCACACAGTATGATAGCCTGAAGAGGATTGCACAACATGGAAAATGATGACAGATTGCCAATTGCTTGTGGTCTAGGTAGTCAAGCTGATGTCGGTTCCAATAAAGGGAAGGTACTCACTAACCTTTCTCAGAGGCTGTAATATGACTAACATGGTGTGCAACCTGTCATCATGAGTATACTGGATTTCTATGCAAAACTGCCAATCAGGTGCTGAATGGTGTATTTTTCTCCCACAAAGAACCTTTTGATAAATGTCATGTGTGATGTCATCAGTTGTTTGACACTGGACATCACCCTTGTCTTTCAAACAACTTCATGATGATCCTTTTGAGTTCTTTTTTTTTAAATGTTCTATGCTGATGCAGAATTATAATGAACCAGTGACACTTTCTGATGTAAAATGAAGTAAATTGGTGTTTAAATGGAAAACTTACTCCACAGGATCATGCACAAAGATATGAGACATGGGTGAAATCTGGTGTGAAACAGGTATTATCGCAATTGACAGATGTCCCATAAAGCACCATTCAGCACTTTCATGTGCAATTTGCTTAGGTACTCAATTCGTTCATGGTGATAACTTGTACACCACTTTATCTGCATTGCAGCTTCTGGGAGTGGGTAATGTACTCCTATAACAGAGGCATCTTGGTGGGTATAATGGGCATGGAAAAGATACGCTAAGTCTACCTGGTAGAATAATTTAACACATTCTAAACACTATACAAGCAAGAATATTCTGTCATCTTTTTTGGTACCACTACAGGAACACTGTTGGTGGAAGTTTCAAGCAGCACCTTGATAGAAATTCATGTATTTTACAGTTTAATGAAGCATGAAAATGTAATAATTTTCACAATAAAATTCTGCACTGGGTGTCAGTAGCAATGATATTTTTCATTAACAATAGAGAACACAACATTCTCCTAAAAATATTGAGGGATGATGATATCTAATGGTTAGAAATATTACCATTCTCAGTCTGAAATATTAAGAGGTTTCCAGGACTTACCCACAATGCCAGCCAAACCAAACACATTCACCATGCTTGTGAAGGCCGCATTGGGTGACACCATACCCAGACCTGCATGGACACAAAAGGATAATGATAATAACAACAGCAACGATATTGCAGGTTAAAAGTCTCAGCCACCTATGCAGCTTAAGAAGCATGCATGTAAAAAGAGTACAATCTAGTATTAAGATGTAACCATGAGGTTCCGCATGAAAGATTTTGCCATTTCACATGATAACTGCATAATTATGTGTTCCTGAGTAAAACTCTCTACCAGCAATAAAACATTTCACGCTTTAGATAAAATCACTTTGTGTCATGTTCCACTGATATTTTATGATAATCATGATATGACTCTGACCTGGCTATGCAGATCATAAGATCTCACAACCTTGAGCCCCAGGCGCTCGATATTAAGACATACAATCATTGCAATACTGTGGTTTCTTTTTTTCCACTTGAAATTTTACTTCCAAAATTTAACACCTCATAAATCCAAGTTCTGGCTTGACCCTCAGAATTTTAGTTCCAAGGGCTACTGTATATTATGGTCTTCTTCGTATAAAATACTCCAGCATAGCACATACAGAAGTCCAGGTAGTGATAAGCTGATTTTCAACTGACCCAACATTGTTCCCAGGCCAGCTGTGTACATGAGTGAGTCCTTCATGGTATCAGCAAAGTAGTTGGGTGGAGGTGGGGGCTCCTTAGCAACAGGTTTCGCGGCTGCTGGGGCTGGAGCACCAGGTTCAACTTTGGGTGGTGGGGGCGGCCACAAAAGTTTGCCCTGAGGAGAAAACACAGTAATTCATGTGCTTAATTCTGGTATGGGAATACAACTTCAGTGGGCACAAATTTTTTGGGAACATACAGAACAGACAAACAATGTGATAATTATTCATAAATAATCAAAATTTCTAATGACTGATCTCTTCGGTAATGTAATTTGTTTCCTTAATCCTTTAGGTACCAGTCTAGACACCCTTTGCTTTATTCTAAATACTATGTCAAAGTGCACAACTCAGTCAAAATGAACAGAGATGTCACAAAAGATTTTTTTTTTGTGAATGGTGGGTGACAGCAGGTGATGCGGTAAAATTTGACAGTGGACGAAGCCAGGTGATCTGGTAACTTATGGTTAATTTTCAAGCACAGTAGGAATAGAAAAAGACAGAACACTCAAGACACAAGTATATTTGTGCTTTAGAAAGAAGGATGACATGAAATGAAAGAACATTAGAAAAGAATGGAAAAACTCTTACATCTTGTAAAACAATAGATCCTCTGACCACCTCGTCTTCCAGGTTGATATTGTAATGATCCTTTTCACCTACAGAGAAATGGTAACAGAGGGTGCTCAAGATATGCAACAAAATCCCTAGAGGCAAACAAAAGCTTCATACTCTCTCTTCCATCAACAGCAACAAATTAATATCTAGGCCATAGCAGTCAATTTTTTTCTTCAACCAGATCACAGGTTACTAATCAAACTTTGGCAGTGCTATCAAAGCTTCATATGGCAGCTTGGTCACAAAAAGCAGGTTGCAAAGCCCCATAGTAAATTGTTACACAACAGCAATCTGCATAATGAATGTATGTCACTAGAATCCAGGTAACAAATTTCTGGTCCCAAGCACAGGAGTAATCCTGTGTAACGAATTGTGATCTGCTGCCAATACTAAAACTTTTTCTGCTAGTGGTGGATAAACATTAAATTGTCCAAAATATGTTTCCAAATATGCAACATACATCCAGTGTACATCTCCCCATGCACTTTCTGTAAACATTTATGTGTTAAGATGATCATAATCTTTGTTATATTGGGACTTCATGGATGTTGTCCCTCATGTGTTCATCTTTGTAAGAAGATGTCTAAGCTTAAGTTGCAAAGCCACTTCAGAATATATGACCATCAGCATGTGTGGAAACAAGTTGACAAAAATACCAGGGGAAGGCTGGGATTTTTTTCAAGCCATGGGCTATCTCAGGATACAAATCTCAAATTTTCTATTTCTAAATTACATTCTATAAGCTCACTATTCTTCCCTTGCTACTCTTCTGTTGTGATTACATGCCCTATTGAGTTGACACCCATGAGTGAAACTCCTGCATCCAAGTAAGCTTTTCTTTTGGCTTGAACAAATCTGACAAAAAGCTTTTCATTGATATTCACTAACAGTCTGGTAAATTCCTCAAACCCACATACCTCATGACAACTTTAAAAAGCTTTCATGCCTTCTGAAAATCTACACACTGACGGCTTAGCTTATTCTTATAGGCCCTACCAAATGATAGCAGCAGCTTGCTGATGTTGTTAGCATACAACGTAGAGGCCTGAGTGGGCAGCCGAGATGGGAGATCCGTGTAGCCTATGTGGACGACGTCTTTGTAGACGTAGAGCTCTCCTGGTTTGGTGGTCGCAATGTTACCACCAGCCTCGGCAGCCAGATCCACAATGACAGAGCCAGGCTTCATGCTCTCCACCATTTCCTAAGTGAGAAACAAGTGATAATCTTTTAAAAATACTTTCAACAATTTGCCTTCAATAAAAACACTCTCAATGGCGGCCCATTACTACAAGGCACAACATGCAACCACACTACAGCTCAAAGCTGATATAATGATGTTTAAATTGTATTTGTCTCATGGCCCAAACTGAAAAGGTCAAAAGTGAGCAAACAGAGTACGATAATATTATTATGGTTTCTAAGGACCAACAACTCCCAACTCGGGGGGATTGTTAATTCATTGAACGTGTCATCTGCATTAAATGCATAGACAGCATATAAGAAATGAAAATTACATGAAAGCGATGTTCTCTATAATATTACCTTTGATATCAGCTTGGGCGCAGGCTTGCCAGGGATTAGGGCAGTGGAGATGAGGATATCAATTTCTTTACACTGCTTAGCAAACAAAGCCATTTCTGCAGCAATGAACTCTGGGGACATCTCCTTGGCGTAACCTCCCGTACCTTCTCCAGATTCCTAAGTTTGGAGGAGACAGACATCAGAAATTAATCCTGTTACTACTTTTACAAATTCAGGTTACATTTTCTTTCAAACACCATACAGTCTATCTCTATGCTAAATAATTGTAACCCTGTTAATCACAGCTTTGCTTAATTGGAACACTTGCTACACAACAAAATATTTTTATGTAGAAGTCACTATATAATCACAAATCCTTTTAATTGCAATCTTTTCTATCTCACGAGGAGTATGGAGTAAGTGGACTTGATCGCATAAGAAAATGTTGGAATCTGATACTGTGTTAGTACTTCTTGTGCTGAAATACAATTCTGGCTGCCAAAATCTATCTGCAAGGTCACACTATTGATGGAGCATCCTGAATGAATCATAGGGGCACACAAAGCAGAGCCAAATTTGTCGTGAGACTGACTCCTTTGATGAAAACCACAATTTAATATGATTCACTCCTGCACTACTACAAAACATGAGTACCTGACCTGATATCAACCACACTGAATAACTATAGTGAAACATTCCAGGTTCGTATTAATCCTTTGAGCCCAAAAGATTGTTAATTCGATCTGGCCTTAAAAAATTAGTGCTTGCTACAGGTCTACATTCCCCTATGTCATAAACCTGAGTGGGGGAGGGGTTAAATTTTTAAAGAGATTTTAGGTTCTTCTTAAGTAATGCAACTTTGAAGGAAAGAAAAAGAGATTGGCCTGCACTAAATGTATGTTTAGGGAGGGTTTTGAAATTTATGAGGTAAATCGCACGGTTGTGCAGTCTGGAGAAAACACTACAAAGTATGTTCCCTGAGAGATAGAAAAATCAGAGTCTGTACATCATGACTTTGCCAGGAGCCAGAGGGAATAGAAATTCATGGGGGTTTGATAGGACTAATGATGAGTGCCCAAAATAACCGTGCATTCATCTTCTCAGAGGTTTGAACAAGAATAATATCATCTGTGTAGTTGCATAACGTGGTATTCTATAAGACCTACTTAAATGGCCATGTACACATTAGCATGGATGATAGTGGGGTGATCCTGCCAGCTGAGGCAATAATACTGAACATACTGTGAGAGGGTAGAGAGGGTACTGACCGCATAAGAGAAGGCTATTCTCATTACATTTATCAAAATGTTATAATGTCCTGTAAATAGGTGACGCTTTGCCAAGCTGATCTGTTTGTTTGTTTACATACAGCAGAACCTCTTGATCTCAAATTCCAAGGGACAAGTTTGAAATTGCGAGACTGTGAGGTAAATTTAATATAGAAATATAAAGCATGGGATCAAAAGCTTTGTAATGAGATAGTGAGGAATTTGAAATCGTGAGGTTTAGGTCATGAAGCTCTGTTGTATAAGAAGAATTAACAGTCATAGTGGACTTATTTGAGAGCATGGAAAAAGTTGCGATTAAAAACAGCTGTAGTTATTCATTGACTATTCTATATAAATTTCAGCATTCTGTTAATGTTATCTGTAAAATAATTCGATCAAGGGTATTTCTGATCATATAAATTGTGATAAAGAGCAGTTAGCTGTGTTTATGTTAACAAGAAGCCAATGACCTCAATGGCCTTTGGCCAGAACATAATAAACATCATCCACCTAGCAGTGGTCATTATCACCACCTTCTTGACCTCATACAATTAACAGACCAAGGCAGTTCAAACCAGACATAACTCCATCAGTGGTATTTCACAATCTCAGTTTACTTTGTCCATTTGATACCGTCCTGGGACTCTTCAACGTGTGCTCAGATTATTATTGCAGGCAGGGTTAAGGCACATGAAGCACTCATGAGAAAATACTTGGAAAATAATCTAGAGATCCTGGCCCTTCTTAACATCATACCTGGCCCTAATCATACCCTTAAGTCTAACCCAAGTACACTTTGCAGGGAGTCCAGGAGTTTACAAAATGGATGTGGAATTCAGTAAACTGAGTGGAAGATAATATAACAAAGGTCCTGGCTACTTCATATACACATTTTCTCAGACTAATGTAAAATGAAAATAAAAACTTTTGGGGATGATCTAGATAAATGAGACAGGGATAACTGTTGACTAAACAAGGGAAAGAGGGAGGTATAAACAGATCATGATAATGTTTAAAGACAATAACTAGTCTGTAGTTAACATCAGTGAATCATGCTTACGTTGATTTCTTTTTTCATGCTGATAATGAGAATACCTGCTTTCCATTAGAAGTTAAAGAAACACTTGACATTTATTCCATGAACTGCATGTTGTATCAAGTGATGTAAATCATTCAATGAAAAGAAAAATAATACCACTGTGAGATTAAGGCAAATTTTCAACAGAGTTACAATCACCTCTCACATCACTCTCTGTTCTGACCCACAAGAGGAGTTAGTCTTTAAAGGAACCAACCTTGATGGTGACTTCCAGGAACTCTGCACCAAATGATTCAACCTGCTCCTTGACTGCAGCTCTGGTGTCAAAAGCACGGACAATGGCTCCCATGTTCTTGGCTGTTCCTACAGCTGATAAACCTGCCACACCACCACCAATAACCAAAACCTTGGCTGGAGGGACTTTTCCTGCTGCGGTAATCTGACCTGAAATCATAAAAGAATATGACTGAAAGCTACATATGGTCAAAATTCTGGACAAACTTCCTTACTTCACTGAAATACCATATTTATGGTTGATCTGACAACTATTTAAAAATAATACAGCCAGACCATCCTGAAAACTGAAATGACCTCACACTCCCCCCCCCCCNATCCTGAAAACTGAAATGACCCCCCACCCCCTCAAAAAAAAAGGGGGGGGGGGGGGGGAAGGGAAAGAGGAGTGTGAGATGCCAACTACTAACATACTTTCATTTGGCACCTGTGCTCAATTCAGAATTCACTGCTACCACTGTATTGACTGCTTCATTGCTTCAGTTGTCCTCAATGTTTAATAACAATCCCTGACTTAACATCAGTGTAAATACCTCCATAAATCTACACCTCTGCCACAGTAACCTGAATTTCCCCCAAACGCAGAGGTTATGAAAAAATGGCTGATTAAAAAAAGGCCCACTCTACATTTCGACCTCGTCATGTATCACCAAATTACCAGTGAAAAATCTGCCAAAGTTGTTGGCTGCCTCCACCACAGCCTTATAACCGGCAATGTTTGCCATTGAGCTGAGGGCATCGAAAACTTGGGCACGAGAAATACGGGGCACGCAGTCCATGGCAAACACAGTCATCTGTTTCTTGGCCATTGCATCCACCAGGTCTTTGTTCTGGGCTGGGTAGAGGAAGGATATCAATGTTCCTTTGTCTCTGAAGTTGGCCACCTCCTCATGCAGCGGAGCTCTCACCTGAATGAGAGACCATGAATAGGTGTCATGTACTCCTTATGTGTTGATGTATAGTTTCAAACTACAGGCAAACTTAAATTTTACTATCTCATTGACTTCAATGCCTATGAGTATGACCTAAGGGTAAGCAGCAAAACCAAGAACACATCCAAGAAACTCAACAACCTCCTATGTGTGACAGAACTCAGAAATTTGATCACACTAGCTTCAGAATTGTCTCATGTTTTTGATATTTCTAGAAAGATGATGCAGTTCAAGGAACTTCCTCATCTCCATCTTTGTCACAGGTTGCTTCAGTTGGAAGTCCTTTCTCTCACATCTTCAATGTCCTCAGAGCCTGTCCACTAAAGTCAAAGGCTGCAACATGACAGCTTTAACCACTACAAAATTTAATACTATCAGAATACCATCTCTACTTAACCTTCCAATGATACAATGTGGAATACTGACAAACCTTCAGAATGATGTCAGAATCATAGACATCTTTCTTCCCTTTGACATTTGCCCCTGCAGCTGCATAATCATCATTCATGAACTTGGCCTCTGTTCCAGCATTCTCTTCCACATTCACAGTGAATCCTTTCTTTGTCAAGGTCTGGATTGCTGATGGCACCAGGGCAACTCGACGTTCATTCTGGTAAAGCAATCATTTAATTCATCATGAGAACAAAATGATATGAATGAGCTCAGACTTGTAGGTACATGAAGCAACTTAAACCTTCACATCAAGCACATATTGGAGTATATATATTACAAATTGAACTACTACTGCTGCAGGAGTGTCTCTAGAAGCAAGATCTCAGCTGTATCATACTTTAACCAGTGATACACAGCACACTGCCCCACTTCAATAAGTATAGATAGTCCATAGCTTAATGTTTATTAACACTTCCTGCCACAAAATTATTTGTTTTGTATAATGCAGTGCACAAGGAGAAGAAAATTCTTATCTGCCTTGCACTGCCTAACATGAGTGGCTATCTGAGTGCTCTCCTACCCATATTATAATAATGTCTATGTTTCGGATCTTGACTGTGTGAGGCTATAAACTGCTTTAATGGAGGCATGTATGGATCATCATTCACTGCAATACAGGCAATGACATTTTGAATTTCAAGGGGCTTTTGCTGTGACTGCATCCTTCATTAGCACTGGAATTACACTTAAAATATAAAAATATTATAATGATACAGCAAATATTCAAAGTACTGTGACAATCAAATGCCATGACCATGTGTTCAATGACTGTAGTGTTACTTTGACAAGGGAATGACATGAACAAATGGTGGTGGATACCCTCTGCACTAGTACTCACAGTAAAAAGTTCCTTGGGGACACCTAGAGAAAGATTCTTGTAGGGTATTCCAGCTATGGTCTCTGGCTCTGCCTTCTGGCACATCTGCCCAACTGCTGTACGCAGGCCACGACTGCAGCGCGCACTAAGCTTGCATATGTGGCTGCCCACATCTGCCATTACGGCAGCTCTGTGTACTCGCAGCATGGCGCTGGAGCGGAGGATACCGCTTACTCGTCAACAGCAATAGAAACCTGTGTGGATAAAATTGACACAAATATGAAATATGGTCTATGGGGAAACTTTCTTAAGTGACACACATAAATATACAAATAGGCTAATATGTCTCACAACGCAGTACACTCAATGAAATTAATGGTTCAATACACATGGTTTAAAAATCTGTGTGTTGCGCGCTGGTTAAAAAAATGAATATGATTCTGGTTAATGATCCTGCTCCAGGTGGATAGACTTCCACCTTTATCTAGACCAATCAAAACGTCTGCTGCTGTAGGGCAGACTTAAAGAAGGGACCCTATATGCTCCAAAATATTACATGAACAGACATCTGGTGAATTGAAAGAAAAAAAATCTGACAACGATTGAAAGACAGTTGATAATGCCCCGAGCAGCTGATTAGCGACTGCATGGTCCACCACAAGACATTCTGCAGGTGGATTGATTGTATCCATGCTCCCCAAGATTATGACGAAGAATTAGATCTAGACTAGCCGCGTTTCATTTTCAAAAGCATATCCACAGTTCACGCATAACATGACCATATTTACAAACTGTGAATTTTTAAATCTTAACAGGTTGCACTGATCCATTTATCAATGCCAATACCGCTAACGTATATCCTTGTAAAAGTCAGACCCACTGTGCCCTTGCGTGTTCTTGAAACACAAGTGAAAGCAAGCCAAGGCTGTACAAACCGGCAAGGCCGACTTGACCATCTGGGAAAGCGAGATCAATATTGAACTGAATGGACAATAAACCACATGGTTCAACAAAAGCATGTCACGATGAATACTCACTTTCTCGCAAAATTATCGCATAGAATGCAATAATTTAGTTTCTGTGGTGACTGTTTGACCCCGAAGAGTACCCTTGTGAATGGCCGCCACGATACGCAAACCAATCAATGCCCTAAAAACGTGTCACATGGCCAGGAAATCCCTTTTGGGTCAGACACATCCGATTTTAGCTTAGGGGTTGCGGCTTCCACCATGACCTATTTCGAGTGTTCCCTTGGACTAGTTTAGCGCTCTACTCCCTGATAATAAAAATATTTGAAGCATAATTATTGATAAATGATAAAAAATTGTTTTGATTCATTTGCTTTATGTTAATAGCTTTCTTTAGACACTGAAAGAGAAAATTCAACCTTCGGAAAACCCTAATACCCCTCCCGAAATAGTCCAGTCTGATTCTAGTGTGCACTCACAGTGCCTGTGTGTTCCTTTCTCGTCGGTGCGTCTCTCGGCAAGGAATCGAAACAAGAAAATGGCAAAATCACTCGCTTCTATCGCCAAGTTTGTTGCCAGAGTAGGCAGCAGTGCTCAAAATACAACAGCAGTAGCAGCAGCAAATGCCACCCAGACAAGAAATTGTAAGTACCATATTGAAGTAACGGGAAAAAAAATCGCCAACATGCCTCGTGTACTGTATGACTTCTCGTGCGTGTCCTATGATTGCCCTTGTAACTTCTGTCGCGAGTGCAGTTGATAAATTTGAATGAAATAACCATCATTATGATGTGAAAAGTCAAAGATTCGCGCAGAGAAGAGGCATTGCATTTGAAGTCATGGTTAGTTGTTCGAAATTTAAGGAAATAATAGACTATATTATATATATCAAGATCTAGACTAGACTAGACTAGATAGTCTACAGTCACTGACAATCGAACCAGTGTCCCTGCCATTTCAATTTGCTTTGTGTAGTAGGTGGAACAAGAGAATGAAGAGAATGATAGTGTTAGGCACATAATAACTGGTCTTTGCTCTAAACTGTTTTAGGCTCTCCTGATACTGTCTGGAATGAGAAATTCAGCACAGGTTACTGTTATGTTGTAAACGCTTCGTTCTAACATCTGAGTTGGTCATTCTCATAAATTTCATGCCACTAGCACTACAATAGGTCTACTTGCTAGTTAGGTTAATAGTTTTTTCTTAGTCTAGCCTGTGGATAGCAAATGTCTTTGTGGGAGGATATCCATATGTGGTAATTGGCGTTACGTTACGCTCGCTTCAACTGATGCTCCTGTCTCAATGGGCAATTAGTGTTAGGGTTAAGGGTAGGGTTAGGGAGGTAGGGTTAGGGTTAGGATTAGTAGTGAGTATTAGTACGTTATTCGGGAGGAATTCCATATGTGTGCCAGAAAGATTTCCACATGCAACACATCGAACCAACAACATACCCTAACCCTAACCCTAAATAAACCTACTCTAACCCTAACTAATCCTAACCCTGACACTGGGTTAGGGTTATGGTTAGGGTTAGGGTATGTTGTTGGTCCAATGTGTTGAATGCGGAAATCTTTCTGGCACACATATGGAATTCCTCCCCGTTATTCGGAATTAAGGTACTGACTGTAGTTGCAGGAGTTACCACACATGGAAATCCTTCCATCTTTGTTATCACCCAGGCTGTAAGCCTAATCTAGATCTGGTGGAAATGAAGTGTGAGGTTTCTTTGGATCAGAGTTTATGGATTCAGCTCTCAAGCAGTTGCAAATGTGACTTGAGGCCCTTAGGTCAAGACTTTTACTTTTTAGCGCTGCAACCCTTTCACTTTCAGCATCGTATTATTACTATTATATCAGATATCATCATTATCGATACAATTCCTTTCCAACTCGACCATTGCTGTCATGAAAGACTGCCATGCTCACATGACCACAACAATGCAATAAATAGTTCCGGCAGTTCCAATTCAGTGCTTCCCATAACATACGGGAGCACTTATTTTCATTACCACTAAAGCTCAGTTTTATTCTAAATTGTTCAGGCTCAAATTACTTCCTTTTGGGATAGTATTTGGCTTTTTAGAACAAAAGCACCGATTTAGTTGAAATATCGATCTAGTCCATAACCTGTCTATGGCTAAATGAACTGTATCATTATCCTTGCGGTGCTGTCCTTCGAGATAGCCTAGTAAGTAGTATTCAAGCAGTTTACTACTGCAGTGAGCTGTGTGATTGTCTCAATGCAATCCTGCACCTGTCTCTTTGTGTTTGATCAGATAGAGCTTTACTGCATGAAAATTAAAATGGCGATATGATTCAGATTAGGTACTGAATGTAGCAACACTTCAAGATTGTTTGCCCAAAGTTTATCATGGTCATTGTTGTCTTCAGTCACATCTTCTGCTGCTGTGTAACTCTGTTGGGCTACTGAGAAACCTGCATGGTTCAGTGTTTGTTCAGTCCTGGGCTGCATGCACACATAACCCGGCTGTAGAGGGTAGAAGATACATGTACATACATGTCTATGCGTTATCATGATATAATTTGTTAAGCACAGTGAAACCATAACATACAAGTCTCCAGTTGTGTGACTAATCAGCCTTTCCAATTTCAAGGCATGTGATGTCATCTTACATAAATTTATCAGATACAAGGACTGTTGTATAGGGTTGCATGTTCTAAGACTGTAATAAACAGTCACGACACCATTTACAAACTAGCACCTAGCAAACGCCTGTATGATTATATATAAGAGTTAATCTACTTTCCACAGTATCCTTCAAGTCAAGCAAATGTCCTACCAACCACCTCTTTATATTTTTTTTTCATTATGCCTTGGAAACAAAGAGTATTACAGCAGCAACCTTAATGCAGAAATGGGGTGGGGGGGGGGCATATTCTGCTTTCTTGACTATCCTCTCAGGCACTCAAGTGAAAGGAGTAAGGTATCAGTATATATCACCTTGAGAGCCGATATCATCTCTGTGGGGCTGCACGCTGGTGACACCACCAACATAACCTTCACCGCATTATTCAGAGGTTTTATCTTTAACCAGTGTAGTGGTGACCTAGCCAGCCCAGTTGATTGTACTGTAAAAAAAATTTCTTGGTGGACACCAATTTCATCATCATGACCCACTTAACAAATAAGTATTCTGAATTTTGTCTGGGAATTATTTACATCAACTTGGAGTATTGTTTTCTCAAATATCTTTTTATGTCAACACTATTGTCCTGTGATAATGTAAACAATAGGCTCATCTTTTGGTGTTTGGTTGCAATTTTTTTTTGTGACACAGCAGCGGGTTTACAGTGCACATCATGGGCAGGTCAGTCCCAGAGATAAGAGAATTTGAGGGTAATAGAGTTGTGTAGGAGGTTATGTATCAGGGTCTTCAGGAGCCGTGAACTAGGCCAAGGTTCATCCATGGACGACATTACTGAGACTCTGTCCATGTTTACTCATGACATCATGGGCTGGACGCTTTACTGGCTGGTGTTTGCTAGTATAACTGACCTTGATGAACTGAGGCAGAGTTTAGTGTGGTAGTCAAAGCTCAGATATCTTGTTGACCATGGTGTCAGGGTCAGGTCTGGGAAGCCATGTCTGCTTGAAGTTAATTTGGCATGCTGGATTCGTCACTTTGTAGCCAACTCTTCACTCAAGTTGGGTTAATCTTAATCTGTTTAAGTAATGTCAGCGAGATTTCAAGATTTTTGTCTTTCAATGCTAGTTCTCATCACAATAATGAAGTGCTGGGTAAGAGCAGGATTTGGCAGCCAAATCACCATGAGATAATTAAGGATGAATAAATTAATCTCACTTGCTGGAGCACCGTGGATTTCTTCACTGTTTAGCCTAACTAGTATTACATTTTCATTCAGCAGTTACTCTAAAAGTGACTTTTGCAGCATGAAGGATCTAGAGAAATGATTCAGTACAAAGCACATTACAAAAAAAAAAATGTTATTTGTGTTTGCTTGTTGAGAAAACAAAACATTTTAGAAACCCAAAGAGATTCATACATCATTGCCTTACTTTTGTAAATTTTGTAATGCTATGCTTCTGTTGACGCTGTCAAGCCCAATTATGTCTTGTCTGTTACATTCTGTGCTTGTGACCTCTTTGTGTAGTTTGCTGCTCACATAACTGGCATGATGTTTGGACATGCCTCATGCTAACCCCATCCAACAGCATATTGGTCCTTTCTCCTACAAAGAGCAGTTTGTTTGGCTATAGTAATAATAGGTAATATGTATGTCTACTGTGTTTGACAGGTTAAGCATGAACAAATATAATGATAATTGAAGTACAGTCAAATCTCCCTTAAATGCAACTGCTCTGGAGCATGAACAAATTTGTAGTTAAAAGAAGATGTGATTATCCAGTGAAAGATGGATGTGGAAGATGTTTCAATGAGGTATTTTCAGACGGGTCAGTCACACCATGTAATCTAGGGATTGCTAGGATATTTTGATAAATGACAAGTAATCATACATGAGCAGAGCATGTAAACAAACCAATGTGTGAGCAATATTTCCTAGGTCACGTGATGGAGCTGAAAATACCTAATTATTTGGATTGTACTTAAACAGGACTGACTGCATCATACTGTCATTGTTGGGAAGGCTTGACTGAACCCACCAGGAAATTAATTCTCTCAGATCAATTTGGAGACTTAATTTGAGACTCCAATTGACTGGATTATCCCAATCAAATTTTCACAAATAACAAGCGGACCGCATGCAGTGAATAGTCTCAAGGCTTCAGAAAATCATGGCACATGCAAATTCTGCATTAGGATTGGTGAATCAATGTTTGGTTCATTCTTCACAATCCATCCCAAGGGCAGACAGGTATCATGATGTACCATGTAAGAAAACACAAGCTTCAACACCCAGTGTAAATACATGGATTGGACAAGTGGAGATTCAACAGTTGCCACAGGGTTTACATTAGTGAGAGATGCCAGATAGGTAGCACTAAGGACACTGAAAGTGGCTACTTGTAAACACAACATAACCCCACATTGGTTTACTTTTCTTTTCCAGATTCCAGTGGGAAGCGTATCAAAGTTGCCAATCCAGTGGTGGAGCTGGATGGAGATGAGATGACCCGCATCATCTGGGAGAAGATCAAGGAGAGAGTGAGTACTGTATTTAATTACTAAATGTGTCGTTCTCACAGAATGCAAAATTTACTGAAAGTGGTGTCACACAATCACAAACACACCCCACTTGCATTTATGTCAACCACATTGTTTTATTACGATCATTATTCATAGTTAGTGATTAATCAAGCCTATAGAATCACAGCAGTCATAATCCACGTGTGAAACTTCATGATTGCCAACTGTTGGCCAGATAACTGGAAAGCCAGTCTAGAGACATCAGTCGTAGCTAGACCAGGACAGCTGGGCCTATAGTTGGAGCAGTTATATGTGTTCGATTTCTCTGATGCGAAATTTCCCTTTGGAAATTTGCAAGTTTTATGGTTATGGGTGCACTGTTATTTTAGGTGTTAGTACAGAGCCATACAGTACAAGTTCAGCTCTAATGTCTGAGAAAGAGCTCTTCAACTGTTAAAACCTACCTATCAACAGTGCTGGTCAGATGTGGGATTGCTAATAGTCTTATCTTCCCACTTAGTCTGTAAGTCCTGATATTGTGAAGCTGCCCTGCTTTATACCAAGTTCTATTTGTTATGTTGTTTTATTTCAGCTGATCTTCCCCTATGTGGATGTTGACTGCAAGTATTATGACTTGGGATTGCCTTACAGAGACCAGACAAATGACCAGGTCACCATTGATTCCGCTGAGGCCATCAAGAAATACAATGTGGGCATCAAGTGTGCTACCATCACACCCGACGAGCAGCGAGTGGAAGGTGAGTTGTTCATCTTCCAGTGTTGACCTTGCTTTTGCCACTATCTTGCATGCAGTCCAGGATTGTTTTTGTAAGTTGGAAAAGACAAAGATCCCATCATCATCAGCAGTCTTGTGCTGGCTTTCAAGAAATTTGCAGTATTCTAAGATGGTGGATATTTTTCTTCACTAAGACACATGACGTTTTGGTTTCGCATGTCAAGAACTCATGAGCACACATGCTGTTGACATGTATGCCCGGGACACTTTGGTTTGTAGTAGACCTTGCTTGCCCTTTGTTCTTAAAGCTACAAACTTAATTCAGAAAAAGTGAGTGCCTAAAGTTAATTTTTGTTTTATTTGAGTTTATGCCAATAACATATCATCTGTTACTATATTAGCCACCATAAATTGTCACTTATTTGGATAAAATATAGAGAAATTTACTGTTCACGTGGCGTGTCTGATACTGATATTTCATGGCCCATAGCTACACATTAGACTGTGTTACTGTTATACCTCTTTTTAGTGATGCTTAGCAGCTGTCATGAGGTTTTTCATCTGCAGTGTTGCATAACGATGATCATCCTTTCAAGCATGCATAATTATGCTTTAGATTTTTGTTTAGAAGCTCTTCGCTACGAGTTCTAATTATATAATAATATATCAGCTGTGTGGGATTTATTTTGGGATCATAAATATGGTTATTTTCCTGTTATCTTTCTTATATTTTGTGTGCTAGTCTTATGTATGAGAGAAAGTGTATTCAGCGTTGTCTTGTTTTCTTAAGACTTCATAGGGTGAACGTTTTCCTTATGAAATAAGTGCTACTGGTATTTAATGTGACTAATGATGTTACCAAGAGCAGAGTGTCCAGAGAGTAACTGCAGATTTATGTTAAGGTCTTCAATTTAAATGGAAATAAATTTTCCATCCACGACATGGTATAGTATGTTGGGGGAGTGGGGGGTGGCAGCTTTTGGAGGAGGTTAGAAATAGAGGGGTAGGGGTCCGATTACCTAAAACCAGCACACAAGCAAAACATAATTTGCCAGGCTAACTGCCACATAGGATCTATCATAATTATACGATTTAGCAGCAATGTAAAACTGCCAATAGCAGCATAAGCAGTTTGGATAGTAATATAAGAGACACTGCGTTTTTGAATGACGTTTAATGGTGGATTTCAGACTCTGGCCTATTTGTTAATAACTGGGGCTTTGCTTTGGGGTACACTCATAGTAAAGGAGGTCACTGGAAATTTGGCTGTATGTCATAAGACAGTGATTAATTAAAATCAAGAGTTTTGTCGTATATTTGGCATAACCATTGACTCAGTTACAAGCAAGCCACATTTGTAACCTAAAGCCCTCTTTTCTTCATTCCTACTGTATGCTGGCACAGCACTTTAGGGAAGGCAGGTCGCAGGTAGGGATTAGAGATTAGGCCAAAAGCCCACTGGTGTTTGCTTTGGACTTTTAATCTCTGGGACCCAGTAGGCCCTACAAAGAATTGGAAAGGGGGTGGGCTGGGGTGGTGGGCACATTGGATTGGTGGGTGTGACTCCAGTCACCTTGTTAAGTTAATCGGTTAGGAGTATTTGACCTTCCCTTCTGGCTGTAACTTATCAAGGTTACACATTACACAGCACAGGTAGAGACTGCAGTATAGCCAGTAATGTCATGCTGTCAGGTAATAAGGTCACCTTTCATAGTCCCTACTGGGCCAGATCTTTCACATATCTTCAGGAGCTGGCCGGCTGGCTGGCTGGCTGACTGACCTCCATGTCTGTTCACACCCCCAGTTTTTGACATTGACATATGTGAATACATGCCATGTTAGGCTAAAGAAGGGAAGATATCACAGGAATGATATAAAATCCTTGGCTGCCTTAGGTTCACATCAAATCAAAGCTAGAGTGGAAAATGTGAAAGGAAATAAAACGTTGAAATAATCTTGCAGAGCAATCCTTAGAGGTGGCTCGGAATAACTTTAGTTTTGAGTGAGGGGGGAGGAGTGTTTTCATGCTACTTGCAAGACAGGAGGCACTGTAGTATTATATCAGTATCTGCAGGTCTAAGACTTTGGTCTACATATTACCTAATCTACCTTTTCTTATAAGTCCAGCATATTTAAAAGATATTCTCTCTAGACAGTTTACATCTGGCATGTCTGCATGCTGGATGGGTAGGGAGAGTCCCCTTGGATTACAGTGAATTACACACTTCATATGACACAGTTTCTTCTCATGTGTACTGCTATGTGAGAGCTCACTTAGTTTGTCACATTACACAGGAAAGGAGAAGACAGAAAGGGGAAAAGGTCACTGAATGGCCATACACTTTCCCTGTTTTGACTTTTATCTTCTCAGTCTGCTTGAGGAGGCAGGTTTTACTATTCCTTTCTCTATACTGCAAACTTAAGCACTTTCTTCTTTGCCTTCTCACATGGTGTAAAAGGTCTATCAAAGTCACAAGTGGAAGGGAACACGCTGCATGAAAACTTTGGCCCAAATTTTCCACTACCGTGCCTAAGTAATGGGCTGTCACATTGTGCAAGATATATCATGGGTTGATCATGATGACACATGAATGGTGTCTTCCATTTGAATGGTGTGAACTGTCATTGGGATCACTCAGGGTTGTCTTGGTTATCAACACTGATAACTTAAATTTTAACCCTTTGGGTGCTGATAATTTTTTTCATCTATTATGGGAATGCATACTTAAAACTGAGAATTTTGACAAAGATGCATATTTTTAAAAATATATTTTATAACATTATTTAGCACAAAAATAGAATATCATGAAAGCATAAACATTCTGAAAGAAGAAGCCAGAACGTATCGTAACATGCCAGGTTTTTCTGCAGTGGTTGCCAAAACATCAGATAGATCTGAGTTCTGACAACCTTTGTGGTTCATCACAATCTACCACAAAACCACCTTCATGGTTCATCGCACGCAAGGGGTTACAGAAAGGCAGTTTGAACTAGTGTCACCTTCACTGAATAGCAATTGGAGCATCATGACATTAAAATAAGTCAGTCTGTGTGATGTACTCTTTCATCAGTCTTTTCAGTCAGTCTTATAACATGATTCATTGTTAAGTTGGCCAACTTGTAGCTCCATTGATTGTTCAAGAGTCGTGGTGTTGCTTACAATTTTTTTCAGATGTAAGGCTGATGAGGTCTATCATGTTGTCCAGTGTGAAGGACCATCATATTATTAGAGAATTACATTTGCTTTTCATGTTTTGTTCTCCTCTTATCCTAACTTTTACTACCCTTTATTTGTGTGGAGTCGACCAGGGCATGTCCTCCAGGCCTGTCCATTTTACAGGGATCGCACATAAGATTCATTAGCACAATCCTGAGGACCTGGGCTCAAAACTGTGGGGCAGTGAGGCTGACCTGTGCCTGACAAGCCAGTTCTTGGAACATGAATGTGTATTTGATTATAGAAGAATAAGATTAAGAAGCTTAACCTTCCTAAAAACTAACAGTTATTGTGGAGCAAGTCAGTCTTTATCTTTATGTTACTCAAGGCTATGTCATGACTAGGTCTTGTTGTTGGGGGCATGTCATCATTGTTTTTGAGTCACTCTATGCTAGTACATGTAGTCTGAAATTTTCTTTGTTTTCTTTCTTTACTTTAAAAGCTGTTAGTATTTTTTAAAAATTCCTCCCATTTCTCCTGCTAAACAACTGGGCTTGTGTTAAGGTCATTCTCCAAGAGTAGGGGCAACCCCACTCTTGCTCTTGCTTTGTTGAGCTGCGCCCTGCTGAGCATGCATGCCTGATGAAGACTGGATTGGAAAATATAATTCATACCCCTCTTTCTCCTCATCCTCTTTCACTTTCCACTTTAACTTTTGCCGCTGTCCCCTCGCTTCTCTCCTCTCNCCGAAAACAAAACAAAAAACTCTCCACCTTTTTCTCTCTTCAGTCATTTATTGTCACTTGTCCCTACCCGGCCCCCTCTTTCTGTTCATTCCTTCGTTCTACATTTTCAACTCCTCTCTTCAAATCCCACCGCCTCTTTCTAAATCCTCCTCTTCCTCTTCTAGTAAACTGTTGAAGCATTGTTATTCAAGCCTTGTGCAGCTTGTAAGTGGTCAAAACCCATTATGTGGTCCAGTCTACTGGGTTACTGCCACAGATAATTGGGTTATCTCAGTTGCCATTGACTCCCATTTCACACTGTTAAAGTGGTCTTGTTTTATAAGCTGCTGAATCTCGTCATAAGGTCTTATCAGGTCATTCTTCGTGACAGTAATTGTAATTGAGTATGTTTAGGGACCTGCCGTACAGATAAGAAAAAGGCCTTATCTTGGTTAAAGACAGGGCCTGGATAGATATTGTGGGCGGAGATTGTCAGGCACTGTAGTAGGCAGGCATTGGCAAGTACATCAGAGAGGCATTAACAAAGTATAGTGATATGGAAGGGCAGTGACAATTTTATAACAATATCAAATGTAATACAAATTAATAATTATATTGATGTGGAGATCATTTGATCAGTGTGTGAAGGGGGGGAGAGCAAAACAGTCAACCCTACCTAAACATCTGTTCGTTACTGTTAAAATGCAATTCTCACCGTAAAAAATGGCCATGGGCACTGACTGAACTCAGATGGATGTGCTTTCATGTTTCTGATACTAAATTTTTTACTTTTTTCATCAGACATTTTCCTTTACTGTAGCATTTGGAGAGACACTAGACACATGATCTGCAAAGCATGAAATCTGGAAAAAAACAGTGCTCCACATCATGTGTCTCTTCTCCTTTAATACCCTGGGCACGTCTTTAATTGCAGCCCCCTGTGAGCACCCAAAAATGTTATGAATGAAAGAGTTGCATGTTATCTAAGAAGCGAACTGTAATAATGCAGTTTATCTTATTTAAATGGTTCTTCATGGGCCTGTCTAGTTGGTCAGCATGTGGTGTGAGATTATGAAACAAGAAGAGTGTCAGCACTTTGTTTATTTAAACCACAGGTTTTAAAACAGGGATGTAAATCTTCAACTGTTTTCCACTTTCTCTGCAATTTTGATATCCGGTGGAGTTCATCTTTTTGTTGGTAATAATATTCACGGTATATAGTACTGCTTCATTCCACAAAAACTCGTGTTGATCCTGATCAATCATTGCAAGTTTTCCACTATTTTCACTACATGATATTTTTGTCACCAATGAAATGTTATCTGCTGTGAACATTACATTCTACAATGAAATCAGATATGTTTTTCAACACATAGTTTAAAATAATACTTCTGTTCATTGAGCATCATTTGAGCTCAGATTATGCTATTTCTGTGCCAGGTCACCAAGGCAAACCATCAGCCAATATAGAGTTTAACTTTTAAAAAAAAAGAGAAGTTTAACTTCAAAGAGTCTCTGACTGATCCAGTAACTATCACAGACTTCAAGAAGGGACGGGGTGATACATGTGACTATTTAATCGCAACTCCTTGTTAAGCATGGAACAAATTGCAGTTATGAGGAGTTATGTTGTCCAATTGTTTTTTAGAGAGACTACAGCTGTTTTATTAACTGAAGAATGATGGTTTAGCAGGTGTTGCAGTCAAGTGAATTTGCTAGTAGTTTAGTGATAGGGGATACTTTTGCAAGAAAGATAACAAGTTTGAGTTGTCCTGTGAGACCTTTTACTGATGTGTATCCTTCTTTGCCTACATTCTAGACTCTCCTTGTTAATGGTGATTAGTCATAGCTGTAACCTCTTGGGCATGTTGTAATGGTCATAATGTAATGGATGATTTATCGGCAACACCACTGATGACAACAGCTGATTGTGGTCATTAGTCATGCTCGGCTGTGGTTGATGTGTCTGAAATTATGATTGGTCTTGGCTATAATTGTGCTGGGGACATTTGTGGTCATGTACTTTGAAGCAGGCATGGTGGTCGAGGAAAAAAGCACTTGTCTTATGGTGTTTCACAGTAACTTTAATGAAACCTATTGTCTGTCTGGAATGTGATATTCCAGAAAAATAATATCTGTTTTGAAGAAAAGTAGATAACTTTGTCCATGTTAACATGAAGAGGTTTTATTTTCAAAATGTCTTAGATCAAAATTTTATGAGCTTGAATATGAATTGAAAGTCATTAGGATGAACATAGAATTTAACAAAATGTTACCATTATTTCTGTCTGACCTGGTTTCCTGGAATGTGATGTTTTGCGTCAATACAGACAGTGTGCAAACATCTGTTACACAAAACACTTAGCACAGAAATATAATATAATACTGTACTAAAAAGAACAGGGATGGCAGAGTCCTGAAAACTTTCAAAAAACACAAGATCAGATTTCGAAAAATGACACAATTTAATAAAAGAGGAAATACAGCAAATGATAAAACAAGTTCAGTTTTGAAGAGAGGCCTGAATTTTGATCAAAATGTCTGAAAAATTTGCCTTCAGTTGCTGCCATTCCAGGAAGTTCCACTGTATTTTATGTTGTCTGGCTTATCTTCCTACACAACAAAGCTATAGGGAGAACATAAAAGCAGGAGGTGACAGATGTTCTTGTTATAAAATATTGAATGAAGTGACTCATACACATTTTAATCATATTGCTGTTAGAATGTACCATTTGCTATGGTAAAATTTACAGGATCATAGCAAGACTAATTGTTAATGATGTATGTATGTTGTCATTACTTGTCTCCTTCATTCAAAATCTTTGAGGTGGCGTGAGGGAAGAGGACAGCTTGAAATGTCTGCTTTTAGTTTGTGTGACCAATTGAGAATTTTGATAACAATAATATGGATGACCTATAGGTCAAAGTGCATCATGCAGTTATCATTTGAAAATCTTACTTCCTTTGCATATTCTCTAACTTCTGGTGAGTGTAAAGGGAAGGTTAAGTCTTTGATGCATTTGACCCGAAGTTGTTGGACATGTAAATCATTCATTCTGTATTTGAACTTCTTGTTTATCAACCCACAGCAGTGGTTATTGATTCTGTAAGAATAGTCCGCAGGTGGTGTGGAAATAGAGGGTACAGCCTCACTAATGATAGGAGATTTTAAGATATTTATTTTTTAGATTTTAACAATTGAAAGAAAAAAATTGATATGAAACTCCTTACTTGATGGCAGAAATGTCTTCAGTAGGGGTGATAATTGACATTAAAAATTTTTATGTTGATCACAAGAGTCAATATCAAGTACAAATTCTTTTATCATTGTTGAGTCTATATACTGTCAGTTTTCACACTTTTTCATTACTTCTGTAGTCTTTTTTGGCATAATCAACATTTTCAAAAAGTCAGTGCATGATAGTTCTTGAAATTCTGTTTCACAGAGTTTAACCTGAAGAAGATGTGGCTCAGCCCCAACGGAACCATCAGGAACATCCTGGGTGGCACAGTGTTCCGTGAGCCAATCATCTGTAAGACTATTCCTCGCCTGGTGCCTGGTTGGACGCAGGCCATTGTCATTGGTCGTCATGCTCATGGTGACCAGGTATGCTGACACTTTGCCCGGGGTTAAGGCAGTTCCCTCCCAAAAATACTAAGTAACAGGGCATCTGGGAGTCAGGAAGAGATGGCCCATTCTCCCTGGGGTATCAAACAATGTAATGGTTAAAACACAAGGTAGATTTGGCTGGGAGAGGAGGAGGGTCTTTTCTGCAGAGGATCTGTTGTATCCTTGAAAAGTCATGGATAGATTGGCATTGGTGTTTCCAGGTCTGGAAATTACCTGGAATCAGCAAAAATTGCCATATTCCATAAGAAAATTGAAAAGATTGAATTATAATTGGTTCCTAATTGTTTTTCAAATACTCGCTCATGTGTTGGAAACAGGCCAAACACATGATATATTTCTCAAATAAATGAAAAATGTTGTCATATGATTCATGTTTTTACTTTTATATTCACATGAACATGATCTAGCCAGTCATGAGGTTATTTTCTGTACTGCTACATTTGTCATCTCAGAATAAGAATAAACCTGTATACTGTATCTACTTCTGTTATATTATAAACATATATGGCTTTCCACTGACGTGCATTGCTCAAGATGCACAATAACTAAACAGCCTCCAGTCCTGTGTTTTCTTCCTTACCACATGCTGTGTCACTTAATGAAACTTAATGGATTTTTTTTTCAGTACAAAGCTACAGATTATGTAGCCACGGAGGAGGGCTCCTTAGAACTTGTGTTTACCCCTGCTAAGGGAGGGCAGCCTGTCAAGATGCCAGTCTTCACCTTCAAGAATGGCGGAGGTGTTGGCATGGCCATGTATAACACTGATGAGGTTGGTGACTCCTGTTTTCCAGACACCCACATAAAGGAGAGATTCAGCTTTCAGAAATAGAACGAAGTCCTTTTCTAATTCTTTATTATTTATTCGTTTTAAGGTATATTCTACACAGATACCCTATTTTATCATGAAAGGACAATTGACCTGGTATACCAGTAACCAGCATACTCATTGATATACTCTTGTCTCAGATCCCTCATTTTTACAGTAGTGTGTCTATAGCAGGATTCACAACCTTGAACATAAGAACATGTACTTGAGACATTGCCATCCTTGTAATTCTCCTGTCACAATGCCCCTTGTTTCCTAGATCTACATGAATACCCACATCTCAGTCAGAAGTTCAAAATTTATGGACTGGATCTCATAATATTCAAATTTGAAAAGTGTGTGTCTAATCTTTTTCATCACTTCAGACACCAGACCTATTCAGAATTTGAGGACTGGTATTCAAGCTCACGAGGATACAGCNCAGAGCTGCCAACCAGTACGAAATTTTCGTATTTCATACGAACATCTGACCTCAGTACGAAAATAGGAATCGTACTCTTAAAAATACGAAAATCGACCGTCAGTATGAAAAAGAATACCGTGAATGCCTTCCGCAACGAAGTCGGGCGCTTAAAGAGCTTTCTTGTACTGAAAATCATCAAAATGGGCTGTTTTAGTTATGAGTACAAGTACTCGAGTCTCACAACAAACGATTGAAAATCGTAGAGTACAGTACAGTACTGGCATTCCGTTTTGCCGTAGAATACACAGCAGTATCGATGCTGAGGTGCGTTTCTTAGTTTCGCTTTCGCCGGCACCGTTTGGCGTGTATGCTAGGCCTATTTGCCGGCCGCATACCAAAATTGCTAGATCCAGAAGTAGTTTAGTTGAAACTAGAAGTCTCTTTCAAAGATACCAGTCATCACAGGAGGCTTTGTGCTATTGTTCAACCCATCTCCAGATAACCTTGCAACTTTTGGGGCTTTACTTTGATGCCCCACGAATCCTTAATCCTTGCGTATGCATTGTGCCATACCCAGAGTACCTAACCTGTGTGTTTCATTTGGTCTGTTGTGAGCGTATACTGTAGGCCCGCAGGGCATTAGATGACCTACATTTGGGATGAGCATAGTGTACTACCATAATAGTGTTGGCTTTAGGGCCAAGGTTAATGACCTTTACTGTACTACTAGACTAGATCTAGTAGGCCTGACAGAGCCGCTTTCAAAGCCCCAGTTTTGAAAGTTTAGGGCTAGCTCTAGACTAGATGGATTTCTCTTTCCTGCCTTACCAGCAGATGACATGCTTAAATCTGAGACTGAGAGCAATTTAAGATATGAATGTGAGCATCACAGTTACTGCTATTAATGCAGTTCAAGGTCTCTGGTGACATCAACATTTTAGCAGGATATAAATGATTTAATTTTCCTTGTGGTCATGGTAAAGGGCTACAGTCTGTCCTCTGATGGTCTTGAATTTCAAGCTTAGCAGCAATTATGTGATGAACAAGTTTCTTTTGTATAAATTTGTCTTACAAAATGAGGGCGTTCTTGTGTTATTATTGCCAGTATCTTACATATCTTATCAGTTTTTGGTTTCTTTTTTTAATTTTAAAGGAAGGGAGATTTTTTTTTTAGTTAAAAGCAAGAATTCACCTAATCAAAATAGCACTTAGATTACAGGACTATGAAAAGGATTTGGAAAGAGCTGTTGATAGTAATGATAGTCAAGTATATTATTTTACCATAGTGAGTGACTCCCATTACCTCAGTTTAAAGCTGAAGAAAAGCTTTTTAGTGTGATACGAAAACAGTAGCTATCTACAAGCCTAAAAGTATGACTAAACAGCTAAAAGGAGACATTCATTTAAATTTCGTGAGATTATTTTTCTGCACCGGTGTGAGTATGAAAATCAGGGTCAGAATATGAATTTTTGATGCCTGGAATATGAAAATCCAGTTTTGGAGGTTGGCAGCTCTGCAGCAGTGTGTCTGTAGCAGGATTCACAACCTTGAACATAAGAACATATACTTGAGACATTGCCATCCTTGTAATTCTCCTGTCCTAATGCCCCTTGTTTCCTAGATCTACATGAATACCCACATCTCAGTCAGAAGTTCAGAATTTATGGACTGGATCTCATAATATTCAAATTTGAAAAGTGTGTGTCTAATCTTTTTCATCACTTCAGACACCAGACCTATTCAGAATTTGAGGACTGGTATTCAAGCTCACGAGGATACAGCTGATTGGTTCACAATTACAGGATACCGTTCCTCAGAAAATTCTATAAAGTCAGAGAATGTTGTCTTTGAGAGAAGACTATAACACTGATATCTGCCTGATTTTGTTTTCCACTTATTAGTAGGGGGGAGAGTGGGGAGAAGTGGTCCACCAAATGTTTTTCACAAAATTCACAACCACAGGTAAACTACAAGAGATAAGGCAGTAATTTTTTTACCAATACAAAGCTTGTTTATTTGGTTAAAAAAGCAGTCATACCCAGTGAAATTCTCAGTGAGGATAAAGGTACAAATGATCAATCATAAAGACATGAAAAAGTGGGGTAAAGTGGTCCACCACAGGGAGAAGTGATCCTCTCATTAGGGAGAAGTGGCCAGTGGTTCCCCCCCATTGGGGAGAAGTGGTCCAGGAGGTTTGGTTTGATTTTCTAACATGCAAAATGCAAGATAAAATCATTTCAGATGATTGTATTTCAATCTCAGACATAATCATAAAGAAAGTCCAGCTTTTTCGAGCCAAAACGAACAGCTTTTGGTCACTCTCTCGATAATGGCGCAAATGCTTCTGTCGGAACTCTTCTGGAAAAGAGACTCGTTTTCAAAGTTTTTTTCTTATATGCCAAGAAGGATACCTCTACAATATTTTGCTCTCTCAGGGTGGCCCACTTCTCCCCATGGACCACTTCTCCCCACTATATGTTTCTGCTACCCCTAAAATCTTGGGCAGGGGGCATTACTGCACACTTTGTTCATCCTTCCATTTCTGTATGTTTACAAATGTTTATCCTTGTGTCATGTCTCCAGTCCATCGCTGGTTTTGCCCATGCCTGCTTCCAATATTCATTGATGAAAGGCTGGCCCTTGTACATGAGCACAAAGAACACCATTCTCAAGAAGTATGATGGCCGATTCAAGGACATCTTCCAAGAAATTTATGAAAAGTAGGTCAAAGTTGATACACCATTGGGTTTGCTTGTGAACTTGTGTGATTAAGTCGTATGTGGCTTTCTTAGTAATATTTGAGGCTGTGCCAGTAGGTCAGTGATTTTCTCCTATCATCACATGCACAACACATTATTTCATGTTTTTACAATAACAGACACCTGCAACTCTATGAATTTCTTTTTGCATAAAGTTGAATGATGTTTGTCTTATATACATACTTTGCCATGTTTCGTATTTCATTTTACAAATAAGAATGTTCAGAATACTTTGTCCGACATCACATTCACCTCAGCGACAAAAATAGTGTTACCAACAAAAGTTCATTCACCTCAAAAATGACATAAACAAAAATTATTATCAGTTAAGACAAGGACTATAGGTTACAGACTCCTAATTGGCTGAAAATAACATGTTGTTACATTCGTTAGGAAGACAGTAAAAAATCTGTCCTTTGGACAGATTGTGGAGAATGGGCCCTAGATTTGTGAACCTACCTGCGAATTATTTAACATTCTCTCCTGATTTTGTAAATTAAACCTGAAGTTTGGGTCATTCGCTTCGGTTTCGGTGTGGCCTTCTCTGCGGAGCACTTGTCGTTAAGGAAACTGGTTAGCTTGTTTACACCTTTCGATGTATCAAACGAACTGCAAGATCTATATCTTGAACATCATTTTTAATAAGCTCATTGAATTCTGCAAATAATTAAAGAAGACCTAGAGATTGTGGACTTTCTTGCAAGTGACAGTAGAGAAAACAGTTTATTGGCTCAAAGAGGGAAATTGGATTAGGCTTCTGTAACCTATAGTTTACCTGTAACGTGAAATTTGTTGAGGTGCAGGTCTGTTCCAACAAAAGCACCAAATATATAGGCATATGTGATGATAGGACAAAATCAGTGACCTCCAGGCACAACCTCGGATGACCTTATGAGTCAGGAGGCATGGTGTTTGACTTCCTGGGGTTTGAAACTCAGGATAAATCAAATGTATTTTCACTCTTATTCATGCCAACTGAATTATCAAAAGGTTCATGTGAACTTCTACTATAAATTTAATTTTGTGGGTGACTTTATTTAATATTTCTGTTTCCAAATTCCCCTACTGTTTTTTTTTTTTTTTATTATTCTCTGTGAGCAGCCTATTAATAAAGCTGACAACAGTCAGAATCAGCTTGAAATAAGATTGCATACAGGCATTTTCATTTTGACATTTTTTTTTTTGTTCTCCAGGCAATATGAGAAAGAATTTGAAAAGAAGAAGATCTGGTATGAGCACAGACTGATTGACGACATGGTAGCTCAGTGTCTCAAGTCATCCGGAGGTTTCGTGTGGGCCTGCAAGAACTATGACGGTGATGTGCAGTCAGATGTAGTGGCTCAGGGTGAGTAAAAGAGGAAATGCCATGGATGTGGCTTACAAAGGATTGATACAAAAAAAAAAAATTTTAAATCAACCAAGACAAGCACTATAGTTTGCCTGTAACCTGAAATTTGTTGAGGTGCATGTCTGTTACAACAAAAGCACCAAATATGTAGGCATATGTGATATGATAGGACAAAATCAGTGACCTCCTGGCACAACTGGCACAAAAGAATGCCAGAACATGTCTGAAATGGAAAATATACTGAAATTTCCAGAGATCATTAAATTTTTTCATTGTGATAAATGAAGAAAGTTTTGAAGTGTTTCATGACATTCGTACACTGAGCTTAGGGGCTGTGTATGTACCCTGTGTACTGTTAAAATCAACACAGAAACATAAACTATGTAAAGATATTGGCTTCTATCGTAGCAAAGTTGGTGTTGATGCGCTTGTATTGTGTCTTTTGGTGTCAAGAATTAGTATCCTGAAACTGAAAGTCATATGCCTAGGGAAGGGAAATAATCACACCCACAGTTTATCCTTGTATGTTGAGGATATTTGCCCTTGAATGTTCACCAAGATTATTTCTGAAGACTGGTAAGATTCTGAGGAACAAGTTTACAGCATTCAAAAAGTCAAGTTTTTGTTCTTAAAAACACATAAATCAACGAAGGTACATAGATGAGGACACCATCTTTTTTTTGACAGAGGTAATGAGTCACGGCAGGACCACATTTTTAACTACACAGATTCCTCATTTTCTGCAAGAATTGTTCCTCGGCAGTTCAGGAAAATCTCTCGTTAGTATTATTATTGTTTGAGCATTATGGGAAACCTTATCTGGAGAGCGAAGCAACAGAAGATTCTTAAAATAAGGTACCTCAGATTAGCAAGTGTTTCAAAATGAAATACAGATTTGATGGTTTTGGGCTAAGATTTGACTTTTAGACATTTTGCTTATGATTTGTCTTTCACCTTGCCCAGGCTACGGTTCCCTGGGTCTTATGACCAGTGTGTTGGTGTGTCCGGATGGCAAGACTATTGAAGCTGAGGCAGCTCATGGAACAGTCACCAGGCATTACAGAGAACACCAGAAGGTACTGAAGGGAATTGAGAGAAGGGGGAAATCGGAGATAATGGGGAATGTTGAAAGCAAGGGATAAAGAGTTTTGGATTGATTGACAGAGCCCCAGTCGTGTGGTAACAGCTAGTATGTTAATGTTTGGCCAAACTCGGGCTGAGTCAAGAATTTGGACTCGGTAAGTTATTCCATTTCTATTAGTATTAGTAAAGTTAAAAAGATTGAAAATTTAAACCCCTACAAACTGGTTGAAGCATTTTATCCCTAGGTTATCGCTCCGCCCTCAGTTGGGCACCTTCCGGCCCTCAGTTGGGCATCCTCCAGGAGTAGCCCTCATTTGGCACCTCCAGTAAACGCTGGCAACCCTGTTTTTAATTGTTCGATTTATCTCTTGAAACCTGGCAGATCACAGAGAGTTTGGCCTTTGTCAGAAAACTTATCTTAGTTATCAAGATTTAGTCATTCAGACACACTCTCTAGGTTTTATCAAATTACTAGAGCAGATCTATTACCATAGTGACAATTTACATGTCCACGTTAATAGAACTTGATTGACACAGGGATACTAATACATACGCTAGCAAAGCACTGTCAGCCCCCAAATGGGATAAACAGTTAAGCACTATGAAATCTTCCTTCCCCAGGGCAACCCAACAAGCACCAACCCAATCGCTAGCATCTACGCCTGGACTCGAGGTCTTGAACATCGTGGCAAGCTTGATGGAAACCCAGACCTTCAGAAGTGAGTCTTCTTAGTTTTTATTTAACTCTTGTAGTACGAGACTGCTCAGGTCCAGCCTCTAGCTGTCTGAGTGGCCACTGTTCTGGATAATGACTGTTGCATTATGTTGTTTATTGCAGGCCAGCTGAGACTGGGGTGCAAAATTCTAATGCCTCACTCAGATTTTGTCAAGGTGATGCGTATATATTCTTTTATTGCACTAAAGCGAAGCAAGCGGGTGGTAGTAGAAATTCTGTCACCACATCACAAGGGTTAACATACCCTAGAGTGGTTGCCCTATTATGATTAGTTAGTTTGGCTGGTTATCTCTTCAGCCATTATTATGGTCTGGACATTTCCAGCTTATTATGCTTGGAAACTTGGAAAAATAAGCATCCTCACTGAGTGACCTTCTTTTTGTCATGTTATATTCCAAGCATACTTCCCTAATTTGTACTTTACCAAAGACTCTCGGGTGTGGGATTATTTATTAAAGATAGGGTAATTGCCAACAGATATCCTATAGTGTGAGGGCTTTCATACTTTCTTTCAGTTTGTAACCTGTATTTCATATGTGGCTCAGTGCTACCTGCTTAACTTTGGACACAGAGTGGTTTGATCCAAAGACCTATACATTCAGTCATACATTGGCAGTGTTGCAGATACCCTAAAAGGGGCTGCAAATAACAACAGCAACTTAGGACACTTGGAATGTGGTGTTGGCATTAAGCTGTTGAAAGATGTCTGATTATTTTTTTTTTTAACAGGAAAGAGGAAAGTTTATTTATAACCAATTGTACATAAAAGTACAGAAAGTGGTACACCACAGGCACTTATGACAGGGTACAAACTGACGACGGTGAAAACAATAAGAGTGTACTACAATATCAATAAATCTTATGGAAATAATATTCAGACAGTATTTAGCTTAAGTGGAACAGACACACCACAAAGTTAGTCATACTTTCATTGTATCGAATTACATGGCAACTTGATTAATTTTACATTTCAGATCGATTCATCAGCCTATTTACTGACCACCCACTCAAATAGTGAAACATTCAGTCAGACCATTACTCATTCAATAAATCAAACAGACAACCAATCAACTGTTCAGTCGATTAACAATCGGTGGTACAATCAATCAATCAAACAATCAATCGACCCACCAACCGATCAGTCGATCGCCAGACCTATCAATCAATCAGACAATTGTAACATTTCAATCCTGACTGTATATTCACCTTATGTTTTTGTCACAGGTTTGCCCAGAAGATGGAGAAAGCCTGTGTCGACTGTGTTGACAAGGGAAAGATGACCAAGGACTTGGCTGGCTGTATATATGGGCTTAAAAAGTAAGTATAGCTTTCTTTGTTGCATAGTGTTTAAGTTACAGTGCAAAGGATACAGAGCAAGAGACTTTAGTTCCCTACCATTGTGATCAGTTTTACTGGGTGTCGTTGTAAGGAATGTTACAGAAACACTTAAAACTCTAAACACTTAAAACTCTAAACTGCAAGTTTTGCTCTGCAGCTTCAGCATCAGTAATCTCTTACCCTGTTCTGCTTTTTTTTCTTTAAAAGCCTTACCAGTCCTTAACCACTGCAATCATCTTCAATGCTGAATTGAGAAATGGTATTTATTTACAGTCCAAGACCCGACTGCAAGATGTGACTTGGATGCTCTTTATATTAACAATATTCACAATTTCTCTGTCATTTCAGTGTGAAGCCTGAACATTACCTCTACACCATGGATTTCCTTGATGCCATCGCTGAAGAATATGACAGTCAGAAATGAGAACTTGCACCCTTAGAACCACCATCACTGTCAAGAAAGAGCACATTGAAGTAGCCAAGAGCTTGTAGTGGCAGCATCACTTATTTTGTTAGATGTGATTGGTGTCAGAGGGGAAAGGTTTTACTTGTAGGAATGTGACTTGGAAAACAAAAGTACATTATTTTTGTTATATTATACTTAAATGGCCAGCACATCAGCCGCAAACCATGTCTCCGATTGTCTGCACAGTTACTTGCAGTTACTTTTACTCAAGTAGACTGAAAGGATTTGACTAGACAATCTGTGGAACTAGTATTTAACTGTTTTATTTCTTCCTATATTTGATTTGAAGATGAATGAGAAGGTTGTCATAATTAAAGCCTCGTACTATCAGGGCAAAATGACCATTATAACACTTTGTATTTGGTCTTTATCAATCTTACCGCAGATCACATATTTGCCAACATACATAGAGATTATTTCTGACATGAGTCAGTGTTTTTCACAGCTGTCTCGGTTGGCGTGGTGGAGAATTTTTTTTAAACTAGAACTTAACAACATGAAAGTCACATGATTACAGTTGAAACCAGTATTCCCTCTGACTTAAGCAAAAAGAAAAAAAAAATTTAGGAAACAACTGCAGTTTACACTAAACTGCTGGTTTAATTTGTAAGTCTAAAAATGTAATGGAAGTGAGTCATTCTGGTCAGCTATATTTATATACCCATTTGAAGGTGACAAGCATGAAAGGGTATAAGTTATTAAGAGTAGAGTGTTAGTGCACACTGGAACAGCTGTCACATTATTTTTTAATTTTTTTTTTCATTTCGCATAATAGAGCTCGCTATGATGACTGATATTTTTATGTAGTACATATCATTACTTGACTTGCATGGTGGCTTCCTTTGTTTTCATTATTACTGAGTGCAAGTGTTCCCATTTTAAAAACATTGGCCCATAACTGCCCATTCCTGGTTAAGACAAATAATGTTCTAATCAGCTGCAGTGAACAAAGTCTGGTTAGTTAGGTAATGAGCTTTAGAGTATCAGTGTTTTGTTTTGTCATTATTAATGCTGACAGTGTAAATGCATTGTGATTTCTAAAAATTTCTATCAGATAATCCTTTTGGTTTGACCACATGTGTAAACACCGTAAAACCATACACTCATTTTTTGTGTGTCTTCATGTCTTAGCACAAACCAAGGGTGTTTGTTTGTTTGTTTGTATTGAGGGATGGGACACTATGCAAGTCAGGTCTTGATGAGAAAGTTAATAGTATATTTATGGAATTATCTCAGATATAAATAGTCTCTTTTCAGCTGAAAACAAATTTTTAAATGTCTGAAAGCATCCGAGTGGTTGTTTGCCATTTTTAAACCATTTACCACATTTTTTTTTTTTTAATTTTTTTTTTATGCTAAGTTGCAGTCACCAACATCATATGAATACCCAGTGCATACGTTTCCTGTTTCCCCATTACACCGTTCTTTGTCAGATGTGGACTGTGTATCCAGCAGGTTGTGAGTTTCCATGCCAAAGAAAAGTGTCAAGTAAAGGATAAAACAATTTTGTAGGGCTTTGGTTATCATAAGCTCCCCTGTAGCAGTTATTCAGGCCAAATTAAGTTTGTTCTTTCTTGTGAGCTAGATGTTTTCAAAATGGGAAAAAAATACCTGTGTGTATGGTTCCCTAGTTTATTTAACTTTTGTAACCTTCAACCTTGTTTGTTATCAGCAGATTATTTACTACAGCATTGAGGAAGAAACTGTGTGAGATTCCTGGAAATTCCTATGAAAACTATTGGGTTTATGTCCACTGAGATGAAACTTTTTTTTTTCTTTTTAGTTCTAATGCGAGTCATTATTTCATAATTTCGCCTCAACATGAATGTCTAAATATTTTCAAGATGAAGAGGACCATGCGCAAGTTGAACACCCAGTTTCATTGGTCTAATTACTAGTGTAATTTCCTCTGAAATTACTTGTTTTTGTTTCCTTTTAGTGTTCATGTGAATTTCTAAGACAAACTTAATGTTTACGGAGCAATCTTTATGTCAGCTATATTTACCTAACTACTTAATACAAAATATAAAGCAATCTTTGGTGATAGATGGCCCATATTTGACCTTTGGCCTATAGGCTGAGGTATTTCTACTACTTATGGTTGAGTCAGGCATTTCAGTGTTAATTTGCTTGAGATAGATTACACTCTGCAGGTCAGCTGTTTATAGCTGAAAACCTTCTTGTACTTCATTTATTTTTATTTTTTTTCGGCCTTGTATTCTGGTTAATCAATGAGTTCAGATGGTCCTTCACACATCAGAGTGAAGTTCGTGTGAAATAAGATGTTCACTGCTTTTCAAGTTTTAAAGTTGTGTTTCTGTTATTCATTTTCCATTGTAAACCTAAGACAAAAATCGGTTCGCGGGAACTGGTTTGTGTCAATTGCTGTTGTTTGCTAGTTTCTTCTAGATAATCTTTCATTCCTCTGCATTAGTATTGTGAAGAATCTTCACAGCTATGAAGATGCCAATGTTTTTTTCACTGTTGGCTACATTAGGTTTTACACCTTCAGGGGAAAATGTGCTAAAAGGAACCAGTTTAATTTTTTTAAATTGCTTTTGGTGTCCCAATATGACATCTTAAAAGTTACTGATGTAGCACTAAACTTCATTGTTAAATCATTCAAGCAACATTGTTCCCCAAGACAGAACTGTTCTTTTCCGATTCTGAAAATGTTTAGAAATTATTGTTTACTATACTAGCTCGTAGTTTTGTATCCAAGTGAGTTTCACAGCGCTCTGCAGATTACTTGATGGAGAATGATGACTGTGTTTTTTCAGTATTGTCACTTAGACAATATGTCTGTGATTTCTTTATCAGTAAGAGAAAACATCACCACAATCAGCAGGCATGTTAGGCACATTCATCGTGAGCAGGCTGTGTAATGTTATAAGTGTGGAGATCATTGACATCAAGGGAAGATAGTAACTGTATGTGGATGAAAGTATGTTGGATATTGGTGATCATACGGTTGTTTTAGGGTAGCTTAGCATAAAGGGTGGATGTAGGGTACTGTTTGTGTAAATGTTAGATTTCTTGTATCTTGCACAGACATCAGGACCGTGTTGCATGGCGGCAGATACTAAAATGAATAATACACAAGTCTTTTGAAACTTGTTTTTCAACATGTTAGTCTGAGAACAATAAATTTGTTGTGCAGTATTCAGACTGAGAATCTCGAATCATATTTGATACCGGTTATTTAAAAGGATATTCTATGTTTTTGAGAGAATGGATGAATCAAGCTCCCTTTTCATCAGTCAGTAAGAAAGGCCACCAGTTCTAACTATTTTTTTCCAGAATCCAGGAAAGTTATGAAATAAAGTTTCTTAACTACCTTTTTTGTGCAGATCATGAGCAGCCAGACTAGGAAACACAAATCTGCATTTTTGGTGTATAATGTACTCAGTACCACATGCTTCTGACAGAGTTAAAATGTAATGAGATTGTCCTGTTCTTGTAAACCAAGATCCTATGGGTGACTTCCTTCCCATTCTGGGTATTCGATGGGTCCATCAAGAGAGCTATTAATTGAAGGGATCATCCTGATGTGTTTATTTATGTCCCTCTCAGTTCTAACTTAGGTTGCCCTCTCAGCATCTTTAAAATGGCCAAAGAAGACAAAATATGCACGGGGTGTGGTGTAATATTTGCACACAATGTGTGTGTGAATGTGTGTGTCTGTTTGACTGATTGCTCATAGAAATATTTGCCATGAGTGAACAAAGGGCAGTGGAATTTACGTGTGGAGGAATGTAATTTCACAGGTTTCCTTCTTCATAAGATAAACAGACCAGATGAATTTCTTCAAGCCAGAAGAAATGCATACAGACTGTTTTGTTTGACTTGGTGATGTGTTTATAAATTTTAAGGAAAGGTTTTCATATAAGACACTGTCCTTCTCTGTGTGTAATTAATGATAATGATATCAAAACCAAATATTTCAGCTATTTTGACGGCATGGTGACCTTGCCATCACTTTATGGGGTTGAGTTTGCAAAGCCATTGAACATTTTCAAAATACTTTTGACAGCACAATCACATTTTACAAAGAAGAGAACGTGAATTTCTTGACATTTTGTTCACTTATGTCACATACTTTCTAGGAGCTGTGTGTGCCATGAACACTGACCCACACTTTAGTGGCAAGAGACACAAGTTAGTTTTTTTGTTGTTTTTTTTTTTCAAACTTAGGCAACCAGCTCGTAACAATTACTGTGATTGTTGGGAAGTTGAGTTGTGCTGTAATATTTTCATTCGTGTTAGTGTCCACCCAAGTGAAAATACTGTATTGAACATTTAAAAAAAATATCTTGTTTGAATGCAAAAATAAATGCAGCTACAAACAACGAATTTTATTCTTGGAGGAATGTTTCTTGTTTTTCTATGTTTTGTTTTTTATTGGTGATGTTACACACACACCCCTCCCTTCCCCCCCCCTTNCCAGAAGATATCCCATGTTATAATGGCTCTAGGCTAATTTTATTTCCTGAGGGGTAAGATGATTTAGGCTTAAATATTTCTATCAGATCAGGTTATGCCCTCTTTGCTTCTGATTCCAGTGAGAAGACCTTTTTTCAAAGTGATTGCAATGATCATAGGCAATGTGTGGTGGTGCAGCGTTGCGTTACTGTGGTGTTGGTGGAGTGGTGGTGTAATTGTAAAATCTGGTAGTGAGGATGATGGTGCACTGCATGGTGGTGGGATACTCCACTGTGATATTGGTTGTGATGCATTAGTTGTGAGGTTGGTGGGGTGATGATGATGGTAGTGCACTTTGGTGGTGGTGACGATGCTTCACCATAATAAGTGACGGTGAGAGTATCCTATGGTGATGATGCACTGTGGTAATAATGGTGATGTTGATGATGTGAAGCAGTGATGGTTGGGGGTGGTTTGCTGGTTTCGATGCTGTGATAGCGACAATGCACTGTGATGATGGTGGTGGTGATGGTGACGATGATGATGGACTATGGTGGTGATGATACACTACACTGTGGTGGTGATAGTGTGCTGAGATGATGCACTGCAGTGTTGATGGGATAGTACAGGTCTAATACAGTATGATGGTGGTCATGGTAGATTTGGCCTTAAGAACTTTCCCTAAAGTTTTTCCGGGCCTTTCGATTATGCCAAATGTAATTCAATTTTCTGGTCCTGGGAAAATTTAAATTACAAGTACCTCAGTATAACTTTTAATTGTGTGTGGGGGGGGTGTATAATATGGCCTGAGGAATGTAATAATAATAATGTAGTTTGTTTATAAGTCTCATATCCAGGCTAATGCCCGTTCACGTGGCTCCACACTAATAATACTCTAGCAGGCCAAATCACTCCAGGACTTTCTCAACTCCCTGGGGCATATACAGTGCTGCTGCAATTTGGAGGTGCCGATCACTAGCATTGTAGTACATACTTATACATGTAATATTAATTTGGCCTAGCTCAGACTACACCCCAGGGAGGGAGAAGGGAAAAAAAGGATTGGGCAATACTACACCTAATAAATTACCTAGCTGTTTCATACCTCAGGCATAGTTTGGGCCGAGGTATATATTGCCCTGTTACACCGTTTGTGGCATATTGATCAAGAATTAATCCTGTGGTAAGCTATGAAGTAGTGGGCTGTGAAAAATCTAAAACAATCACCTTGTCTGTAAAGTTCATACATACTGTACTAGGTAATCCTATTATTGTTTTGTGATCAGCCTATGCGCCAACACATATTTCTTCCTTTTCCCCCCCCTCTCTCTCTCTCTCTCTCTCTCTCTCTCTCTCTCTCTCTCTCTCCCTCTCTCTCTCTCTTTCTTTCTTCCTTTCTTGCTTTCTTCCTCTTTCATTATCTGAGACACTTTTATTTTCCATCTCTCTCTCTTGTCACTTTCTATCTCTCCCTGACAACTTTTTTTCACCCGGTCTCTCTGACACTTTATTCACTCTACCTTTCTGACACCTTTTTTAACATCCGCCTTTCCGACACTGTTTCCACCCATTAAAGCTCTGTCTGTGGCCGTAAGCATAACCCTGCCGCGTCCCTACGTTGACTATCGTACAATATTGCATTAACTACAGAGAACACTACTAATGTTTTGAGAGTTTCCCATTGTGCTATGTTAACTAACGTAAGGATTAGGCATACCAGCTACAGGTCTGTACGTACTGTAGGTCTCGCCAGCTTGAAACTCTAGAAAAACCCGAGATCAGAAACCGAGATTCTGATCAATAATATTGCATTACATTTGTATAATACGCGACTGCTATGCGACCTGAACTATAGTATAGTCTCTTATTAACATAATTATGTCTTGCAGCCTGCCAAAATAAGACTTAAATCGCTTTTTATGACAAAAGCAAGCCACTGGTATGGTACAGTATGAAAGCTTCATGCGTGTACTTTCATTACAAGGGGAAAAGTTTTCATTCGCACTGAATGCACCCTTAGTAAATGTTCAACATGCCTAGTTAATGTAATTCTTACGATGGTAAAAGGTCACGTCATTAATGCGCAAGCTCTCAATAGTTGTTTGAAGTAGCAGGGGATCACCCCACGAAATGAAATAAAATTCTGACAAAATCAAAATTGAAGATCAATTTTTCACTTTAAATGTCATCCCTTCTGCATCGTGCACCTGCGCGCGTCCGCACACACACACACACACCCATACACACATCGACACACATACAGACACACATACACAGACACACACACAAACATACACAGACACACACACACACACGCACGCACATGCGCGCACACACACACACACACACACACACACACACACACACACACACACATACACACACAAGATCAATTTATCTACAATTAGTTACCATTCACTCGTAAAAATGATTAGTGTTGTATACAGAGATGATTTTGCTCTCGATTTCTGGAAGAAAAAAATTCGTCATTGGAGAGTTCTTTTCATCTTTAGCACCTGATATCTGTCCCTATTCTAGCGATAAACGCCTTATTTTGATTGGCTGAAACAGATAAACCAATTCATATGTCAGCTTTTCCTTAATTCTTATTGACTCAACAACAAATTTTAATGACAAGCGCCCCACGGTTAGGTGTGAGTAACAATAAAATTGTCATTCTTTCTTTTCCTGCACTGTGCAAATCACTTTGTTTAAGAGATCAAGGGGTTCTTCGCCCAAGACTACATAGGATAGGGCTATATTTCAAAAATAGTATTGTAGAAATTACGTTATTGGGGCAAACCAGCTTGCAACCAATGAAAAAAAAACAACTGTAAGTGACCTTGAAATTATACCTGGAATGGTTAAATAATCTCCGGAAGTAAGACAGGACATAAAAAAGAAAAAAATTAAGGCCTTTACGCACGGAGAGATATCGTAATTCTTTTGTGCTACATTCAGTGCGAGTGTAACGGGACTCCTCGTTGTGAGAGCAGTGATTGTAACAGAGTAACAGTCTTCATGTGTTTATGTGTGTTTGTGGGTGTGTTTGTGTGGGTGTGGGTATGGGTGTGTGTGGGTGGGGATGTATTATTACATATTGTGTGTGTTCGTGGTTGCTTGTGGGTGTGTGTGTGGAAGTATGTGCGTGTGTATGTGTGATAGCGAGGGAGTGTGTGTATTTGCACAGATATTTATGTTTTGTAAGCGCACTGTAACAAGACAAATTTCCCTTTTTGGACAAATAAAGTTATCCTTATCCTTATCCTTAAAAATTATTAGTCACATTTCAAAAGATCAAAGTACAGTACCACAAATTGGGATTAACACGGGGCGTTCATCAGTAAACTTACACAGTCTACTGTGCAGTATCCGAACTGAAGCATCGTGAAGTGCAATAATTTCACCAGAGATGCAATCAATACGCACAGAACTTACGCAGTTTACCATCTAAGAAAAACGTATTTTGAGTGGCAAATTACTTAAATTGTCAAAGCATACGAATGATATTATCGAAGTCAAGTGATCAATAAAAATCACCGCGAACACCATTGAAGGGATTTGATCCTAGACGTTAGGGAGGTATATGAATGCCTTATTTTTCCTTCTCCACCGAGAACCGTACTCTATGACGTCCTTTCACTACTCTGTAACAACGACATGTCTTTGAGAGGAACTCCTTCTTTTTCCTTAGTCTCGCGTCTCGAATGTGAAAGCCACTTGACGCCACACTTGAAGGGTCCCAAAACAATGGAGGTTTAGTACTCTACCATGAAAGACGCGCTGAGTCCTGTGGTTAATGGTCATAGTACCGATCAAAATAATGTAAACCGTTCTGGACAGAGGAAGCATTAGGTGCTTGTGAAATATTTATTAATCTTGTGCTCTACTCGCTACTGTGAATTAGTTCCGCGACTCTCGAGGTACAGTCATAAATTGTTAGGTTGCTGTCTATGCTCTCTTCTCTCTCTCTCGCTCTCTCTCTCTCTTTAACCCAGCTCTCCCACTCCTCTCTCATTTGGATCGCGTGTCTTGCCATTTTCCATCGTGTACTCAATAGGCCATGCGCATGGAAGAGTTACGTTTTGAAAATTGTTAACTCCCCTTCTTTTCGCATACTTCCGGTGAGTATGCAAAAGCGATTGACTTATTTGTCTAATAGCCTGAGAGCATCGAATATTTTGAAAATCATTTTTTCTTATGTGTTTGGCTTAGAAATGACCAACTTGGCAACACTGCACAAATCCACTTGTCTACATAATCCTCATACAGGTCACCGAAGAGTACGTTGACCAATACAACGCAAACAATCGCGAAAACAATAACTCGAACACAAATTCATATTTTGCATAATCATTTAAGGTATCTGTAGCGATGCATATTTTGAGGGTTGACCGACCTGGCAAAGAATGTAATGGATTGTCGCCAAAGGCAGTAGCCGAATACAACAAGTGTATTTAAAAAATTGGTGTATGTGTTTTGTAGAATAGGGGCATTGACCTTACGCCTACCTGCAACACACAGGTGTTGACGTTGTCTAAATTTTGGTTATTTCACTTAGTGACGTAAGAAACAACAACTTAGCTAGCCTATAGCCTATATAAACATTTTCAACACACTTGAATTCTTGGTCTTGGGTCACAGCCAAACAAGTACTTAAGGAAAGGACTCTTGTTTAGACAACATAATTGATTGTTATCCCAGACACTGATATTGTTAGATCGAATAGCGTGTAGGTGTAGATCGGTGTGAGAAAGTTTTATGCACAGTGATGAATAATTTTTTAGACTGTTATCATTTCATCTGTGTTAACGTGGAACATCGTATTTTATAGAAGTGACATACATATATACATAGGATTGCAAACAACCTGTATTTACTGATATGATATGATTCAATTTCTCATATACAGTACTTGATAGGCTGCGTATGAGTTGTTTTTTTTTAAAGCTCATACATTCACTCCGATACTATTATCAAAACCGGCCAAAAATTCTAACGAAATGATGCCAGCATTGTCACCAGCGCAAATTTGAAGACTGTGATTTCATTAGTCAAAAAGAACGATCTACAGTACACGATTCTCATAACGTTTTAATTATCTAAAGATCCTTATTACGGTATATTTTTTCATTCATTTGTAAATTGCTAATACTGCGTTTCTTCAATCCTCACAGTCATCACATCTTCTTGAGCATAAAGTTTTCAACAATGGTGAGTGTAATAACATTATTAGGCTATCCTGCTTGCATTTGTGAACATTGCAATATAAACAGGAAGTGACAGTGTCAGATTTATGTACAAGTATAAGCTAAATAAGCTACAGCTTAGAGCCCCACAGTTCGCATGGGACCTCATATAATTTATTCGTTTTTTAATTAATTAATTAGTCAATCAATCAATAAATTAATTAATTAATTTTTTTTTGTGCTTCAAATTATACATATTCCTTACATGCAATTAATATCACTTTAGATAACTTGCTATTAAACAATAGGTCTGTATGTTTCAGTTTTTGCGGTTGTCGTTGTTGTTGTTGTTGTTGTTGTTGTTGTTGTTGTTGTTGTTGTTGTTGTTGTTAGTAGCGATATTTCATTTCACACTTCAAGAATGCCATTGTAGGAATGATACTGTACTGAACTGAATAATGGATGTATTTATGTGAGTGTGTGTTCTGTGAATATATCGTACAATCTGTTACTCAGAACCTCATTCTATGGGCTGAGAGCTATAGAAATGTTAATCAACTTTTATGATTATTAAACATTTATTATTATTGTCACTATTAACCATTATCATTATTATTATCTTTATACAACACCCATAGGACACGACAGAAGATGGACATTTGTCAGCAGAACAGATACATGGTAAGTCGGACGTTGAGACGTTAGGATGGGGACATACGATTTGAAGCATTACAGCTACAACAACAGCAAGAAAAGGCAAGAGACAAGTAGCTAAATAAACTTCAGAGGATTCAGAACAATGCGGCGCAATTAGCACTTAAAACATCAAAAAGTCCACCACAGTCTTCCTCTTCTTAGAACATTACGCTGGCTACCTGTAAAAGCTAGGATTGAGTATAAAGTGGCAACACTCTGTTTTCGAGCCCAGGAGTCATCTGCACCATCATAACTGGTAGATGTACTTTGCCCATATACACCATTAAGAAACTTAAGATCTAAAAATTTAAAACAGCTATCTGTACCTCGATCTAATTTAAGGAAGTATGGTGATAGGGCCTTCTGTTATTCTGGGCCTCTTATTTGGAATTCACTGCCAGAAAATAATTAGAAATTCTTCCAGTTTTGAATCATTCAAATGCCAGTTAAAAACACATCTATTTGTANAGCTTCCCAACCGTCGTCAGTCTCCACCTTCGCTGAATTTTCCTCCTCTCCGGCCTCCTCCAACGGTCTCTTTTTCTTTCTCTTTTTTTTCCCTTCCGGACAACTTGCGCGCGGATGGGTGCGGCGACGTGCGCACCCAACCGGTGCGCAAGTCCACAAATGACACGTGCGCATGCGACCACAGCATGACTTACTATGCAACTTCGTCACAGACTATATCGTACAATCTGTTACTCGGAAGCACTCAGAACCTCATTCTATGGGCTGGGAACTATAGAAATGTTAATAAACTTTTATGATGATTAAACTATTATCATTATAGTTACTATTAACCATTATCATTATTATTATCTTTATACAACACCTATAGGACACGACAGAAGATGGACATTTGTCAGCAGAACAGATACAGGGTAAGTCGGACTTTGAGACGTTAGGATGGGGACATCCGATTTGAAGCGTTACAGCTACAACAACAGCAAGAAAAGGCAAGAGACAAGTAGCTAAATAAACTTCAGAGTATTCAGAACAATGCGGCGCGATCAGCACTTAAAACATCAAAAAGTCCACCACAGCCTTCCTCTTCTTAGAACATTACACTGGCTACCTGTAAAAGCTAGGATTGAGTATAAAGTGGCAACACTCTGTTTTCGAGCCCAGGAGTCATCTGCACCATCATGCTTGGTAGATGTACTTTGCCCATATACACCATTAAGAAACTTAAGATCTAAAAATTTAAAACAGCTATCTGTACCTCGATCTAATTTAAGGAAGTATGGTGATAAGGCCTTCTGTTATTCTGGGCCTCTTATTTGGAATTCACTGCCAGAAAATATTAGAAATTCTTCCAGTTTTGAATCATTCAAATGCCAGTTAAAAACACATCTATTTGTAAAGTATTTGTCAGAGTATCTACTGCAGTCCGTACTTGGAATGCTTGCTGTATCAAGAATATTTTTGAACTGTATGTCTATATTATGCAATAAGTATGTGCGAGTGTGTATGATTATGCTTGTAATATGGCTGGTGTTTAAACGAAACGTATGCGATGTAAAGCGCCTCGAGCTTTTCGGGGGTGCGGCGCTATAAAAATTTTCTTTATTATTATTGTGAACAGTAATGATAGTGACTTTAAATGATGTCAATGATATTCATCGTGATGCCAAGATTCTCTTACTGCAGTGACTGACAGATCTACCACAAAGATGACGTTCAGGAGGTTGGTATGAACCTCAAAGAAACCTCAAGTTTAAAGGAAGACTGAACCGTCCTACAGACTGTATTAAATAATATGATACCCTACTATTCCAATAAAACAGTCTTGCAAGTGTCTGTCATAATGATATAACACCTCTGCTGGCCCCAGACAACCCACAGGGTTACATTATCCAAAGTCCGAATTGTTACAACCACTGCGCGCGTGGCGGCCATAAGCTTAAGTCAAATTCGTTCTCGCCACATGGCCAAGCTGTCTAGCCAGTGCTCTGCGGACGGGAGATAGCATGTNTTTAAAAGAAATGTATGCGATGTAAAGCGTCTCGAGCTTTTCGGGGGGTGAGGCGCTATAAAATTTCTCTTTATTATTATTATTATTATTATTATTATTATTGTGAACAGTAATAATAGTGACTATAAATGATGTCAATGATATTCATCGTGATGCAAAGATTCTCTTACTGCAGTGACAGATAGATCTACTACGAAGATGACTTTCAGGAGGTTGATATGAACCTCAAAGAAACCTCAAGTTTAAATGGTGGCGGTTTTTCGCTCCTTTGATTGTTTACCTGTTTATTTAAGCATTTATATATACACTTTTGCTTGAATACAGTTACTTTTGGTTTTATGCTATGGTGTGCCTTAAAAACTTTTGTGTCACTATTTTTATCCCGTTTCTCAGAAATTAGGGAATCTTTCAACGCCATAGATACAAATGGTGACGGCAGGATATCCGTTCACGAGCTGCTGCGCGCGCAACAGGCCCTGGGCTTGAACCCGACAATGGCGGAAACGAAACAGATGATTGAGGAAGTGGACACAGATAGTGAGTGGCATTAAGAGACATGCAAAGACATACTTATGTTGTTTGTCCAAGAGTGAGTGAGTGAGTGAGTGAGTGAGTGAGTCAGTGAGTCAGTGAGTCAGTGAGTCAGTGAGTCAGTGAGTGAGTAAATAAACACGTGCATGCTTATGTACATACGAGCGTGCGTTCATTGTAAACAGTGTACGAGTGCGTGCATTCTTTGGTAAGATCATCATCCAACACTCAATTTATTCATCTATATCAAAACAAAATTTAAACCCATCCCTGTCGGAGGCAAACAAGTTTTATAAACTCCTTTTGTCTTCATTACCTTCTCTAGCTGATATAATAACTGGCACCATCATCATCATTATCATTATGATCATTCTTCTCTTCATCATTCTCATCATTATCCCATTAATAGTTTCATTGAAGACTGGAAACTGGATGTGTTTACATCATAACCACATGATAATAGTTTCCTGGTTTTGCCACCCCTAATGTCACCATCATCCCTTTGCAAGGGCGGATTTACGGTGCACTGGGCCGTGATCGGAGAAAGGTGCGTTCCTTCTCCCATCCTCTCATTTCGTTAGAGTCCATAACAGGTGACAGTATTAAAAAATTGAAAGAAGTCTATAATTTTTCTTAAAAGTTTTTGTTCGATTTATACCCATAATCATGGGGATCTATTAGAGAAACTTTGATCAGGGCCCTGTATTATCATGGAGCGACCATGCAGGGAACAAATTCTACCATAGCTATTGAAAACAAAAACTAAACATTCATCCACATCTCTCTCTCTCTCTCTCTCTCTCTCTCTCTCTCTCACTCTCTCTTTCTTCTCTCTTCTCTCCATTCTCCCCATCTTTGTTTTTCCCTCCATAAATACTATTTTCATCCTTCGGCGTTGTGCCCCCTACAAGATCGGGGCCTCAGGCCATGAACCGTTCGGCCGATGCCTTAGCCCCTCCACTATCCTTAGAATCACTGTCGCTTCTCTCCAGAAAGCGGCTTCATAGAACTGGACGAGTACATCGCACTGATGTCAGATAGGTACGGGGCTCTGGATTACCAGAAAGACATGATGAAGTGAGGAACTTTTGTGTCTCTGTATGTATGTATGTATGTATGTATGTATGTATGTATGCATGTATGTATGTATGTATGTATGTATGTATGAGTATGTATGTTTGTATGCCTAGTGTGTGTGAAGCTATGCGCGTGAGCATTTGTGTGTGAAGAAGAAACTAATACTAAATATTTCCAACAGTAAGAGGAAAAGCATATCTACCAGTACCATGCCCTGTCTAAGTCCAACATACTGATTTTTTTACGTGCTTTCATTGTGACAAAAGTATAGCACTTAGGTCAGTAAATATTGCAATAATTAAGATGACATTATCTGTTTGTTGATTTGCCCTAAATTTCATATCATTTTCTTCAAACACCTGAACTGATTGGACTTTGACTTAAATCTTTTTTTTTCTTCTTGATTTTGACCTCCTGGTATATGGGTTGCCTAATATTAATTTTAAAAAGTTTACTTAATTCAAAGTCCAATAACTTTAAAAGTTAAAGAAAGTCTAAGATATAATTTTAAGCTCATTAACAGGGAGAAGATAATATAATATATTATTGCTGAAACTTTCATTGATCTAGATGCTAAACTTTTGTCATAGCAAAAAAATTAAAAACACATGTCAAAAAAGTGATATGCCGGGCCAGTGTTTTAGGCTGCGCAGGCATGCTATTTTACTCACATAATTTTAATTTTCTTTTGTGACAGAAACACAGCACTTAGATAATTATTCAAATTTACAGCACTAGCAGGAAATATCCATCTACTAATGTGTGCAACATATCAGCAGCAGACGATTTGAATGTATTCTTTGAAATTAAGCATTTTTAAAAACTTTTTTTTCGGGGG
>JAWQUT010000435.1:220257-231663 GCA_033807755.1 Ellobium chinense | reverse complement strand
TAGGGGAGGGGTATACGATACACTTATAATAAATCAGCAATATAATTTCAGAACTGCCTTCAAACATTTTGATAAAGACAAGAGTGGCTACCTGAGCCGGTGGGAACTCTACGATTATTTGACACGATGTGGTGACAAGTTATCTGATGAGGAATTTAATAGGGTCATCAGCGACATCGACTCGGATGGGGATGGGAAAATAGATATAACAGGTAGGTTAACGCTTACATTTTGTTGGTTGGTTGGTTGCTTGCTTGCTTGTTTGGGTGGTTGATTGCTTGGTAGGTAGGTAAGTAGGTATGTTGGTTGGTTGATTACTTGCTTGCTTGGGTGGTCGATTGATATGTAGGTAGGTAGTTGGGTGGGTGGGTGATTGCTTGGTCAGTCGGTTGGTTGGTGGATGGATAGATGAATGGATGGATGGGTGGATAGATGGATGAGTTGGTAGGTCGGTTGGTCGATTTATTTATTTATTTATTATGAACTGGTTGGTAAAATTGACTGATTGCTGAACGCATCCTTAGTGGCATTCAACATTGGAGTTAATGTAAATCATACGTTGGTGAGAGGTCCCATCTTTTATGCGCAAGCTCTCAAGTATAAACAGATCGTTGTTTTGATTCTCGATCACGGTCATTTTGTAAGTGCCTTGGAAGTATTTTCATTCACATTTTCTTCAGTCCATCTATCTGTAGAATGGGTACCTAGCTATAGGCAGTTAAAGAAATTTTCCGAATGCCAGTGTTCAGCACCTGTGACATGACAACGGTATTATATGCGCACCAGAGGGCTGAGAAAAATATTGAATGACTTGGTCTGCTGGGGTTTTAACAATATGAAATCGGGTGAGCAGGCATTGCTTGGATACAAGACTTATACACTTCATTATTATCATTCCTCTTCTTCTTCTTCTTTTCTTCTTCTTCTTCCTCCCTCTCCTTCTCTTTCTCTTATTATTATTATTTTACATAAACAAGAGTATAAAAAAATATTCAGACATCAATAAACTTCCTTTGTTTAATGTTCCTTTCAGAGTTCTGTTCGCTACTGACCCAAAAGCATTAGAAGACACTTCGGAAAGCATCGGCACCTCCTACACACTGTGATCATGTCGTTACATAAATTGTCAATGATTTCCCACACTGCCTCTGTTACTTCTACATACTCTGTATTACCTTTATCTACCCCTCCTAGTCACACAGTGTCAGTGAGTTCTTGCTCAGTCTCTCCATCCTCCTTCTCAGCCCTTCACCCCAGATAAATCTCTATCTCGCTCTTTTCCCTCACCTCCGTCCCCTCACCCCTCCAAAAAAAACCCCAGTGGCTTATCTTTGAAAAATAGCGCCTATGGCAAGCACTAAAACTGCGCCCCTATCTGACCAAACTGAAGATCACTATCATAAAATTAGATTTTAAAAAATGGTTCTTTGTAAACTCTGGCGAACTGTGGATGCCACCAGGTGGATGAAATTGTTCTGCTCATGAGAATGAAGAACAGATCATACAGCTGATCATACATTCTGTTTCCAAATCCGAGGATGGCTTGCCCGATTTTAAATTAATAGAAACTGCTCAGTGGCACCCCTCTGCGGGTGGCACCTTGTGCTCAGGTAACGTGCAATACCTGCCATACCCTAAATACCATTGCCCCACCCTTTGCCTTTAATTTATTATAATACAGTAAAACCTGTGATGTAGGGACACTGTAGGGAAATCAGAAAAGTGTCCCTACATCACAGGTGGTCCTTCATCGCAGGGAGGGTTGGGTTCACCAAGTACACAAAGGTAAACAATATCCCCTATGGCTTATATTTATATTTGAAAAGGGTATCACAAACTATGAGCCTCATATCATGANCCCCCCCCCAACTCCTTTCCCTTCTCCTTGCTCTCCATTGTTCCAAGGACCATTAATATGCAGGATCTCTCTTTCATTTCATAAATTCTTTTCTCCTCAAATGAGTGAATGAGGGTCTTTGGATAACTGAGTTGGTGAATGAAAGAGCGACTGAGTGACTGTGTACATGGATATCATGTGCTAATTCTCTCCTTAACTTCATAAATTCTTTTCTTTTCAATGAATGAATGAAGTTCTTTGGATGAGTGAGTTGATGAAGGAGTGAGAAACTGAATGAATGACTGTGTCCATGTACTAATTCTAACTTTAAAATTCTTTTCTACTCAATGAGTATATGAGACTCATTGGATGACTGAATTGATGAATCAGCAACGGACTGAATGGCTGTTTACATGAATATCATATGCTATTTCTCTTCTTAACTTTGTAAATTCTTCTCTACTCCGTGAGTGAATGAGGGTCTTTGGATGACTGAATTAGAGAATGCATGAGTGAATGAGTGAGTGAGAGACTGATTCACTGTGTGCATGAATACCATGTACATGTGTGAATAAGTAAATAGACAAATGAATGAATGAATGAATCTGATGAAAAAAATAAATTATTTACAAGTGCAAAATTGGATAAATTTGCTTTTTTGAAAAAAAATTTATTAAATTGTACATTGCTGGCAAGAAAACCATGGAAATAAGAAATGGAAGACAGCAGTACTACATGTTGTATCACAGAAGAGCAACACTTACCAGTTCAATGCTTCGCTAGAACACTCCCGTGCAGTGTTGAACTCACAATAAAGGAGTAATGGGTTAAATTCCCTACTACAGTCATTTTACAAGTGCATGGAAACACATTTCAATCACAGTTTTGTCAGTTCACCATCTGTAAAATAAGTGCCAGGCTGTGAATGAATTCTCAGAATGCTGGTGATCAAGGCCTGTTGCAATGACACCATTGGTTCTCTAGGGATTTGAGAAAGTTATTAAGTGATCTGGTCAGCTAAATAATAGTATGAAGATGCAACATGTGCAATTCCTGAATATGAGACTTATAAACCTTATTGTTGTTATTATTATCATTACTATGATGATTATTATTATTATTATTGTAATAAGTGACAAATAAGTAACAATTTTTTAACAGTAGATAATAATATTTTCTTCTCCAGCTCATCCTCCACAACTGAAAAAAAAGAGAGAAAACAACACCACTAGTACAAAATTGCAGTTAATTGTTCAACAAGGTAACTTGTTTCTCTAGCCAAAGGTCGAAAATATGGAGTACGACAGTGTTGTAGCGAGGCGTTGTGCTATAGTAGAACATATTAATCATGTCTACATTTTTCTCATGCATTGGAGATCATACATCATGACTGGGAAGCACAGAAAACCTCATAAGTCTTTGCCCCGTCTGAGCAGATTACGATGTTTTCCTAGCTAACCAATAACAACAAATTGCTAAAGGATATCATACATAATATAATACAATAAGAACAGTTCTTCTCATATTACGGTTTAAGTGGCTTACTTACTACTGACCCATATAGCATAATGGTGAGTCAAATAAGTTATAAGTGACCAACAACTTTTGGTTCAATCCAGCTGATTCCACATAACTGCAATCCTCATTATTGCAGTTTATGCCCAATGGCAACATTGTTGAATTTACAGAAACTACAGTGCTAAGCACAAATACCTCAAAAACAAATACAGTGAGTCTAAATCATAGTTCCCTCAAAGATATCTTTCAGACTCAAAGTTATTTCTCTGTACAAGTGCATTATGTATTCCTCGAAATTTAGCAAGCGCTTACGTATTTGAGTTATCTGTGCTCAACAGTATCCATCACTGGATAACTATAACTTGCATTACACGTCATTTTTTTCCATACTCATGGGGAACTGCAGTTACAAGGAGTCAATTGCTCCATCATTTAAACATGGAATCTCAAGGAGTACTACAGAAGACTCACACACTCTACCTCTACACCAAGGTGAAGACATTAGCACAAACCATCAAGAGTTTTACAGTTTGCTGCATTCAGTCTGTCACTTGCTGGCTGTCATCTGCTAAACCAAACAGCCCTGAAGCAAGAGAATGTGAGTTTCTTAAAGACAAGAATGCAATCTAAACTAGACACAGCAGGTGAAATTTGCCAGGTGTCAGAGCAAACCTAATTCACACTTTATTTATGTAAATTTGTTCACGTTGGAATAAGTTACTGTTTCTGATTCAGTCAACTCCACGTAATCACAACTTCTCGGGAACATGGAAAAATCTGCACCTAAAAAGTGTTGCAATTGTTTGATGAGTTTTATATAGAAACAAATGAAACCCACGAAAAAATTTGCGAACATAATCTCAAAACCACATTCACAACAAACCGAAACTGACAACAACACATCACACATTAAACTAAAACACTGTGTACTCCTTCACAACCATCTGACAACAGAAGGGGTTCTCAGGGCTGGTTTAGGCAGTCAGAACATGCTTGACATGTGCCTGGATAGTCTGACCTAAAAAAATTTGACCACAGCAGACAATGAAAAGTACCCACTCAACATACGGTATTGATTTTATTTGGTTGAAAAGTACACAGGAATGTATCTTATTCACCCCTAAGTTTGGTCACTTTTTGGCTGGTTGTAAGTGAGGAATAGAGAAAGGTACTGTTAAGTCTATCTTTCTATATAGATAAGGCCTTTTATCATGTGGAAAATGTTGCAATTATGTGGAATTTGTGATTATGCAGATTGCGATTAAGTGGAGTCAACTGTATCTAGAAATCAAACAAGAAGGATTATATGATATGATCCTTCTGTTGGAACACTTCAAAAGGAGGATGCGGTTTTCAGTTGCCATGGCAACACTTCCTGAGATTGTTATGACTGTCTCTTAACCATCAGTACCACACAGCAGCTGCCAAAACCACCTTTCATTACATGTCACTGCCATTTGCCATGGTTACCTATTCATGTCATGGCAGTTCTTGCATCATTTGATTTTGTCTGTCACGAACTTTCACTGTCATCTTTGTATCATGGAACAATCATAACCTCACCACCTCACTGCCAAAGTTATCTCTATAGGAACAGGAGCATCAACGCTACTGCATGTGACAGTTCCCTTCTCTCCTCTTCCTCGCTGCCACAGTATCCCTCACTGGCGACCTTGAACAGTTGCTAGTTGCCCTGCCCACCCTTCATCAGTCTAGCAAGAACATGTGGAAGTTTCTGTGGCTCAGTGAATTTGATCATAACCAACACTTGATCAAAGCAGTAGAGACCACACACGGGTATGACATTGGGGAATTTCACGTGAAACTGGCTCAGAATAGCGTTGTTCCCTGGACTAACAATGGCGAAGATTCTCTTCATGGCATCAAAGTAGAAACCCAGCCTGATCGTCTTGTCATTCTCAATGTCAAGGTCAAGAATAGGTATGCTGCGAGGAAGAGTGTCTCTGTTTGGACCATTCCAAAACTCAAGGGCAATTTTATTGATTCTCCTGACAAGGTAGGCGCAGTGCGATTTCATATTATCGCAGAGAAGGGCGCAGTCATCTTCACCACCTTGTTTACAGATGCCAATGTCGCAAACAAGTTTGGAGTTCCCGAGTTTTCCGAAAACATAGAAATGGATCACCGCTTCCCAGTAAACATAAGGCAATACAGGCAGACATTCATCTGTCATGGCACCCTCAAGTTTCTCTAAACGATGGAAGCTAGTACTGACTGCGCATGCGTTGTGCAGGTTTGCTACTTTGCACTTCCGGTGCGTTATCTCGTCTCGGGCTGACAGCACTGCGATTTTCTTGTGGCATGTTGCAGGATTGAATCTGGCTTTGAAACCTGAAAATCAGAAGTTCCGAGAGACACTTATTATTGTCAAATGTGATGAAATCACTCCTTAATTGCAACTTCCAAGAGCAGGAACAGTCGCAATGTCTAAATCATTATCTCAAAATCGTGACTAAGCAAACAGTGTCATTAAAAGGAATTTAAAAATGGTCAAACTTTGACTTAGAGCAAACTGGAATTTACCTGTTATGTCACTCTTGACACCAAACTCTATCAAAAAAATAGGCCTATCCACCCAGATAGTTTAATAGTATTGGCCTAACTCTTTATGTTCTTTGATACCAAATTTCTTGTTTCAAACCTCAAAGTCTTTAAAAATGAACAAAAAGTAATGACTGTATGTAATAATAATTTTAAAAAAAAATCTTTTTACACTTATATGTTATATTACAATAAATGGAGGTGCCCATGACAATGATGCTGAAAATGGATGATGATGATGATGATGATGATGATGCTGATGATGCTGATGATAATGGTGGTGGTGGTGGTGGTCATGATGGTAGTGGCTACAGTGAAGACAAGAAGCAGACACTGTTCTTTATCAAGCTGTCCTTGTCAGACAGACAGGCAGGAGACATTGTATTCAGAACATAAGATCAGCACCTATCTATTTATTTCCTGATATTTCTCACACATCTCCCTGACTTACAATGAACATAAGGCAGAGTCCTGACGCTTCTTCCAAGGGGAGGATACTTAACACCGCTCTCGGCTGTGGCCTCTAATGTTATGAAATATTCTGCATCCGACCAGGGTAAGGTTAGAAGGTATGACGTCGTGCTGCCTGCTAGCTCCACTGTGGTAGTGATCTCAATACCTCTGGTGTCCTTGATCTTAGCAGACAACCTGTAAAGAGGTATTTCCCAAGAATGTAAAATTTGGAAGTGTGACCAAGTTCTTGGGAGTAAACAATAATGACGATCTTTAATAATCAACTTTATTCAGTTGAACAGACAATAAGAATGGATAGAGAAGACCTCTTGCTGTCACCCACTTGCTCTGCATGCAACAGAATGGTTAAGGGAAGAGAGAATCACATCTTTGACAGCGCTATTGGTTGCTAACCATCTACCTGCTGGCTTCACTCCATCATACAGTTTCAACGATCTGTAAAATATTTGTTTAATCTCTCTAACATTCATCATTGCATTGATGGTGACTGAGAAGTTGTAATTATCCAGAGAATTTGCAGTTGGTTAGACTTTAATGTACAAAAAACATTCTGCTCCTAGAGAAAGCCATTATGTGCAAGGCAGTTAAATGGAGCCCACTGAAGTATTTCATGATTGCTTCGGGTTCTAGCACAAGAGTGTGGCTCTTGGTAATATATGGTTTTGTTTTCATTCAGGGACATAAGGTTATGTTCCACAAGCACAAACTTGTCATCATGTCTCCAACCTGGAAGTTTCTGTGATGATGATGATGATGATGATGATAATGAAGATGATACTACATAAAATGTAATGATGCTCACTGAATACTGGTGACATTGTCCATGGCTCTCCACTTGATCTCCATCATGGCTGGACCTCCACTGACTGGTCTGTGAATAATCTCTGTAAGAACTGGACTCAGCAGTTCTGGAATAAAACAGCACATGCACATCATGTGAGCCACAAGGTGAGGTGAGGAGGGTTAAAGTAGGGGATACTAAGGCATTTCATGGACCAGGTATTACTACATGTACAAGTATCTTTGATCAGGGATGGCAGCAGCTGTTGACAAAATTTTTGGAGACCAAAATCAGCATAAGGGTTATTGCTCCATATGGAAGTTGTGTAGTCAATTCTTCTGCTGAGTTTTCTTGCTCAAATGCCCAGTTTTATTTCAAATCTAACTTTCGGTTTTCCTATAAAATTGTGGCATTCATGCAAACTCGTCCTCATGATGAACTCAGCTGTTGTCTGTAAATTCTTTGTGGACCCTTAAAGTTTGTCTTGTAACAATATCATTATGATAATCTAAGAATTCCCTTATCTGTGCCATCTCTTTCCTAATTCTTCTCCTAATCCTAAACCATGCATCAAGTGGAAGAGTCATTGAATGCTGCCAAAAACATTCTGGCTCATCTTTTTATTTCCGACCCACATCAGTCATGCCTTTGACTATGGAAGTTAGTTGCCAGAGTCGGAAATGATAGTATTATGTTGTTGTACATTGTACTTTCTAAATATTATGGATGCTCATACATTATATATAACTTGACTAATAAAAATTCTTGTATTCTTGCTCACCATAACTTAACATAGCTGAATATTTTGAAAAGATGGCAAACTTACTGTTATCTTTCACAAAATCCAAAGAGGCAACGTACTTGACCACTTCCACATCTCCCAGCTTGGGCTGGCGTGGGATCAACTTGGCTTTCATGGTCAGTGACCGAGACTGGATGGCTGTCACTCTGGGAAAATGGGACAGAACACATAGTTAAACCTAGAAGAGAAAAGTCCATATAAGTGAATGTTTCAGATCACACTGTTAAATCAGATTCCTCCATACGTTTTGTGTTCATTGTAATTCGATCATGCCAGCTATGCTCTAAGTAAACCTGGAAGTAACAGATATATCAGCCAGTAGAATTTACTGTTTCAGATACATCAGCCAGTCATAGCATCGATATCAATCAGTCTTAAGTTTGGGTTTATCAAAGAAGTTGTGCTATACTTCATGATTTATTCATGCAATGAGTTCAGTGGTGTTTTACAATGAGTGTGATGTCACTCTTTGTGTGCAATCTAGATCAAGTAGGCAAATGACGATAGGACAAATCCAGTTTTTATGTTAGTATCTTCTCATCTCCATTCAACAACAATTATTATAAAGCATGGAAACAATGAAATTATAGGAACTGTAGTTATCCAGTGATTATTGTTTGAAAAACAAAAGTGTTACTATAAAAATATTTGCCTTAGACTACAGTTGCCATGAAGTAGACTGTGAGTTAATGGAATAATTATATTGTACCAAGTATCCAATACTTTAATTTTTAAAAGCATTTTGTTTGTGCAAATGATGTTAATACAGTGTGTTTCACCTACAACAAATGCTGACTGACACACGGTATGCATCCGTCCATCTGTCCATCCTTCCATCTGTCTGTCCATCATCCATCCATCCATCCGTCCATCCATCCATCCATCCGTCCATCCATCCATCCATCCATTCCGTCTATCCATCCATCCATCCATCCATCCATCCATCCATCCATCCAGCCATCCATCCATCCATCCATCCATCCATCCATTAACCAGATCAAAGTTCAACAATATCGGTACTTACTTTTCTTGCAGTGCTGCAATATCCTGCAAATAAATAAGAATTAAAATTGTCATGGATTTTGATGGAGAGGGAGTTGATAATATTCTTACCCCAATCTCAGCCGGTGAAGGATAATGAATGAGAAGAAGACAATAAAGAACATAGTGGAACAGGGGATTACAAAGAGACAAGGCGATATTCTTAGCGCAAAATGAAAAGTCACAATACAATATCCAGTTACCAATATATCCCTCTCTGTTCTCTCCCTATATTTTTTTTTCTAACTCTCTCTCTCTCTCTCTCTCTCTCTCTCTCTCTCTCACACACACACTCTCTCTCACTCCCTTGCTATCAACCCTATCTTCTTTCCCTTCTACATACACATAGCCCAACCTACATTGCTGACGTCAGTCCCAGTATGGACAGCGGTTACTGAGAGAATGTCGTTCACTTGGTCCTCCAAGAGGTCTAGAGAGGAGGTCTGGGCTTTAACCTCACTGGACAGACTCAGACACTGCTTGACTGCCTCGTGACGCTAGACAATAGAGCATACTGTCACTTTAATAATATAATACTGTATAACACTTAAGTCATGTGATTCAGATTTGATTTATAACATTTGACAGTTGATCTAGTACTCTCAAGCTGTGGTACAGTATAATTGTTCGTATCTAACCTCCAGATGCAGACTAGACTATGAACAAAAGTATCAACTTTCATTAACGTTTTTCTTTTCTTTCACAACCCCCCCNCCCCCCCTTACCCATTCAACACCTCTCACTATTCATCGAGCCACCCGTCCTTCCTTCCGCTCACCCATTTACCTGTCTGTTGAAACGTCGATCCGTCCTTTCTTTCATCCACCCACCCCAATCACTCACGCACTCATTCACTCAGTCTGGATATCCATCCATCCATCCATCCATCCATCCATCCATCCATCCATCCATCCATCCATCCATCCGTCCGTCCGTCCATCCATCCATCCATCCGTCTGCCCGTCCATCCATCCATCCATCCATCCATCCATCCATCCATCCATCCATCCGTCCGTCTGTCCGTCCATCCACCATTCATCCATCCATCATCCATCCATCCATCCATGCTCTCTTCCCCGCCGTCCGTCTGTCCATCCGCTTACCGTCTGTTCACAATTCTATCCTTTCATCACACCGCGCAGTCTCTCAATCCATCCATCCATCCATCCATCCATCCGTCCGTCCGTCCGTCCGTCCGTCCATCCATCCATCCATCCATCCGTCCGTCCGTCCATCCATCCATCCATCCATCCATCCATCCATCCATCCATCCATCCATCCATCCTTACCTGTTGCCCAACATGGGTCAACATAGCCGCTTCCTTCTCCCCAACACTTTCATTAATCTGATTACACACAGACCTGATCTCGCGCATCCGTTCCTCCGTTTCCTCCTGCAGTAAAGAAAACAGCAAAAAAAAGCAACAAACCACTGCATTAGGCAGACAAGTAAACCTGGATGTAGTTTTTCATGAGCTAGCACTAGCACGGTAAACATTTTCTAGAATTAGACAACACTTGTGTTTTTTTGTATAGCAGGAAGGCTTAGAATAATATTTACATGTACAACATACCCAGGGTTCCAGACAGGGTCCTAGTAACAGTTGATTCCACTTAGTCGCAGTTACCGCTTAATTGCAATATTTACCTTGAAAGAGATCTAGGTATGAAGATGCCAATAACACCTGGCATTCTGATATGCAATTTTAAATAATCCCTATAAAATCAGAAAACTGGCCATGGGGAGNGGGGGGGGATTGGATTTTAATTTCAAAGGCTTAGATAGGTGTCAAAATTTGGAAGAAGATTTAAAAAACATGCTTGGATAGTATTTTGGCCAGGTATCCCTGGATAAATTAATGAAAGGTGTAAAACCTAAAAGGCTAAAGCCAGCAGTGAAAAAAAACAACAACCAAACACTGACATCTTCATACCTCTAAGAGACGAGAACAAGCATCTCCTTAAAATGGTATCTTTTTTTAATTGCCTAATAGAAATGGGTTTCCATACACCTTATAAGTTGTGATTAAGCAGAGATGGCCATTAACATCATCTTTTCACAGTCCCTGCCTTGTCCTCTTTCTCTCAGTTTACCCCCATGTCAACTTCATCTCTTAAAAATGACAATATAAACAAACACGTTCTTGGTTTTGGAACGACTTCAGCCGTGCCCGTTGTTCTTGTGCTTGAAGAAGTGTGTGCGTGAAGCACTGGTGAAGGAAAAATAAGCTAAAAGCGCTCGAGTTATAAAAGAAAAGGAGACACATGATAAGATACTTCACCAAGTTAAATTCTATATTACTCGTACCTCACCTCGGCGTGCTGATTTTCTGAACAGCAGCCCCAGTAAAACGTTTCTTACTGCACAGAAACTTTGCGGATAGCTAGTTT
>JAWQUT010000435.1:187330-220223 GCA_033807755.1 Ellobium chinense | reverse complement strand
TCGAACGTTAGGTAAGGAAATTTTTGATATAAATTCTTCCCCTACTTGAAATATGAAAGCACAGTCATTCATCTGAGTCGAGGCAGTTTCAAGGGCTATGGGCAGGTTGTTCTTCCTTTCCAACGTAACGATCAGATAGCGCAGCCTTAAGACTGTCATACACATCAAAATTTGTTGTGGTAATATTCCATAGACAATGGGCCGTTATCCTCCACGCCTCTCGACTCCTCTCCTTTCCCTCTTTTCCTCAACTTTCTGCCACTCCTCCCCCTGCCCCCCTCCCCCCAAAAAAAAACTTTCTGAAAGCCCATATGAATATATGAATAGTACATCATATTTTTTAAGACAACTGAGAGCTTGCGCATTAATGATAGGACCTCTTACCACCGTTAGACTTACATAAGTGCATCTGTGCTGAATGCACCCTTAGTAGCATTCAGCATGCAGAGTTAAAGTCATTCTTACTATGCTTAAAATATCCCATCGTTAATGCGCAAGCTCTCAGATGCTAGTTTCGGCTTTTCAGCGACTCACCTCTGTTGTTTTGAGAAGTTTTTGGACCGTCTTCATGACGCTGTTTAGCTCCTTCCTTTTGGATTTGATCTGTCGACGGATCTTCTCCAGCTGGTCCTTGGAAAGGAAGGGGCCACAGTTGCAATGAGCAAGGCAGGTCCGGCACGCGAATCTGATATCTACATTACATTTGTGTTTATTTATGTCTCATAAGGAAATCTTTTCATTTGTCGGAGTAAGAGAACACAGGTCGATTACGCCAAAAAAAAAAATGAATAGACTATTTCTTTTAATTCGTCCATTAAAAAGACCAAAAAAATATGAATAGACTATTTCTTTTAATTCGTCCATTAAAAAGACAAAAAAAAATATGAATAGACTATGTCTTTTAATTCGTCCATTCAAACGACAACAAAAAAAAATGCCCACAGTGAGGATGGAACACAGAAATCCTTGGTTCTCAAGCCCAGCGTTTGGATAACTGAGCTTTCAGGCCACTGGATTTCATGGAGCAAGAACACTAGGCTGCGCTATTATTTGTGGTTTTTATGAATTATCTTTATCTGATGCCTCTTAGGGTTACATTGCCTTCTACGGAGACTGGTTAAAATGGGTGAAGTCCAGCCCATGTTAAATTTACAAACTGATGTGGATGTAATTAATAATGGAAACTGGGTNGGGGGGGGGGGGGGGGGGGGGGTAGAAGAGGAGAGGGGGAGCGGGCAACTCAAAAACTTATTATCCATGTTACTTAACTAAAGAAAATAACAGATAATAAAGAAAAATTAATTATAAAGTCATAAACAAGAATACTTTTTTTTCAGCAACTATCTAGATATCATACGTACCTGGCTTTGTGCTCCAACTTCGTTTTCAGACTCCGTCCCATCCGTGCCGTATCCGTCGTGTGACGGTGTCGCCCTTCCCGCTCTGAGATCCGGGCTAATGGGCGAAAGACATCTCAACAAGGGCGCATGTGCATCCTTGATCACATGATACTTAAACGCTCCTCTCAGTGGATGGAGCTGCCGGAAGCAAGTTAAACAGTAAGTCACAGCGCAGTCAGAGCAGACTTTGGTGGCAGCTCGGGGTGGATCACAGTCGCAGACTTCACAAAGGATATTCTTGGATCTCTTCTCCTCTTCTAAACTCAAAATGATATTGGCCAAGGAAGTGTTCCTAGGAAGGCTGTTGATGCCTTCTGGACCGAGTTTGACTTCCACGCGACATTGTGGACAGAGGAGAACGCGCTCGGCGGTCCCATCTGCTTCATTCCTGCTGCCGCCATCGCCCTGGCTGCTCTGTTGGCGCCGTATCCTCCCTCTTTCCTGGACGTTCATCAAACACTGCCTGCAGAAAGTGTGCGCACAAGGCAGCAAGATGGGTGTATTGAACATTTCCAGACAGATGGAGCAGATGAGCTCCCCTGATATACTCTGGGAAACCGCCATCATGGTTCTGTTTACCTGTGTAGTAGAAGTATTTAGTAAGTAATATATTAATTAACAAGAACAATAATAATCACAATAACCATGTAGGGAGGGTGCAGACGAGGCGGGGTGACTTTCTCCACGTGCCAATGANATAATCACAATGATTCTCCACGTGCCAATGAACTCCGGTAGCAGTAGGTGATCCCACACAGGCGGAACAAAGTGCAGTTCTTGGTGAGGCGAAGAAAGGAGTTGGCTCTCTTGACAACAGTTTGCTGGACCTTCAAACGATACTCATTAGAAAAGGACGCCGCCCTCCCTTGGGCCATCGATTTTGAAGTTTATATGCTTACTCCCTTCTTCGTCTCGTTGTTCAGCACAGGAAGGGACACCACTTCAGAAATTCCCCGGCACTGGTTCAACTCAGTCATTTCTCACAGTCCCACAACCATATCAAGGATCAACGTATTATCCCCTTTACGTTTGACCAAGGAGATTTTTATTAATACGTATGAAACACAGTCTCTAAGCAGCAAATGCAAATAGAAAAGTAAAGTGCAACCGCTTTGCTATGTCTGACCCCCTGCACTTCCCTCTCTCTCTCTCTGCATGCTTCCATTCCCCCCTCCCCTTTTCCCCATAACCCCATGTATCGAGTGGCCGTTTGCGCTAGATTAGGTCTGGACTTAGACTAGTATCGCTTGCCGTCGGGTAAAAAAAACACACACACACAAACCATGTTTTGCCCTCGGTTCGAGTTTTACTTCACTTATTTCTTACTTATACTAGTAGCTATACTAAAATATCTTTACAGATCTGCGCTTAGGACTTTGGGCCTGATAGACTGATGTATGTCATAATTCAATTTATGCATCGAACTTCATGTAAGAAAAAAAAAAGAATATGATGATATAGGCCAAAGGGGAGGTAAACGTAGAAAGACGTCCCACCAACTGGACCTTTTCAGAATTTTGTTACTTACGCTTTCTTATGGGATATTATGGTCTATGGCAAAGGCACCGCCAATATTACATTCACGTGGAATGGCATTCAGAACACGGCTCATAATAAGGTAGTCAATTAATGTTCTGTGAAGCTCACCATGTCTCTTTCGTAGCACTGAATTTGCAACGCTATAAACTTTTATACTCGTAATTTCTTTTTAAGTGTTCCGAAGTGTAACGATAAAGCTACATCAACATAATCAGACAGTCACAGACAGACAAACAGACAGACAGACAGACAGACACACAAACACTCACACACACACACACACACACACACAAACACTCACATACACACACACACACACACAAAACACTCACACACACGCACAAACACACACACACACACACAAACACACACACACACACACAAACACAGACACACACACACGATCTCCTCATGCATGCCAATAAGAACTGAGCTCTCCATGTAAGCCAATAACAATAGCATCCTTTTTCCCCCTTTTTCAAAACTCCATTTTCATGGAATAGAACGTTATGCATCAACACGAACAACGTATACAACGTATTATCTATGCAACAGAGCCATCCNGGGAGTAAACAAACAAAAAAAAAACCAACCCAAAAAGCAGCACAGCCGTTATCATCTTTTTTTATTGCTTCATCCCAAATCTTACGTCAGCTGACAAGAGGACATATAGAAAAGTGAAAACACACACACACACACACACACACACACACACACACACACACACACACACACACACACACACACACACACACACAAGTCGTCTTCTTCTTCCGCGTTGCATATCATACGGTTGTTTCAGCTCTGATCATAATAATATTCTGGGTTATGCCATTTCAAAGGCGAAGAGAGATGGGGCATCACCCACAAAATAGTCTACCCCTGTCCCGCCACTGAATATGAGGGCAAGAGTACTACGTATTGATAAACATGCGTAACATTACATCTAGCCTAGATCCACAACAGTGTTTCGATGAATGTATTCGCTATTACTCATACCACATGTCACCACTGCGTAACACATGTTTAACACGGCGTGATATATTATTATGTTTCAAGGTCGGCTGCACTGGAGCCGCATGGTTCCATACTATGCGTTCCAATACGAGTAGGCCTACATAGGCCTAACGCCTAACACACCATCACACAGACAGGTGGCATAGATAGATGTGAGGAATAGAGCGTCAAGGGAGTGAGGGGAGGGTGTGGTCTGATGACCTTTTTCTTCATCATTCTACACAAAAGGGCTTGAGAAAAAGAGAAAGGAAGAGCGGAAGAGGAAGAAGGAAGCAGAGAGAGAGAGAGAGAGGGGGAGAGAGAGAGCGAGAGCAACAGAGACGGACAGAAAGAGAGACACACAGAGAGAGGGAGAAGAAAGGCAGAAGAGCTAAGAGAACGTAACAATAGCTATTTCTGACAACGCCCCAAAACGAAACTGACTCACTGGCGAAAAGGAGGGAATGAGGGAAGAGAAAAATGAGGATCGAGAGAGTGCAGAACAAGGACAGAATACTCTCAGAAAAGAGTCATAAAAGTTCAGTAAGAAAGCAAACGATACCGGATGTACTAGAAGAAAAGTTATTGCAACAAATGACAAGTATATATATATATTATTGAAGATCGATTAGGTTAACGTGTAAGATGTAAGGTCATTTCACAGTGAAAGGTAAAATTTTTAATTTTACTTTTTTGTCAGGAGTTTAAAGCATCATCTGATAACGTTATGAAAATTCGTATACATTAAAATTTCAATATCAAGTACTCCTTTAATAAGCATACCTTGTTATTAAGTATGAATTTCATATGGTCGGATTCATTATTTGATCATTTCATTATTCAGTGGACATAAAGCATACGTCTTTTCCATGTACCTGTACATACTTGAAATCGAGGTTCTACCATATATACAGCATCTTAATAGGCGTCCAAAGTGGTATGATCCTATGAGGAGTTTGGGCTCCCCATGAATGCAACAACAATCGGTCTCTCCATGCCCAGATAAAAAATTTCGTACCCGGTCTCGGCCCTCTGACACACCCATTTTCTTATCCGTTTTCGGCCCACTGTTTTTCTTTCATATCCTCATTAAATCTTCAAGCTCTCGAGTATCGATTAGTTTTCGCTCAAAAAGTACTAAATCTGCCCTTCTCTGTCCGTGGATGACTGGTCTGACTAGTTTGACCAGTTTATATTACAGGGCTGCCAACCAACTGAAAATATTTGTAAGGACACCAAACAACGGAGGCGCGGCGAAAGGCAGAGCCCTTGTTAGGGTGTCCGGGGGCATGTTCCCCCAGGGAAATTTTTTTAAATTAGGGGCTAAAATAGTGCCATATGAGGATTTTTCAACAACAGAAGGAGACAAAAATAAGAACGCAAAACTGTGCAAAACAAGGTATTTTTCAATATCAGAAGTAGTAGGCCTAAATTCCATCAAAAGAAAAAATATTTGTCATGGGCAAGTAGGCCTATGCACATTAAACACTATTACCCCATCATTTGTCTGGTCTCTGACCGTCTCTAGCAAACGCGACCTTACTTCTTTCATACAAGGATATGCACACTTTTTTTTTTCCTCGAACAGACACCGATTATTCGATTATCGATTCTCTTAACCCATCACTAAATAGCTGCGGGCCGAAAACGGGTGGGCCGAAACCGTGCAAAATATGGGATGGGTTCTGACGATGTGGGCCGAAAACGGGATTACCGCAACAACATCTGGGCTTTTCATGCATACCAAAAGCAGTTGGGCTCTCTATGCATGCCAGCAACAATTTGTCTCTTTGTGCATGCCAGCAACAACTGATCTCTTCATGCAAGCCAAATACAATTGGTCTCTTTATGTATGCCAATAACAACTAGGCTCTTCGTGCAGGGCAACAACAATAGGGCTCTTAATGCAAGCCAGCAACAATCGGTCTCTTAATGCTTGCCAACAACAACTGGACTCCCTATGCATGCCAACAATTGGTCTCTCCATGCATGCCAACAACAACTGGTCTTTCCATGTACTCGTGTGCCAACAACAACTGATCTCTTCATGCCAACAACAACTGGGCTCTCCGTGCATGCTAAAAATAATTGGGCTCTTCATGTATGTCAACAGCAGTTGGACTCCTCTTGCATGTCAGCAACAATTAGGCTCTCCATGCTTGCCAATGACAACCGCATTTTTTTATCTCTCCAAACTCAATTTTTCTTACATACGACGTTATACATCAACACGAATAACGTATTGTCTATGAGTTCTCCAACGGAGCAGCGCAGCAGTTATCACCTTTTAATAGAGCTTCATTCTAAGTCTTATGTCATCTGACAAAAGGATTTATCCCTGCCAAAACTGTTTCTGAGAAATCTGGGTGAATTTGTTTGAATGTAGCGCCTCGAAAAGATTTCGTTTCGAATAGCTGTCACTGTATCAAGAACATTCGCAGTTTCACAGAAATATTTTGTTGGGAGATGAATATTGAGAAGTCACAGATATGCCCCCCCCCCTCCTCCCAAGAAAGTGATTTTGAGGTATGAGGATGCTAATAGCACCTGGCATAAAAATATGCAATTTTCAATATTCCCCAAAAATTAGAATACTGGCCATGGAGAGGGAGGAAGGGGGTTGGATTTGAATTTCAAAGGCCTAGATAGGTGACGTTTAGCCACTCAAGTATAAAATTTGTGGTTGTTGCTAGGTGGGTAAGGTTATCCTGCGAAAAAGGAAAAAATACTAGGTAACTTGCTTCGCTGCCTAAGTTCTCAAAATCTAATTGGTTTAAGGGCATTTTTTTTTTGTTTAAAACTTTGGAGGAAAAGCTAAACAACACGTTTGGAAAGTGTTTTGGCTTGGGACCCCTGGACAAATTAATGAGAGGTGTAAAACTTTATATAGCCAACAGTGAAAAAAACATTGGCATCTTCATACCTTGATCGGAAAACCAACATACGCTGTTTTGTCGCGAGCCATTAGAAATTCCGTGGGAATATTCACACCTGAAGTGCTGAACATTAGTCAGCATTGTTAAAATTTGTTAAGAAACATCATTGAAATAAGAAATAGAATTAAATCCTTGCCTTAACCCTTACTAGGAACGAAATAAATAAAAGATAAATATCCTGCAGAAACAACACAGACAATTGCGGAAGTCTTTACATAATTAAATTTCTCTATGGCGAGAGATTGAGTACTGCAATTCAACGCCTGAAAAACACCTTACATCACCATACCTACATGTCGCCCTTCACTTCCGTAATCGCCTCCATAATTCAATTTAATCACGGTACAAGTAAATAAAGAGTCAATTTTCGTATTATAAAACAGCACCAACCTTGCAAAGTCCGCGAGAATGGGGTAGAAGTTATGTTCCAACTTTTGTGGCTGTTAGGTCGCCATTTTGAATGAACTCACCCGATCGCACCCAAAGGATGTGCGCTTTCATGCAGCTTTTTCCACGTGCGGGTATTGGTGGGCAGAGAGACAGTATTGCTAATGCCCTCTCCAGTTCAGATATATACCGGTTAGCTGCTGAGACTGAAAGACTTGAGCGGGGCGGGGCATTATTTAAAAATGCTCCCTACATCCAGTGGCGATAGAAGGATATCGTGAGCCCAGGAACGTGGAAAATCCCAACTCCCCTTCTCTTCCTGCTAGTAGCAACCAGTTATCATCAAACGTGACAAATCAATCCATGTGTGCTGATTATTTGCAGCATGTAGTGATGGCGTATAGACGTACTGATCAATATAAGTTGGTACCGCGGTAACTGGAAATGAAAAATTACAGGTTTGAATGTTGAAGTGTATACAGTACGTATTAAAATTTTGATCCCTTGTAGCATAGGAATCGCAAATTTATCTCAAGGGTATTGGAAGGATTAACTGAATTGTGACATGATACTGTTTTCGTAATTTGTGAAGACTAGACATACAGGGATGTTATGTACTCATAAAATACGTATTTTTTATATTAAAGATAAATTTCACGTGCTCGGGTCCGCTGATACTAATTACCTGAGGCAGTGCTATCCGGAAATAGAGAAAGTGAGGGGGGTGGGGTGNGGTGAGGCTGGGGGAGGGGAGGGGAGGGAACAAACTCACAAAAGATAATATAGATCTAGGTATTTGCGGTTATCTTTTTAGATTTTATTTAAAATAAGGAAATAGAAACCTGTACGCCCAAAAGGATTTCGTTTCCCAGCGGTAAAGGCGAGGCTTAATAACGTTTCATCACAACTTTTTGGGTCGTCCTTCCTAGTTGGTGGCTTTAAATTTTTTCAACGTGAAAAGCCGAAATCCACTGCATATCAAGCGGCACAGCGCATTGCAACGCAACACACTTGAAAATAACAATCTGGGCCTGACTTCTTGCACGCCTCTGTGCATGCTTACGTAATATCACACCGCAGCGCGCTCCTTGAACAGATAGAATTTAAGTGATGCGTATTTCTGACGATACCACACCCCCACGACGTGACACAGAAGAGTCTTTCTAAAGTCCTTAGGGCTCCAATGGCTTAGGCGGATCCAACGACTTGAAATATCTCTCACGGTCTCTTTCCTGCGACTTTAGGATATTTTGCAACATTTAAAATCCCAGCTTGAATCAAAGTGGATTTGTATACCGGATCAGCAAACAACCCAGGTCAGCCACAATTTTTGTGATTTATTCACAGATTTCATTGTTTGGATGAACATTAGTGATAAACGCTATACTTTTTACACACACCAAAGGCATCCTTAATATCGAAATTTTACTGTATTTGACACGATTAACCGGCTTACACATCCCCATAACACAATAGTCGATATACTGTAGTTCACCAGTTTTGTCCAAGTGCTGCCGAGCGAACAAGCTTCTCTCACCGCAACACCCGCCAGCTCCCTTTGCGCGAGGTTACACCCACTGGAGGCTGCACGGTGTAAAAGGTGAATCAAAATGAAAGTGTGAGTGAGCCATGCACGTATACACACCAGGTAGAGTGGGAAATAGCACACAACACTGCGAGACATGTTTCGGCATCTCAAGGTGGAATATTTATATATACTTCTCGTAGTCTTGTTTTTACCTTCTCTTCGGATTGTCTTAGCTAGGTGTAGAATAGTGACCTTTGGCACAGAACTCGAAGCCTTTTCTTATAATACACAAAAAATGGGGTACTCTATTATTGTCTTGAGAGATCACTTTGTTAAAGGCCACTCCACTTAACTGCAATTCATTTAATTATAACTTCCATTTAATCACACTTCTCAGACATCATAATTTCTTATTTCAATCTCCAGGTAATTGCCATTCCGTATAATCGCAACCCACCATCTACTTCCCGGGAATAGACTGTGGTATATACACTGTTTGCTGTTTTCAAGTAGGTTTACAGAAGGTTATGTGCCGCATATTGTACTGGAAGCTTTCCAGTCACTTTGCAGATCCCAAACTACTTCATACTCACCGAGAGACAGTTTAAGGTGAATGGAGGTGAAGTAAAGGTGAAGTTTTGGGGGGGNGGGGGGGGGGGGGTTCTAAGGACACTCTATCCTCTCCTCCTCTCACACCCTCCTCCCCCCCTTTTTTTTAACCACTGTATCATTATTTCCGAATAATAATAATAATCATAATAAAAACAATAGTAATCATAATAGGTTTAGCGACATCACATCACTGTTATACCAGCAGCCCAAATCACTCACGGACATTCTCAATTCCATGGTGCATGCAGTGTCGTGCTTACATATAGGCGCTGATCACTAGCATTCTGACGATACATTTCGCTGCTTATAGCCGGGTATTTATTTATTGATAGGTGGACTGAGAAAAGTGTGAACAAAAAGCTTGTCCAAAAAAAGAAAGGTATGTGAATTCTAACGTCTCCCAATAGCGCAACAAGTTGTTGTAGTTACCCCTCCCCTCCCCCCTCAACCCGCGTTTCCCCATTTCCTCCATCCCATCACCCGCCTTCTGTAAAAAGCAAACATGTTCTGCACACGGTAGGCCTAATGCGGTCAGATCCGCCCATGCACGCGCGAATCTGAAGTGAACGATGATTTAAGAATAAGGGAAAAACCAGGGAAAGTCCCCGCGAACAAAATTCTGACACGCAAGTGCTCAAGCCGGTCCTGATTAGAATAATAATATAGGCCTGCGCTGAACTCCGTCCCAGAAGTAATCGCGAATAATAGTAATCGACTAGATCAGAACATCGGGTGTCAGGCCTCGGGTATGTATATCTCGAGCTCCTCCTCTTATTTGGTGAGTTCTATGATAATGACAGGCCCATTATTCCCGATCACAAGTGCTTCACGAGTATAAGTCGGTTCCTGGTACGGAGACGAGTGGATTGCGGTCATGGGCGTAGCGTCTATGTAATCCATGAATCTGAGATTACCAACATGTTATCTATTGCCTAATGCAATTTAATTAGGCTTCAATGTTTACTATAATCTTCAAACATTACCTCCGTCATATTTCACCTATGAGCCATTTACAAGCATTGGCAATACGATTTTGTCAATATTAATTAGTTTTCTTCCCGTAGAGCCTATACACTGTCTCACAGATTCAGCGCTACCATATCCACAGTGCAATGCACCCAAAGGCAATAGATATAACAAGAGAAACTTTCTTTAAAAAGCGGTCAGTGATCTGAAGGAAGAATTTGCTTACTTGCACTTCTAACGGTGTTATGTTGTTTCTTTTCAAGCAAGATCTTTTCCGAACACGACTTCCCGAGTTTTTTTTTTTTTTGCTTTCGGCGACGAGAGGCTGGTGGTCCAGACCGTACCAAGGTTGCCTGTTTGGCTCTTTTGGAGCCAGATACCAAAATTTTGACCTTTCAAGAAGCCATTGAATCGCACCACAGATTATCAAAAATATCATCCTCGCTACGAGATTGTGGTAATGGTGTGCCAGTGACGAAAATCGTCTTGTTTATTGTCTGAAGAGGGCCGCCCCTCCTCTTGTCGCTGTTTTTATCTGTGCTATAATTAGATGACACTTTGTATAGCTGCAATGTATAGATTATTTGTAAACAATTACAAACCCCGTGAAGACTAGTCTCGATAACCCATTATGTTTTTTGGACAGGTCTAGGACGCCATCGAAATTCTTGTGTGTGTTGAAAAACCCAAGAAAAACCCAAAAGCCCCAAACCCATTTTTGTTTTTTTTTAAACACGGACGATATGTCAGATGTCCAGTAATAGACCGACACCTGACTTTCTAAATCTCACGATACACAGCTTCCGGGTATCAATTATATTTCGACTTCGATACGTAGTGCGAGTAGGTATTTTGTTTGATACTTCCGGTATCCGTTGATACCAACGGGCCTTGCACTAGAGAAGAAGGCAGAAGGTAGTTAGAAAGGTACTATAAGCAGGAAGAAGGAAATTACAAGGAAATGTCGATATTAAATACTCATTTATTTTAATAAGGATAACTTGTTACAAAGAACGAATTTCACAACCGCATATTCATTATTTCATTATATCATTTCACCATTTAGGCGGACTTCGATATAATGTGTTCCTCAGTAATAAGTATTCCAAGCATAAAGGCAAATGTTATATCGAGTTGGTTTTTTTTGTTGAATTGTAGTTTCGATATTGTTCATATCTCTCAAAATTTTCGATATCCTTAATACTGCTGCGTTTAAGAAATGAGGAGATCAGGAGGACCAGAAGTTAATATTGTACACGTGTTTGTGTTTGTCCGTGTACTGTACGAAGATCAAAAGATAATCAAAATTAATTTCGATACTTCGGTATTTCCAATACTTTCGATTTTTCCGATACATCTGATACTGATCGAAAGTCCTAAGTATCGAAAAAGTAAATACTTTGAGACGATACTGCTGATCATTTCATGTGGCCAAAAACAAAACAAAACAAAACAAACAAACAAAAAAATACCCTGCACTTGATTCATAATTTAATGACTTCAATAGTGTAGATAGGATACAATGAAAATTTCGCTCTAATCAGCATATAGTTATTGTTTCATGATCCAGTAAAATTCGAAAATCTTGATGCCGTGGAAATGCTAAAAATTGATTAAAAAGCAAACAAAAATATATAATTATCCATTATCAGCATGGCAAGTATGCGCCTGACACACTGGCCCTAGCAGGTCATTAAATATTTGTCATGTGTTTTTAATACTTATATTTTTATATTGGGAAAAGTCTAATGTCAGTGGAACTTATAAGAATTATAAACAGATTGCATCGGTTTGAATTATTGATTTGGCTGTCTTCTGTGTTCCACTGAGCAAGGTGGCCCTCTATACTGGTCGTTTAAGGTGCTAAGAATTTCATCCCAGTTTCTTTGACAAATTTGAATATAAGACTTTGATAAAATAAACACATTTTTTTTTTTGGCCAACCAACTGACAAGGGTGCTTTTGCTGATAGAAGCTATATCAAAGTCTAGTATACGGTAATAATGAGCTAGTTGGGATTTGCAAAAGAATTTTCCTATATTACCATGTCCATTTCTTGTTCAGCTATGGAGACAAGAGTAGTAGCCTGAACTGTATGTAATTCATGTACCTTTACATGTAGACTTTATGTTGATGATATTACTTTCATTGAAGTAACACTGAACCATAACTGAAGCATACAACAGCTCTCAAGCACTAAGTTCATGCAAAAATTTATACCAGGATGAGGCATTTGTGTTGTAACAGCGGAGGTATTCCCTTTTCTAACCACAAAGAAGAAAAAGAAATAGGGTTGTGACTAGGCCTATTTCAAATTTGGTGCCCATTCTTTTAGTGTTTCATGTCTCGTTCTTGACAACACTCTGTTATCTACTGCACAGTGAGAAAAGCTCTTTGTTGACGCTTTCCTATCTCTAGCATTTTGGGGCAATAGCTCAAAAATGAGTACATACATCACAGACAACTGCATCAAAATCTGCAACATAGCATCATCAATACCGCTTTCAGTGACAACATAGTCCAAGTTTACTCTATTCAGCTGAAGACATCATTGCATTTAGTCACTTTTTAGCTTTGAGATGCTCACCATCTTTATCATCATCATCATCATCATCATCAATAAAAAAACACTATCAGCATGAATGATAGCTATATCATCTAATACAATCAACAGTTACATCATTCTCATCTACAGTAATGCTAATGATAGCAGTAATTAAACATTTCATCAATACGTGTAATAATTATATCATCATCAAGGATAGGACTACTGAGATCAACGATAAAGACAGCATCATTATCAACTCAAATGACAACAATTACATCATCATCAACAATACTATTAAAAATAGCATCAAGAACAACATCATCAACACAAATGACAACAAATCATCATCAACGACTGCTAATGATCTCAATGAAAAATACAGCATCTTTATCAACATTACTGACAACTTCAAGATCAGCAATAGCAATGGAATACCATCATCAATTCAGAAGACAGCAACATTATCATCAAACTTAAGACAAATAATAGTTCACTTCAGTTCATAGGCATATGCCAATAAGCAATAGAAATGTACAGTTAGATAATGTTAACAACTTATATACTTGCAGCTGATTTCGTCATGTTATCTGTGGCACATCAGTCCTTCCATTACTACAAAACATAGCATCTGTAATATCATTTGACTATCATTCATTTTTATTTTCGCACAGCTACCAAATGCTCTCTCTCTCTCTCTCTCTCTTTCTATCGTTTTCTTCTTACGTCATTCATCCGTGCATGCCTTCATTCTTCTTAACCAGTTACATTTCACTTCCTGTTACAGGCATTCACCAGGAGAAGCATATGGCTCGTTTCTGATAATTCTGTAAACATTTTGTGGTACATAATTGCAAGTGGTTTAATTTCCTCTTGCTTCATACATTTAAAAAACGATATTAATTTTTACCTGGTAGGTTTACCAGAGATTCTTTTGCGAGAAGCTTATTTCTGACGTTGGTGAATCGGCGGTATTCAGTCAAAACATTCATCTTGAATTATTTTACATAAATCACAGATTCTTCTAGAATAATGTATTTCTGGCATATGCCACATCCTTCTTTGTGCCACATAATTATTGTGTCCAGTCTTAATTTAGTGAATAACAATCAAAAGTATGTTTCTGCATAAAAAATGCCAAAACAACATAATCTGCGTAAACAACAGTAGTGTTATTGCCAACAACACCAATAACCGCAACAACAACATTTCACAATATATATCTGTACACATAAACATTGTATTTATATTTGAAACTGCATATATTCAGATTCTGCTTGAATGTCATTATTGTTTAGCTCATTTTAAAAAAAATCACAGTAAACATCGTATGACTTTGGACTGCTCTTTCATTCGTCTTCGCTGACTGATACAGTAGACTAAGGCTAGCGTCATAGAGACCAGGAAAGCTATGGTACCTAGGATCACAAGTGGAAGGAAGTAGCTGCCTGAAACATCAACCATGTGACCTGAGGAAGATAAATTATTAAAGACCTAACTATCATTTATCATGTCCATCATCATAATCTCTACCAGCACCAGCATCACCACTGTCATCATCATTATCAATATCATCATTATTTGCAATATATCATTATCAATATCATCATAATACATTATCATCAATGGAAAATAAGCGAACATTTTAATGCTCTTCTTCAACTCAATATACGTTTGAAAAAAATTTTATAGAGGCCAACATGTTAAGTATGTTCTAAATGTTTCGTTGAGGCCCATATCAGTAGAAATGATATGAATCATCACCATCACCACCACCACCACTAACTAATACTTTCTTCATGAAATGAGCAAAAACTGCATGCTACTGAGAAGGATAAAATAAAGATGGAATTAAAGAAGAAACAAAATATCACTCCCATGCCCAGTACCATAACATCGCCAATAACAATCAAACTCATTACCATAGTCATAGCTAATTAAGCAGTAACTACAACTCTCAGTATCATCACAGCCACTAAAACTGTCACTCTCACCAGCAGTATCAATCATTTATTAGAACGTCAGTATTCCTTTACAGATACTGAACTTTAGTAGATATCTATGGCTCTTTAATTTGTAAAACACATTGTAAAATGGTGTCCAGCAAAACTTGTAGAAAGGCATGTGTATGAACATCTATGGAGGTATCTATGACACATGCTTGAGGTCTGATATTCAGACAACTGGTACTTTTGCAAATAACAGTAGTTCTAAGAGCTTCATTTTTAATAAAGAAAAATCCACACTTCAGCAGCTTGGTGTGCAATCTTGCAAAGAAACTTCAGTGCACATATGATAATGAGTTATGCAACATATTTTTGCTGCCTTACAACTTCTGGGATAATGCTGTGTCTCCCCTTAAACAACAGTGGTTCAGATATCATGTAGTAAATCTACCTATCTCCAGCAGCTAACAACAATAAAAGTTTAAAAAAAACAGATGGAAGGAGAGGATGGGTATGTACTAAAATGATCACTTTCAGTAATTGCATCAACCTACCCATTAGCACAGGAATGGCGATATCGAAGAGTCCTTCAAATGAGCAAGCTATGCCGAAGGCCAATGGATAAGACTCTGCATTGACTGTCTCAAGGTCAAAGATGCATTTCGGGTATATGGTGACAATTCCGCCCTGCCCAATTCCAACCACTGCCAGACAGGACAGGATTGCTGCAAACAAAGTAAAGTTCCCCAGCAAGATCATGGCCGCACTTCCTATGCAGCCATAGAAACAGAGGAGAGGAAAGCTGTGAACTCTTGGAAGGAGATTGAGTAATCCTGCTGAAGTCTTGCCAACCAGACCTGCTATGACAGTCACTTGAATAAATAAGATACCATCACTTTCGTCTTCAAAGCCTTTTGTCTTTGAAAAATCCATCAAGAGAAGAATGAAAGAAAAAAGAGTTCCCAAAGTCAAGCTTAAAAACAACATACAGAAAATAAATAAAGGGTCAACCATGAATCTCCATTTTGAAGTCCGTAAACTTTGAAGAAGTGAGAGACCACGAGGTGAGAATGCCTTAGCCTCGTTAGTATGGCTGCCATCCTTTTCCAGTTGAAAGGACCTGGACGTACATTGTTGTACAGATGTATCCATTTGCTGTGATGTATCTAAATGTTTTGACAGTAATGACACAGTGGAGCTTTCTACTTTGTCAGCACATGGTTTTCTGTCAGCACAATCAATGTCATCATGCTTTTGGAATGTTGAAGAATCTGACTGAAGAGTTTTACTTTTTATTAATTGTGAACTTTCTTTGTTGTCAGGGTCCTTTAGCCCACTATCCGCCTGTTCTCTGTCAAGATGCCTTGGTAATGTTAAACTGTCTGATTGGACAGATTTGTTATTTATATAATGTGACATATCCACATGGTCAGGGACCTTCTCTGTAGGGGAGTCAAGACTACCAGAACTGACTTCATCTTTCTTATGCTTTTCAACATTAAGTTCATGATCTAGGACAGAGGAAGTGGCTCTCGGAGACCTCTTGGGTGATGGCAACGATGACGTCATGAATAGTCCAATCACGCACGTGTGCAGGGTCATCCCGCTGATGATGATAAAGGCGCCCCTCCAACTGAATGGATAAAGGAGAAAAATTAATGCAGGCTTGTTTCACTAAGCATTTATTTGTCTACCCGTCCCTCTGTCTCTTATCTCGTCCACCTTTTACCTATCTCATGTGAGTGAGAATTTCAGGAGAGGGAAAAATCTATGCTAGACAAGGCAAGCAAATAATTTCCGTCTCAAACTTTGATGCTGTTTTTCTGACTAATGACTTTATTTCCGTCTCAAACTTTGATGCTGTTTTTCTGACTAATGACTTTGAGACTTACTATGATTGTGACATTTGATGAATGTACTGGGATGTAGAAGCACAAAAATAACCCAGTCTGTAAATTGCCTACCTTTAAGATAGGCAATTTGCTTGTGACTGTGATGCTAAAGTGGTCTAGAGAGAGAGAGAGAGAGAGAGAGAGAGAGAGAGAGAGAGAGAGAGAGNGAGAGAGAGAGAGAGAGAGAGGTAGAGAGAGAGAGAGAGAGAGAAAGAGAGAGAGAGAGAGAGAGAGAACAAGAGAAAAAGAGAATACAGGAGAAGCAGAGAAATGCAGAGCAAGAAATTTAGACGTGTTCCCTTCTCCTTTTCCATACTCAAAGAGGCAAAGTCTGAGGTATGATTGTTTGGTCCCTGCAGCTTAGAAAAAAGAGTGGTCCTCTTATTCTGGGAACTGTCTAGTAAAGGAAGTATCAGTCTCTAGGCAAGCCAAGATGGCCGTGACTAATGCGGAAGAGCTAGAAAATAAATGCACTGACTTGTGAGTGGTGTTTGCCATTCTTGTATCTTTACCTGATTCATTATCTTACATACCATTGTTCGATATTGCCACATCGTCCTCCAACACAAGACTGCTGATAAAAAGTTTCACTAACAAATCTGAAGTCATAGATGGTGACTGCCATTTTGCTAAGCTCTCACTTTCAGTCTTTGCAGTTTAGATTTCACTTTTCTAAAAACATCTAGTAGGTGGGCTGTGCACACTTCCCCATCACAGTGAATGCTCACCTACTAAGAACACACTCCTAGTATTATTATAATGAGTTTACTCACCTATAATGATCCACCAGCATCCGATAGAAACCTGGCAAGACCAGGTAGAGCACAGAAGCCCCAACACCACAGAAAGAGAAGGCCACGCTTTGGTAGCGGCTAACAGTCATGGTGATGCAAGGGATACAGGGCAACTGAAGCAGGCAGAAGCCGGAACCTGGTAGAGGAGAGCAGCAAGATATGAGCAAGTCTGTAGGTCATTCTTTGACCCTCGTGATGCCAAGGTAGAATCAGTTCTCACCTTCACTAGCCTACATTGGGTGCTGCGGTAAGTTAATTTTACATGCCAGGGCCAACTTTGCGTGGTGGTGGTCGACTTTTGCAGCCCAGTGTTAACTGATCAGCCAGCAGATAACATGTGCATTGTCTATAACAATGATCAGCAGCTAACAGGAGGCTGGATACAAGATATCTTGAGCTACAAAAGTTAATATAATATGTAACTGTTCATTTCTCTTTGGCTTACAGGCTGTGAGTCCACTATTGAGGTTCAAATCTTTCCATAACTTTCCACTTCCTATTCAAGCTCTACAACATTGATATATTTTTTGCTCAGTCAAAGTGCCAATCCCTCTTGTCACATGCCCTACACCACAGATTAAGATACTATGACAAAATTCATGTATGATGGGAAACTTTATCCTTACTACTTATTTTGGTTAGAACTGAAATCTCAACCAAACTGTCCTTTTTTTTTCTTTTATTGGCAGGGATATGGAAAGCGACGCCATTTCAATCCTGATCAGTCAGATATGCATATTTAATTACAAAATGACACACTATTTCAAAGTCTCTGTTGCCCTGTCATGCTTTCAATAATCTTAAAATCTAGGAGAGAAAATAAACAGACGTGTGTTTAGCTACTGTGGCTGTAAAAGGGGACATAGAATAAATGATCCAGAAGGGGATGATGAAGACGAAGGAAGAAAAAGTAAAGATGAGGGAGGGATAAAACGAAAAAAAAAAATCAAAGCAGGTCACCTACCTGCAATCACCCCAGTAGTAATAATAAGATAGTCGATGCTAGTAGCAAACGTGGACAGGAAGAGTCCAAGTGAAGCAAGGAAGGAACCCAGCATAAGTGTCACCCTCGCTCCAAATCTGTTCATGAAGTACCCAGCTATAACACCTGTGAATAGCAAAACAGGGATCAGCTAGTAGGGTCGGGGAAACTGGGAGGTAGGAACAGGAGCAGATTTAGGGTTCCCGAATCCTGGCCTGGAGAGAGGTACGAAGCCCTTTTGTAAAAACAATACTAAGCAGAGGATGAAGATTATAGGTATGGTAGATATAGTACACAGTGCTTATCTCTCTCAACCTCTCTCTCTCTGTCTCCCTCTCTCTCTCTCTCTCTCTCTCTCCCTCTCTCTCTCTCTCTTTCTCTCTCTCTCTCGCTCACACACACACACACACACACACACACACAGACACACACACACACACACTATATACCTTTTATATACACCTATGATAGATATAGTAGTAGTTTTTACTCACACAGCCCACCACAGATTAATTTTGGGGGGGCGAGGATGGAGTGCGATTTACAGGATTATTCTTCGAACTTTAATCAAGTCCTTGAAGTCCAAATTTTGAAATTATCCATGCTCAACATTCTATAGGTAATTAAGGCGCAGGGTTGTTGTAACGAGTAAAAAGTAACGCTGCTACGAGTTCTCGTTACAGTTATCGAGTAACAATCACTTACTCGTTACAAGCTTCATTTAAAGTAACGAAAAGGTACTCGTTACTGAATTTTTTATGTAACAATTACAAAACTACAAAATTATTTGTTACTTTTTCGTGACTTTTGCGTGCGTGCGTGCGTGCGTGCGTGCGTACGTGCGTACGTGCGTGCGTGCGTGCGTGCGTGCCTGTGTGTGTGTGTGTGTGTGTGTGTGTGTGTGTGTGTGTGTGTGTGTGTGAGTGTGTGTGTGTGTGTGTGTGTGTGTGTGTGTGTGAGTGTGTGTCACGCGCTTGCTTGCCGGCCCGAATTGGATTTTCGAGGACAACAAAAATAATCAAAGCAGGCCGATGTCGGAAGCAAGTTCCTTCCTCTGATCACGTGTACCTGTGCAAAACTAAACTGTCATGAAGATCGTGGTGACCACGTAACGGTCCCACTGATCCTACGTTGTTCGCTGCGTAAGCATCGTCCCGTCATAAATATGTAAAAAATCGAGATAAGCGCAACCTGCGATCGCATTGGTCATCAGCGATCATTGTTCAACTGTGTTATTGTTTGAAATTGAGATGAACAGAGGCTAGTGGTGGGGCGAAATAATCTGGCACCGACTCGTAAGGAGGAAGTTGATGGGGGAAGGGGTGAAGAGGACAGACGTAGGATACTAGGATCAGGCCTCACCTTCGCGCCACCCAGTCGCGGGCGGGAGGGGAGTGGGGTGGGAGGAAGTGATGAAAGAGGGAGGGGACAGGTTGTGTCGTGTCGGGCCGCCCGCGGTGTAAGGGAGGGGGACGAGAGGGGCGACCTTATCTGCATTTAGTCAGTAAGAGGTAGGCCAAGACTGAGTAGGATGGCTGGGGAATTTGAACACAGCCACCAGACCTCAAAATGTTTTAAGTTTTTAATCAATCATATGTGAGGATTGAAAATGTAACCGTAACGTGCAAGCCAGAATACGCCGGTGTTAGGCTTTATCTCTTCGTTTTACAAATACAACTTACTTATTAAGAGGATACCTGCACTCATCACCCCCACTGCGTCATAAGCGAATCCGGCGTCCAGTGTCATGGTTCTCTCCACTAATCCCGTCAAGCTAAGTGCGATATTGGCCTGATTGGCACATGCGAGTGGCGCCGAGCTGCATGTTTTATGTTACGTGCTATCTCCAGTCGGCTATGACAGTGTCGATGTCTTGAGGAATGTGCTTAATGATTAAAGGGACCATTTAAGTTTATAGTTCATAGTGAGGTTGTACTTTATTAGTATACTTTGTAACTTGGGATCAAGGTTTATTTTAAAAGATAAAGAAGGGGAAATTCGATGCATTAGGAGTGTATACTTAGTAAAGAGGAACGCGTAACAACATGTTTGGGAAGTATTTTGACACGGCACCCCAAGGTAAGTTAATGAGAGGTGTAAAACCTAATATAGCCAATAGTGAAAAAAACACCGGTATCTTCAAACCTAAACTGAGTCAAGATAATCCTTTTGGGACATGTCGATGAACCGTGCTGTGCAAATAGTTGAGATAGTGCAGGTCGATACACCGTGCCGTACAAATAGTTAAGATATGTCATCCTAAAATCGTCCACAAACACAACAACACGGCTTTCATATTAATTTTGGCATACTACCCATGAAGTTGAAGTTATTAGAACAAGCTTGTGCTTCCAATTTAAGGTTTGACAACCCCAATGCGTAGAAAAACGAATCTTCTCCCTCACGCTACTTTTCTCCAAAACGACCAAAGCACTGTTTTATTCTTGATTAGTCAACTTTCGACTTTCTGGAAAAAGAGTTTGCTTGACTTTTAGGTCCTGAGACAGAGGAGTTAGTTTATGAGTAATGCGCATGTGACCAAGCAAGCAAGAATACAAGCAAGCCAGCCAGCCAGCCAGCTAGCCAGCTAACCAACCAACCAACCAACCAACCAACCAACCAACCAACCAACCAACCAACCAACCAAACGGTCCTCTTATCAAGTATGCATGGAAGCAAGCAAGCAAGCAGCAAATTGTCCTCTTATCAAGCAAGCAAGCAACCAGCCAAGCAAGTAAGCAACAACCAAGCAAGCAACCAGCCAAGCAAGTAAGCAACAACCAACCAAGCAAGCGAGCAAGCAAGCAAGCAAGCAAGCAAACTACCTCCAGCAAATAAGATGCCCACGCAGGTGGCATGGACAGCCGCCGTCCGAGCTCGCGAGACCTGAAACGCTTTCTGCCAGTCCAAGAACATGACAGACAGAGGGACCGGCAGCCCAGTGGCTATAGAGAAGTTGACCACCGCGCATAGCACCGTGACCCATTTTCCGAAAGTAGGTCGGATGGCAACCTCCGGTGTTTCTTCTTGTAGGACGAGGGAAGTAATCTCTGAAGACATGTTGTCTGAGATAAGAGAAAAAATATAACTTAACTTATATCCAATCAAACACATGGTTTAGAAATTAAAAAAAAAAAGTCCGAAATATTTTCGGCTCAAAACAGATAATGTAGTTTTTTGTTTTTTGTTTAAAATGGGGTCAGGATGAGGCAAACAACGGCTAATCCGTTTACCATTCCTTTAACACATGTACTATGCTTTACTAAAAGCACAGCATAGACCAAAAAATTTTGTGCAAGGGAGATATTAGGTACACAAATGACAGTGACAGACATGATGACCAGTGTTATGTTTAGACCTAGGGGGTTCTGATCGCCTAAGCTCAGGGGGCCATTTCAAAAGGAAGGTCAAGTCTCATGCAAGATTACTCTAAAATGCTTTTTGTCCCCCGCCAATTTCGCGAGCAGAGCTTCATTCGCGAAAATCACTTCCCATGGAAGCACGTGACGTTCAAAATATTTTTTATCATTAGTAAAACAATGTAGGGAAGGCAGTGACCCTCAAGAGAAACACAAATGCTATTATTTCTAGTTACAACCCATCGTTATTTGGACACTCTCGATTGTAATATGTTTCTGTGTCAAAACGAATAAGGACGGCCAAAAATGTTTTATCGGCAGTCCTGTAAATTCACTTCGAATTACACTAGAATTATGCTTTCATTGCCACATGAAAAAACCGACCAAGTGGAGCTCGCAAAGATAAGATCCTCACTAACAGACGTTTCCGACCTTTCGCGAAATATGATCTTTGAAGGAAAGAAAGCAACTTTCACGGTAATGGTCCAATATGTCTAGAATATCAGGGTCAATAATAAAGGGTATGTTGGTAAAAAAAATCTTCGGATTATCAGAGTTAATAATAAAGGGTATGTTAGTAAAAAAATCTTTGGACTAACAGAGTTAATAATATAGTATGTTGGTAAAGACATCTTTGGACTATCAGAGTTAATAATGAGGACATAAAACCTATCCATAGACAGACTGTACAGAAGTAATCGTATAGCTGAAACTACACTGAAATTGTGATAAAAAGTAGTCCTGAATTTGTAAAAAGAAAAACGTGTTACAGGCAGTTGTTTCCTGTTGGCTTCAGCGGATTTTATTTGTGTAGTTTGTGGTCTGACAGCCAAAGTTTGAACCCATTTTCATCTAACTTCAAACGGTCACAAAACAACAACAACAACAACAACAACAACAACAACAACAACAACAACAACAACAACAACAACAACAACAACAAAAACAATTACACGAACGACCTCCACTGCAAACAGAATATAATTTGAGCACAGTGGTGGCCCCATATTAACGTACTAGTCTTGGCCATCTCAGAACGTTCCTGTGGTTCGAGGGGGAAATTTTAATAAATGGCTTAAAGAAGCTTTTACAATTTGGTTCCGGCAACCTATACCAGGCACAGTATTTCACATAAGTAATTTAAATAAAACGGGACTGTAGCACAATCAACTAATGAGGATTAAAAAGTTTAATTCCCCACAACCTTGATACTTTACAGGGGCGAAGCAAAAATGTTGTCGGGGCAGTTTGGTAGGGGGGGGGGCAAGGAGTGGGCGACTAACACCGCGCACAACCGCCAAGGACGGTAGCTGATCTAGGGGGTGGAGGAGGTCAATGGGGTATGCCCCCCCCCCCCTCATCCCCATCCCGGAACATTTTCAAAATAAAAGTGGGTGGAAGCAAAAGCAACAAGTGAAAGTAATTTCTGGCAGCAAATTAGATGATAATTTGTAGCAAGAGTTGTTCATGATTAAAGTGGGTTTTCATTAAAATATACAGCGATAAAATATCAACATCCTTTAAACGGATCCATGTCCTGTATTAAAATGATGTTCATAACAAACTCTGCTACAGTCAGCTTGAAAATAAAAGTTCAGCAAGACTACATTCACCTGTCTACCTGTTATATTGCGGCAAAACACCAAAAAAAAAGAAAAACCACTCGGCTGTGAAATTCATAGACTTACCTTGTCAACACTCCAAAAATCATAAAGATTTACAGAGAATAATAGTACAGGAGTTGGCCAAATCACTCACAAAAAAAATAATTTTAACAAAAATAGAGAAAATCACACATTTTGAAAGCTTAATGGACACTCACACATGTCACAATGATTTGCAGAAAAAAAAAAAGACAAAACACCATTTCAGTTTCTACAGACTATCGCGTAAAATACTGCAACAATCTTCTCACAAGAATAAAAATGTCACCAATTCACATATCTTGACATTACAATTCATTGTGCCACTTCCATCTAGGATGCAATGTTTCCCTGCTTTTCATTGCTTAGAAGCATAGAACCTATACTTACTTCATGACCACATACAATACTCCAACTTACTCCAGTACTCAATTAGGCCTACTTTATATTTTTCCCACTGCCAGTTTATTAGTATTCGTCTTCACGTAGCCTAGCCAGGTCATTCTGCCCTCTTTTCCTTCACGTAGCCTAGCCAGGTCATTCTGCCCTCTTTTCGGACCCCGAGATGATGTAATTATTTGTATTCATCTTCACGTAGCCTAGCCAGGTCATTCTGCCCTCTTTCCGGACCCCGAGATATGGAATTATTTGTATTCATCTTCACGTAGCCTAGCCAGGGCATTCTGCCCTCTTTCCGAACCCCGAGATGATGGAATTATTTGTATTCATCTTCACGTAGCCTAGCCAGGGCATTCTGTCCTCTTTCCAGGCCAGAAATTTCCCAGAAGAAAGTTATAAAGCCTGAGAGGGCTGTCACAGAGTGACTGTGGCTGTGTAACCGTGAGTTTGAAACAATAAGTCAAGCCATAGTCCATATTTTAGAATGTAAAATTAGCAGCTTAAACAACCAAAGCCGTGACAGAGACTGATGTTCACTCTACATATAAATTAAGACAATTGGGGGATCCTGCAGTCCTGCAGTCCTGCAGATAGGTTGGAAAAGAGCTGAGGATTTTTCTATATTCAACCGCAGGTAGCAAAGGGACTCACCTGAAAGCACCTCCGCTCACCTTAAGAGTACCCCTGCTCACCTTAGAGCACCCCTGCTCACTTCAGAGTACCCCAGCCATCACGCCATCAAGCTATCAAGCTGTTAACCCTCTAAGACCCAGGAGTGAACTTATTGTTAGAAAATGTATTGTTATATGTATTGAGTAAAGAGTGCACATGGCTTTGCTTAATGCAATATTAGAGACAAAAGTGTAAACATCTGAGCACAATTATCATTCTGTGGTCACAGGGGCCATATTATACGAGTATAGAATGCTAGTTTTTTGAGGACTTCCTTTTATCATAATTAAATATCTTCATGTGCCAAATATGGGACAGTGGGTCCTACAGGGTTAAGCTATCAAGCTATCAAGCTTTTAAGCTATCAAGCTATCAAGCTTTTAAGCTATCAAGCTATCAAACTCAGCTCGTGTACCCAGCAATCGCCAGGTCAAGCATGGCGAGCTAACCCAGCAAGTAGGGGAAGGCAAATAGGTTAAGTGGGAGAACATAAAGGCGGCCGATTTATGTCACCTAACCACTATGCGCCGTAAGCTATAAGATCAATCTATATAATTTCTACAACCGCACAGAGACACGGCCTACTCTCTGCGCCGGGAGCTCGACGTTTCGCCGCAATGACGTCACAGCGTCTACCTGTGGAAAATCAGAATGATTGTTTCGCCGCAAATTGAATTCGAATACAACTAATTTAGTACGTTGCGAGTTTAAATTCATCACCGATTGCTATTTGTGCAACGTATTGTAAGAAGCGCCTTTCCTGTTCGCCGTGCATTATGTTTTCCCAAACTTCAGTTCAGAATAGGGCCGACATGATGCACGTTATCCCTGCTCATCGACGGGGAGGTGGGAATAGGACTTTGAGCAGGATGGGTTTATGTACTTGACGTATTCCAGTGCAGATAAAAATATGATGTCTCAGGTATTAAAGCTTTGTAAAAACCCAAAGTTGTTAAAAAAGCTTGAAGCTCATGTACTTGACGTATTTCTGGATGTTGATTCGCCCTGTATTGTATCTCTTGATTGTTTCGGTCCATCTCTTTCTCTTCGTAAGTTCCGCTGGTCTGATAGGGGCTGTTTGTTTGGATTTTATTGCGTTCAGTTTCAACTTTGTTAGTTGCTGGTGGTCGTTGAGTTTTCTTATGACGGAGAGCGGAAGTGTTGGCCAAAGGAACTGTGAAATTCTTTCATAACTGTTGGTAGTTCTGGAACTGAATAAACTTTCCATGTGCCGTCTGTCCCGTATCTGACCAACCACAAGTTCACCCCTCCCGAGTTGACACGTTGACACGGTAGGCGCGTTTACATTTTGTTTCTCTTAACTCTAGTTTCAAAAGCTTTCACAAAATAATCGATCTTCTGTGTAAGTAACTTATATTCGAATACGATTTGCGGCGAAACGATTTTCAGACTTCGGGCAGGTAGACCCTGTTGCGTCATTTGCGGCGAAACGTTACGGACCTTCTGCGCCGATCTGCGGGATCGGTGGCAGCTTATTTTATAGGAATGAAATTTTGATTCCTACTCACAGACAGCCGCTGCTCGGAGTGCCCCGTCAGTGGGCCGTTCCCGGATGTGTGACGTCATAGGGGACTGGGGACTGTTTCAACTGAGAAATATGCTAAAAATATGTGTCCTTTATGTTCTACCCTCGGAAAGACCGGCGCAGAGTGAGTATGTCACCGATACGCCGAAACATATTCGGTGGCCTCTCTGTGAGGGGCCTAACGTCGTAGTACCCCCTTGTCACTTAGCGTATGTCAATGTTCACGCATCAGTACGAGTCGAGAGTTGAATGTATGCCTTACCTGTCGGAATGAATGTCAGTGACTGTGATATAAGTACTGTGAAGACTACGTGAGACGTCCAGGAAACCTGACTGTTAGTGTCGGGAGGACCAGCTGCTGCCCCAGGGATTAAGGAAGCCCCTAACGGTGTCTTTGGACCTTTGAGAGTATTATTAGTAAGATCTTGACGAGTATAATTATCTACTATACCTAAAATCTTCACCCTCTGCTTCTTTCAACTTTAAGGTATTGATTTTAAGGAGGAGCTTGGCATCTCTTTACAAGGCCAGGATTTTGGAACCCTAAATCTGCCCCTGCTCCTACCTCCCACCTTCCTCGACCCTATTAGCTCATCCCTGCTTTGTTATTAACAGGTGTTATAGCTGGATACTTCATGAACAGATTTGGAGCGAGGTTGACACTTATGCTGGGATCCCTCCTTGCTTCACTTGGACTCTTCCTGTCCATGTTTGCTACTAGCATCGACTATCTCATTGTTACTACTGGGGTGATTGCAGGTAGTTAACTGCTGCAAAATGTTTGCTTTTATCCCTCCTTCATCTTTACTTTTTCTTCCTTCATCTTCATATTCATCTTCATCTTCCTCTCGAACTATTTTATTCTATTTCCCCCATTATAGTCACAGTAACTTAACACAGATCTGTTTATTTTCTGTCCTAGATTTTTAAGATTATTGAAAGCATGGCAAGACAGCACAGACCTTGAAATAGTCTGTCATTTTGCTATCGAATATGCATATCTGACTGGTCAGGAGGGAAAGGGCATTGCTTTGCATATCCCTGCCAATTAAAGAAAAAAATACTTTTGTTTGAAATTTCAATTCTAACCAAAATAAAGTGGAAAGGAAAGAGTTTCCCATCATACATGAATTTTGCCATGGTATCTTCATCTGTGGTGTAGGTCATGTGAAGAGAGAGAATGCAGAAAGATGTGGTACTCTTGATTCGGTAGCTGTGGAAAGGGGACTGGAATATTTGAACTTGAAAGGAAAATGGAAAGTATGACTAGAACTTCAAAAGTAGACTTATAGCCTGTAAACCAATGAGTAATGAGCAGGTACAATAGCGTGAGGTGCCTCGGGTCTGGCTGTTGTTATGAACTATGTCCTATGCACATGATGTCTGCCAGCCAAATCACCTGACACCGCGCTGCAAAAGTTGATCGCCATTTCACTAGTTTGGCGCTGGCTTGCAAACTTATTGTGTCGTAATACCCTGCGTAGTGTAGTGAAGGTGAGAACTGGTTTTACCATAGCATCACAAGGGTTAAAGGAGAATCACAAACCTGCACATATCTGCCATTCTCCTCTACCAGGTTCCGGTTCCTGCCTGCTTCAGTTACCCTGTATCCCGTGCATCACCATGACTGTCAGCCGCTAGGTGAGTAAACCCCCTAGGTTAATACGAAGGGTGAGATTTTAGTAGGCGGGCATTCGCTGTGGTGGGGAAGAGTGCACAGCCCACCTGCTAGATGTTTTTAGAAAAGTGAAATCTAAACTGCAAAGACTGGAAGTGAGAGCTTGGCAAAATGGCAGCCTCCATCTATGATTTCAAATTTGTCAGTGAAACTTTTTATCAGCAGTCATGTGTCGGAGGACAATGTTGCAAGAATCAACAGAGGTATGTATGATAATGAATGAGGCAAAGATACAAGTATAGCAAACACCTCTCATAAGTCAGTGCATTATTTTATATCTCTTCCGCATTAGTCACAGCCATCTTGGCTTGCCTGGAAACTGATAATTCCTTTACTTAAGACTGTCCACAGAATAAAAGGACCACTCTTTTTGCTCAGCTGCAGGGACCAAACAATCATACCTCAGACTTTGTCTTTTTGACAATGGAAAAGGTGAAGAGAACACTTCTACATTTCTTGCTTTGCAATTCTTTTCTTCTCCTGTGCTCTCTTTTACTTTTGTTCTTTCTTTCCCTCTCTCTCTGTCTCTCTCTCTTCCCCCCTTTCTCTCTCTCTCCCTCTCTCTCTCTCTCTAGACCACATTAGCTTCACAGTCACAGGCAAACTGCCTATATCAGAGGTAGGCAATTTACAAACTGGCTTATTTTTGTGCTTGCTACATCCCAGTACATTCATCAAATCGTCGCCAATCTCACAAAGGGGCGTATCGTATAAACTACAAAGAGAACGATACGCCCCTTTGTGAGATGGGCGACAAATGTCAGGGAAATAGTAAGTGTCAGTAGTCAGAAAAACAGCACCAAAGTTTGAGATTGACATTATTTACTTGCCCTGTCTATTATAAATTTTTTTCCATCTTTTGAAATATTTACTTAAATGAGATAGATGATCTGCCTTTGACTGGACAATAGGTGGAGATATCCTCTAAAGTAATCTCAGGTGGAAAAGGTGTAGGGTATAGGGATGGCACTGATTTGCTTCTTCCTCCATTATTCTGCTAATTTTCCCATTCTCTCTTCTCTATCTTCTTCCCCTTGTTCTCCCTCTCTTTCTCCCTCTCTTGTTCTCCCTCCCTCTCTCTCTCCTCTCTCTCTTTCTCTCTGTCTTCCACTCCATCTTTTCAGTGTGCTTGTTCTGTTTCAGTGTCATTTATTTTTGCCACATAGATTGCCAAACACAGGTTCCTGGAGAATGGGCACGGTTTGATGCCCTTCATTGGCTGAGCGAGAGAAGGGGAAATAGTTGGTAGAGACTCATAAAATGCCTAAGGAAACTGTCAAAGAAAAGTGAATTAAGAAATTTTTGAAAACAGACAGCTAGACGGAAAAGTAACTGGAGATATATATTATGCAGATGATTAAACAAATACTGTATAATCTAAAGACAGCTAGGCTAACATTATGCATAGACATATCGATCCATTCAAACACCAACAGATGGACAGAGCGATAACAGACAGAGGAATGTATAGTAAAACAAGCCTGTATACATTATTCCCCTTTATCCTTTCAGTTGGAGAGGCGCCTTCATCATCATCAGCGGGATGACCCTGCACACGTGCATAATTGGACTATTCATGACGTCATGGTTGCCATCACCCAAGAGGTCTCCGAGAGCCACTTCCTCTGTCCTAGATCATGAACTTGATGTTGACCCGGAGGTTAATACAGATGAATTGAGCTCTTCTAATCTTGACCCGCGTGCGGAAAAGACCGCTGGCCTTTTGAACACCTTACATATTATAAATAATAAATCTGTTCAGTCAGACAGTTTAACATTACGAGAGCATCTTGACAATGAACAAACTGATAGTGGGCCAAAGGACCTTGACAACATGGAAAATTCACAGTTAATAAAAAGTAAAACATTCCTGTCAGATACTTCAACATCCCAAAACCATGATGATATTGATTGTGCTGACACAAAACCATGTTCTGACAAAGTAGAAAACTCCACTGTGCCATTATTGTCAAAACGTTTAGATACATCACAGCAAATGGATACATCTGTACAACAATGTTCGTCCAGGTCCTTTCAACCGGAAAAGGATGCCAGCCATACAAACGAGGCTAAGGCATTCTCACCTCGTGGTCTCTCACTTCTTCAAAGTTTACGGACTTCAAAATGGAGATTCATGGCTGACCCTTTATTTATTTTCTGTTTGTTGTTTTTAAGCTTGACTTTGGCAACTCTTTTTTCTTTCATTCTTCTCTTGATGGATTTTTCAAGGACAAAAGGGTTTGAAGACGAAAGCGACGGTGTCTTGTGTATCCAAGTGACCGTGATAGCAGGTCTGGTTGGCAAGATTTCAGCAGGATTACTCAATCTCTTTCCAAGAGTTCACAGCTTTCCTCTCCTCTGTTTCTATGGCTGCCTAGGAAGTGCAGCCATGATTTTGCTGGGCAACTTTACTCAGTTTGCAGCAATCCTGTCCTGTCTGGCAGTGGTTGGAATTGGGCAGGGTGGAATTATCTCCATATACCCGAAATGCATCCTTGATCTTGAGACAGTCAATGCAGAGTCTTATCCATTGGCCTTTGGCATAGCTTGCTCAGTTGAAGGACTCTTCGATATCGCCATTCCTGTGCTAACGGGTAGGTTGATGCTATTACTGAAAGTGATCATAATGCCCATCCTGTCCTTCCATCTTTTTTTTTTTCACTTTCATTGTTGTTAGCTGCTGGAGATAGGTAGATTTACCACGTGATAACTGAACCACTGTTGTTAAAAGGAAGACACGGCACTTACCAAGAAGTTGTAATGCAGAAAAACATGGTGCATAGCTGACCATCATGATGTGCAATGGAATTTCTATGCGAAATAGCACACCAAAGTGAATGGTGCACTTACCTTTTTCAAAGATGAAGCTCTTAGAACAACTGTTATTTGCGAAAGCACTGGTTGTCTGAAATCAGACCTCAAGCGTGTGTCTTAGCTACCTCATGCATGTTCCTACAGGGGAATTCCTAAATTTTTTATATAGTCGTAATTTTCCAGTGTGTTGTATAAATTAAAGAGCCATAGATATCTACTATTAGTAGTTCAGTATTGGTAAAGAAATACTGAAGTTCTAAACTAAAAACATAGACGACCATGATGATACTTCTGGTGCGACTGAGTTTCTCTGAGTTCATTTGGTAGCTGTATTGATACTAAGATGATAGTAACTGTGTAATTAGCTTTGACTGTGGTAGTGGGTTAGTTGTTACTATTAAGGTCATGGCACTGGAAGTCGGAGTGATAGTTTGTTTCTTTATTTCCATCATTATTTTATCCATTTTAGCAGCATGCAGTTTTTTTGCTCATTTCATGAAGAAAGTATTAGTTAGTGGTGGTTTTGGTGATGGTTCATGTCATTTCTACTGTTATTGGTCTCTGCCGAAACATTTAGTACAGGAATACTTACCACTGTTAGCTTCTATAAAATTTTATTGAAAGTATATCAGATTGAAGAAGAGTTTTAAAAGTTTTGCGTATTTTCATTGATGATGATATATTATGATGATACTGATAATGATGATGACAGTGGTGAGATTGGTGCTGGTAGAGAATTAGTAGAGATTATGATGATGGACATGATAAATGATGATAATTAAGTCAGGTCTTTAACAATTTATCTTCCTCAGGTCACATGGTTGATGTAACAGGCAGCTACTTCCTTCCACTTGTGATCCTAGGTACCATAGCTTTCCTGGTCTCTGTGATGCTAGCCTTAGTCTATTGTATCATTCAGCGAAGACGAATGAAAGAGCAGTCCAAAGTCATATGATATTCATTGTGATTATTTTTTTTAATGAGCTAAACAAATAATAACATTCATGCAGAAACTGAATATATATGCAGTTACAAAAAATATAAACACAATGTTGTTGTTTAATGATAATGTCTTGTACTGTTATTGTTGTTGCGGTTATTGGTATTGTTGTTGGGAATGACACAACTGTTGTTTATGCAGATTATGTTGTTTTGCTTCCTGTCAATGCAGAAAAATATTTACAAATGTTTATCATCAAATTAAGACTGTGCTGACAATACTGTAATTAGTTAGGGCTTACACAGACTAACTTTTCACCCCTCCCACATTTGTGAGAAATCCCCGCATATTTTTTAAATCTCCCCTCCCTGCTCCCCCTCCCCTTTTTTTTTTTGGTAAATTAGAGGAAAATGCTGTCCTCTGTATTTTGATTGTATAGTCACCAGTTTCATATTTTGTTGTCTTGATGTAATTCCTGATTGCCTATGTATACTTCTACACACACACATGAAACACATTCACAGTCTGTCTTGTTCTCCTGTGTCTTTTTTTTTTTCATTCTCCTGTTTATACTCACCTTGTGCTTGTGTCGCTATTGTTCTTGATTTAGTTGCCTCAGTTGTTTGGGTTGCTCTACTTTGGGTAGCAGAACTGAGTCGTGGCACAGGGGCATGAGTGAATGGTGCCACTAGCCGCACAACAACCGGTGGTGATGGTGGGGCCAGAAGTGGTGATGGAGGTAGAGCAAGTGGCAATGACTGGCAAAGAAGCTGTGGTGATGAGGAAGGGAGTGGTTGGGGGGGGGGCAGGAGTTGAGGGTTGCAGGGGAGGAGGACTATGATGAGGGAGGGAGTGGTGGTGGGGAAGCAGGAGTTGAGGGTGACAAGGGAGGAGGACTTTTAGGTGATGAGGGAGGGAGTGGAAGAGGGGAAGAGGATNAGGGAGGGAGTGGAAGAGGGAAAGAGGATGCTATTGCCAGAGGGGAAGAGAACCTGAGTCATCATGATCAGGGATCAGCTGAGGAGGATCCAACTCCATGGTTTCAGAAGACTGGGAGGATGGTGTCACAAAATTGGGGGTAGGCAGCTCTTTGCACAGCTGAAAATACGAAAAAAATACAGTAGATGTAATTGAACTACATTATTAACCTAACCCTTACACAACCCCACACTCTTTCGGAAAAAAAGAAAGGGTCTCTCATCTTCTCACATCTCTTCCTTCGCATATAATTACAGTGTTGCCATATATATTATTATTGTAGCCACCACTGAGATTAGGGATACATAATGTGAATTGTAAACTTTTTTTTTTTTGGGAGG
>JAWQUT010000435.1:161127-180042 GCA_033807755.1 Ellobium chinense | reverse complement strand
CACACACACACACACACACACACACACACACACACACACACACACACACACACACACACACACGCACACGCACACACACACAAACACACCATTTTCTATCATTAATGCTTATACGTAAAGTTCACCCTTCATTTGTCGGCAGTTCTAAGAAGCTGTTCAACTCATAGCTCTGGATAACATCCTAACATACAGTGGCGGCTCGTCATTAAATGCAACCCGTGCATAGCCGAGTAGAATTTAGCTACTAATACTAATATTAATACTAACACTACTAATACTAATATTAATATTAAGAAAACTTTTTATTTTCAAAAAATGCAAATTGCAACCCCAACCCCGATGCCCCGATTATGTTTTCTTTTATGCATCATTTGTGTAATAGTTAGGTTATTGGTTCACTCTAAAAAGATCACCATAATTATATAGTTGTCAGGTTAGTGGCTTGAGTCTGGTCGACACAGTAGGGGTCATACTAGCCCGACCAAGCATAGAGCGTCCTGGGTAGACGTCCAACCCCCTTTCCCTTTTATAGAAAAAGCGTCAGTTCTGGAATGGTGCATGAGTTCAGCCAATGACCGGCTCTGTAGCCAAGGATATAAAAAGTGCATGCTCACCCTTGTACGAGAGAGAACTAGAATTACTATAGAATGATTGCAATTATGTGACTTAGTACACTTGGATTATCCTGTACAGCAATAAACGTGTGTATACGTTATTTGATGAGTAATATCATAATCTGTGTTCTACACCATAAACTAACAATGTAGGGGAATTGTCCCCAACGCCCCATTCAACAACACCAAATGGAGAAACAATACAAACAAATATTAACGAAGCAGCAGCACAACAATTAGTGAAGCTACAACAATTGTTTTGTTATACTCATTACACACCATGTACTCCTTCGTTTGCCCCTAGCAAAAAGTGTGGGGAGAGAAGTTGTGGGAGTGGGGAGGGGGGAAGGGGGAGTTGTGCTGGTAGTGTGGAAGGTCATGAGCGGCGACCGCTGACAGAATAATATGAATATTGCGAAAGGGGGAAGGAAGTAGTGGGAATTCTGGTATATTATAAAAATCTAGATTTGTATATTGTGAAGGAATGGCAACCCTAGTCCTCGATGTTTACCTGAAGGCCCACTACATACATTGCTTAGTTCATGTATTTAAGGCATGAAGGTATGAAGATGCCAATGTTTTTTTCACTGTTGGCTATATTAGGTTTTACACCTCTCATTAACTTATCCTGGGGTGCCGTGTCAAAATACTTTCCAGATATGTTGTTTAGCTCTTCCTCCAAATTTGACACAAAGAAAACTGCACCTGAACCAGTTAGCTTTTGAGAACTTAGGCAGTGAAGTTGACAAACTAATATTTTTTAGGCCTTTTCACTCAGTAAGCAGGGTAACCTTACCCATCTAGCAACAACCACACATTTTATACTTGAGTGACTAAACCTCACCTATTCTTAGTCTACACATGTATTTGCACCTATCTAAGCCTTTGAAATTAAAATCCAACCCCTTCATCCCTTCCCCATGGCCAGTTTTCTGATTTTATAGGGACTATTTAAAATTGCATATTAAAATGCCAGGTGCTATCTGAAAATGCTACTGTCTTTTCCATTGTTGGCTATTAATTTCATTATACCCCTCATTAATTTATCTAGGGATCCCATGCCTAAATACTTTCCAAAAATATATAACCTCTACTTCTTCCTCCACATTTTGACACATAGAAATAATATGTCCCCAAAATCAAAAATAGATTTGAGAAATTTGGCAGTGAATCAGGCCTTTTCATACAGTAAACAGGATAATCTTACCCACCTAGCAACAGCCACACAGTTTATACTTGAGTGGCTAAAATCCACCTATTCTGAGTTTACAAGAGTTTTTGCAGCTACCCAAGACTTTGAAATCCAGATCCAGTCTTTTCCCTCCATTAAGTTTTTTTATAAGGCTCAGAACTGATTGTACTTGAAAATTTTAAACTGGATGCCCTTTAAAGATCACACGTCTTTTTTTCAAACTTTTACGCAATGACCATTGGTGGTAAGGCGCTTTGGTTGTGACTCGATTGATTGACTCAGCTAGTCAGGATCGAGCCTGAAGATCGTGATCGCCAGTATTTAAATTTTATAGGGAATGTTTAAATTGTATACCAAAATGCCAGGTATTATTGGCATCTTCATACCTGAATTTCTCTGTGGTGAATAATACTGGACATCATAATGGTTCAAGGTATTAAGATGCCAATAGCACCTGGCATAGAAATATGTAATTTTAAATAGTCCTTATAAATCCAGAAAACTGGCCATATCGAGGGGGGAAATGGTGTCGGATATGAATGTCAAAGGCTTAGATGTCTACATTTGTAGATTATAGAATAGATGAGGTTAAGCCATTCAAGGATGAACTTTACGGTTTGTGCTAGGTGAGTAGGGTTACCCCGTTTACTATGTGAAAAGGCCCAAAATATTAGGTAGCCTTATTCATTGCCTAAGTTCTCAAAATCTAATTGGTTTAGGGGCATTTTTCGTTGTGTCAAACTTTAGGGTAAGAGTTCAACAACATCTGTGGAAAGTATTTTGGTATGGGACCACTGGATAAGTTAATGAGATGTCTAAAACCTTATATCTGACATCTTCATACCCCAAAGCAAGATGGACTTAACTAATGAGAGGTTCATCCACAATTTATTCACTCATCAACAGTTGGACTGCACCAGGCTTTCAAGCTTTCCAGCATTCTTTTTACTTGATTATTCACCTTGATACTGCTTCGATGTAGGTTTCAGGCACCTATTAGAAGATCAACGAAGACCAAAACACTCATTTTGCACAATGCAATTAATGTGCTAATATGTAAAATTATTATCCTTTTTTTTTTTTTGAGCACTGCCAGCCAGTGTCAGAGTTGAGAAATATGTAAAATGACCTGTATTCTAAATAAAACATCCAATTTTAAAGTTTCAGGTTCAATCTGAACATTCTAGATATAAAAATAAAATGCGTCAGGCCTATGTATTATAGCGAGCAGTAAAAACCAGTTCAATGAATAATAGGGAACTACATTAGAATTCTAGGTGAGCATTTTTGAAAGAAGTTTGTGCAAAATTTTGAGCAAATGGTTTTTGTACAGTAACACATTTTATTTGTAAGGCCGAAAGAAGAAAAACCAATAATTGCCAGTAAACTGTATGACCCCCGGCACCAGGTCCTATTGTATTTTTCTACATGGGCCCTATCAAGGAGCTGTAGAATTCTATTAATTCTACAGTAATTTATTTTTTTTTTGTTTGGTTGTGTTTACTTTGACATTGAACTTAACGTACTTCTATTGCCCTATTTTTAATGGGAAGTAATTGCTTAGACTTATTCACAAATGCTTTTCAAAGACGGGCACCTCTCCTCTTGACTTCATTCTCAATCATTTTTTTTTAATCAAAGCGATTTTGACCGTGTGCTAATATCTTCCCAGAGCGAACTTGATTTTCATTTTATATAGATTGTACTTGAAAAGTTTAAACTGAATGCCTTTTATAGATCACAAATGTCTTTTTACGCAATGACCATTGGTGGGAAGGCGCTTTGGTTGTGACTCAATTAATCTACTCATCTAGCAGGATCGAGCCTGAAGATCGCGCCTCCCAGGCTTGAAGTTTATTTCCGATTCTTTTGAGTCACCCATATCTAGCTCGAATAAAAACGTTAAACATACAACACGAGAAGTTCTCAGGGCCTGGGTGTCGCAGCTTGTCTGAGTGTCGCAGCTTGTCTGAGTGTCACAGCTTGTCTGAGTGTCGCAACTTCCACGATGTGAGGTTGTTTTTGTTAGATTGTAGAGAAGGGAAGATGGAGAAGGATTAGCACTGCCAGCAGAAATGTGTTGGAGGATGGTGGTGGGTCGATCCCTAATTTCTGAAATTATTGGCTCATTTCGACCTATCCTGAACGATCTTTTTCAGCTCGTGGGGGAAAGAAAGTCCACGATACCGGCTGCTGATGCAGCCAAAAGATGGGACTGAGCACTGCGAATGACACGACGATCTATTTTCACAGTGGCATCATTTATCATCTTCTTTGTGGCTGGCACTTTTTGGTCTCTGCATAATTTTCTGTTTTGGTGTGCGCCTCCCCATTACTGCCAACACTTCCCTCCCTCCTTCCTTTTGCCTCACAGCTCTCCTTTCCCGTCTTTCTTCTTCCACACCGCGCTGCTCCCCCCCCCCCCCCNCCCCCCCCAAAATGAAAGACAAAAACATTTTACGCCCAGTTACGCATGTGTTTTGGGTTCTTTTTTTATTTGGGCCTTTTAGAGCACTTTCATGTTCAGGGCCTTTGCTTTCATTTCATTTCTCGTTTTCATTTTTGTTTTCGTAAAAACATAGGAATATTACTCTTGTTGAAATCTTATGAAACATATGATAGCATCGTCAGCATGAAGTCAAAGCTAGTGTGATAACTTACTGAATAACTGCGAAAACGCTTGGGACTGGATCTATCAGTTCCTCTGTAACTGAAACTTATATCATGATTGCTCACCAGACCAATTCTTAAAGCAGTGGCTCATAAACCAAAGCCCAAACAGTTGGAGCGGCGTGGTCGAAGGGTTGTGGCATTGAATTAAAGATCTGAAGGTCATTAGTTCGATTCCCGACCACAGTCGTGTTGTAGGTGCCTTGGGAAAACAGTTTCATCCACATTTTCCTCAGTTCACTCGTCTGTAAAATGAGTAGCTGGCTATAGGCAGTGAAAGATATTGTCAGAATGCTTGTGATCAGCGCCTCCAAATGGCAACGGCACTGTATACTCCCCTGAGAGTTGAAAAAATCCTAGAGTGATGTGGCTTTTTGGATAAAAATAGTGTGAAGTCGCGTGAGCTATTTTAGGTAGATCTAGATTTCCCCACGTTAACTAGCATGCGATATGTTGATAGATTACCAGAAAATAATACCAATTAATCCAAAAGTCAGACAGAAATTAATAACCCCCAAACCCCGCGGCTTTGCTAGTTTAACGTCCGCTGGCAAAAGGCCATATGTTGGTTTTTATACTACATTCACTTCTTTGTATAATCATGATTACACTGTGGAAATATTATTTTCCGCAAAACTGTGAAATACTCTTAATGTAATCTATATTAATTTCAGAAATACTAAAAATTTGTTGACACAAACAGCAGAATCAAGAAAGAACCATCCNAAAAGTTTTTGGCAAGGATAAGTCCGTTTGTCGGTAGACGTCACTGATGCACCAGTTTAGCAAGGGCAAGGCCAACGTGCCTGCAGAATTTATGACTCACATCTATTCGCGAAAACCCAGCCGCTTTCCTGGGAAAGACAGACGCTGGTTTACTACGTGGCAAGAGCTGGCTAGGCGTTTACTCTAGCAGCTACCGGGAGATGTGCTAGTCTTTGACTGTCAGTGCGGCGGCTCATATTTTAATAGTATAGTTCTTGGGGCGCTTTGCCTGGCTGCTTTGATTTGGTAAGTTTGTAATAAGTATCATAGTAATATTATTAAAGAAATTCTTGTTAATAGTTCAGCCCGTAAGAGGCATGTATGCCTCCATCTGTTGCACCCTGGTGACTCACTATTATCGTAATGGCAGGATACGTATGGGTACAAGTCTCAACTTTATTGTCTCTGCATTTTCCTTCTTCTGTTAACTTAGGAATGTGCTGGCATAATCATCATCATCCCCATCATCATCATTATCATCATTATCATCATCATCATTTTCAAAAAATGTAATATAGACACCCCTCAAAAACTGTGACATGAAAAAAAAAGTAATAAAAGTTCCAAATTTTCGGACGAGTCTCCTTCTCAGGGAACAAAGAAATAATAAGCTAATAATAATAATAATAATGAGGCTTTGACTATAAGTCTTTGATCCTGTCAGTGCCTGCTTACGCGACTTCACAATATTTGGCTGGTCAGGCCACTCAATGACGTTTTGACTCCCTGGTGAGTACACAGACACTGATCACTTACTGGAATTCTGACAACGGCTTGGGCAGAAATTCTTGGAAATAATGTGGCTTGTGTTGTCTTATATGATTTTGACTGCTTCCCATGAAACTGTTTCTTTTACCGCGTACCAACTCACCTCCTCCTCTTCCTTGCACCTTCCAGATTCTGTTCCATCCACAATGACTTTTCTTTAATATTTTAACCTGCTGTCGTGCTCTCTGTTTCTTACTAGACTAGTAATTAGTTCAAATAAATTTTTAAATCCTCTGAGGAAGGAGTTTAGTCCGAAAAGTTTGTCTTTAGATTTGTATTGCCCTCTACTGAAATTAAAATTGTGTTGAATTATATTTCTTCACGTAATTTTTACTCCATAAACGGATTCTCACCACTTATTTACTATCTTAATTATCCCTTTCGTAGTCTTTTTTTCCCTTTCAATTGCCCTATTACAACCCTCCATCCCCCCAAGAGATCGTGAAAATCTGTTTATGCTAATGTTACACCAATAGTGAAATAATTTAATACACTATGGAGTAACAGCTGATACATTATGGTAATCATGTCCATGGTATCATCATAAAAGCACCATCGAGAGGATTTAAAATAGTTTGGTTAATCTAATGCAAATCCCTCTGAAAATTACAACACCAAACGATGTGGCGATAGTAGTGCTCGGGAATGGTTTTCATAATGTTTTTAGGTAGTGGCCAACTATTAGTCAAAGTGCCACAGTGGGTGACAATAGGGGACTTTTTACTCTTCGTGAATTATTATGTTCCCCGACAAGTCATATGAATTCGATATAGGTTTTTTACATGCTGCTGAACCTCATCTTAGGTGTTGACAGATGCTGCTGTTAGCTTGAAACTACTGGCTCCGAAAGAGTTTTTTTCTTTTTGGTCGCTACAACTTTCCACAGCTGGTCCTGCTTCACATCTACGAATTGAAGCTGACACTTAAAATAATGATATAATCCTCCTTTAGAAAACGATCTCGTACTCTAGAAANGGGGGGGGGGGGGGGGGGGGGGGGATTTGTAGGCTACTAAAAACAGAATGATAATCTGTAACCTTTTCCTGCGTCATGTATGTACATGTATGAATGTGTATTCGTATGTATCTCTAATATTTTCGTCTGAAATTAACTACACACACACACACACACACACACACACACACACACCACACACACACACACACACACACACACACACACACACACACACACACACACACAAATTACAATATGCATAGAAGTACTGAACATGATAATAGCTGTACCACGAAATTTGGGAGCTCAGGCCAATAAACAAAACAGAAAAAAATGATCATGTAGTCTTATTGTTAGCATTTTTTTCTTCTTGTTGTTTTTCTTTTGTTGGCCACATTCTGTGTTAAGGGCAGATACATTGACACAGTGGAATGTCGGTGTTTTTGTCACGATTTCTAGTGAAAATGGATGCTAAGAATTCACTGATGTCCGTAAAATATTCTCGAACCCGTCGTCTTCGATAAAAAAAAAAACTATTTGAAAAAACGACCTCACTTAGTCCTAGCCTTTTTCAGATGCAGGCCTATAGGATTTTATAAGCTATAGTAACATCGATTTAATGAGACAGTTTCGATTTCATTGTACATAAACCTGTTATACCATAATCTTTTGATACTACATGTATTCTTTATGTGCTAGACTGGGGCTCTGTAACAATGGCGCCTGTCCCAGTGATTATCTAATAAGGAATTCACACTCTGACTTTCATGGTAGGAGAACTGGTATCTAGTCTTCCTGGGTATAGACGAAAAATTAAGACTACGTTTGGAAGGGAAAAAAAAAAGTCGTTATCAGGACTATGTAAATGATAGATTACAAAAACAAAAAGAAAGGAGTATTTTCGGGGGAAAGCTCGTGCTAGCGATGAAAAACAATGAAATACTCTTTCCCAGGAACGAGCAAACATGGAAGAGCACTTTAGCATTCATTTCGTGGATGGGAGATACTTATTATATATTTATGGTGGGTCAGAGCTCGTGCAGTTGCAATTTTGCAAAGATTGTTCCTTGTGCAATATTATACCATATCTTCGGGTAGATATTGGGTATCATATCTTTTTGTACAGGTAATGAAACCTTAGTGGCCTGCTAGTAAAGATCAGATATTGCGCTGCCAGCTCTCGTATTCTAGCTTAAATGCCACCCGCCTCCCCTTTCGTGTGTGGGAATAAGAATTTCAATATGCGTCAGATGGTCTCTGTTTTTCATTTTTTTTTTTCTTACGTATAGTATAATGAGTTTTGGTCACAGATGGGCAGGGCAGCTTTGCGTATGAGGACTGAAAGTGAGTTTCGAAGAAAATATTATGATTATGATTAACGGTCGTACTTGAACTGAAACGTTGCCATGACCAGCTGATAGATTAGGAGGTCAGAATTAGAACTATAGACTAGCTTGGCTGGTGTGTGTAATAGGATAGAAAATAAATATACATGCGCGCCATTATGTATGTTATGTGAAAAGAGACAGTGAGAGTGCGAGAGAAGAGAGAGACAGAGAGAGACAGAGAGAGAGAAAGAAACAAAGAAAAGGAAGAGAGAGAGAGAGAGAGGGAGACTGAGAGAGAGAGAGAGAGAGAGAGAGAGAGAGAGAGAGNATGATGCCAATGTTTTTTTTTCACTGCTGGCAATATAAGGTTTTACACCTCTCATTAATTTATCCAAGGGTCCCAGATCAAAATACTCTCCAAAAATGTTGTTTAGCTTTTCCTACAAATTTTGACCCAAAGAAAAATGCTCCTGAACCAGTTTGATTTTGAGAACTTAGGCAGTGAAGCAGACTATTTAGTATTTTAGGCCTTTTCACTCAGTAAACAGGGTAACCTCACTGTAACATTTGTGAACCTTGTTGTTTGCTTGGGCTGGTGCCCGCTCTCCCCCCTCCCCCTTTACTCTACGGTCCTGGACCGCAGCTCCGGTCCTTCATGATTCGAGAATGTTGCAGTAGTGACTGACCTCCTTTTGGGATCGGTTTATTTTGCCCCTCTCACCCCGCCCGCTAATATTAAGGCTGTCTAGCGGCCGAGGTGTTTGTAGATCTATGTATTAGATCAAAGCTCGACCATCTAATGTTTTGAATAAACGCAGTTTAGCCTTCCCGAAGGTTCGAGTGGGGCCGTGATTGGCATGTTTTGATTTTAATCAGCCTAGAAGATGCTGCACGTACCTTCTAGACTAGCGTGTTTTGTTTTTGCGCAGCATATGATGATGACGTCACTTATTCCAGAACTTCTATTGAAGTTAGTATAAAAGGCACGGAGAGTAGAGTTGAGAGTAGAGTAGAGAGTTGGCTGTTGTGGTCTGTGCATAGTGAATTGATTACGCCTTGTTACCAATAAAGAAGTATTCTGTTTCCTGCACAGCAGACTTGGTTTGTGTATCAACGTAGCAACATCAGTGGCGTTTCTAAGGAGAAGCTATTGTATATTTTATTGCCTCTCCACTACACGTCTATAATGATCAACACTTGTTTGCTACACCCACTCCACCCCAAAAATAACAGCAGCAAACCCTCTCTCTTTCTCTCTCTCTCTTTTTCATTCTTCCCCCCTCCCCCCTCCCCCCCCCCNNNCCCCCCCGGCTCCAAGAGATGCCTCATGAAATGGTGGCTTATGGTGGCTGTTACGTGACCCAGACATCGCTGGACTCCTTGACCGACGTACGTACATGATCAAGCCGAAATATTGAACATCTGGCGTCATTAAATAGATGGCCGCTCGCCACGATTCTAGTCTTGATAATAATATAACTGGGCAGACGGCCTGACAGATAGGCAGATGAAGGCGGAATTGATGAAAGGCTACTAAATCAGCGTTGAGCAAGCTGGGCATGTTAACACTCCTTTGGCAGTTTTAAAAACGGAGAAATGTAGGCCTAGCAGCATTTGGGCGGGCCAAACTGGAGGCAAAATTTTACCCAGAAATTAGTCTTACAACCAGAACGGCACAATATGGCCATACTATTGCTAACTCGCGGATAAGTCTTAACCCTTTCGTGACGGAAGGTATCTTGGTGATTCAATTTTCCCTTATTTTTGCTAGAAAATTGTAAGGAGCATCAGTGAATTTAGAGGTCTGTCAATACATGAGGAATTTTCACGTCCAGTGTACTCCAAAGTATAAAAAAGTATATATTTTTTTGACGGATAATGAATGGCCTTTCACATAATAACGTTCAATAACTAATAATAATGTTCAAGGTCATTCAAAAACTTGATGAACAGCACGCCGGTTGTATACAGGAACTAAGAAAAGCAACATTCAGGTTCCGCTTACGCTTCCTTTTTATAAACTTTCGATACAGAAGAGGTGTATTCGTACTGAAAAAATATCTCTGAATACTATTCTGAAGTCGGGTTGGCTCTAATTATTTGCTATGATTAGTTAAAATGCGAGAAAAATATGACGTACTACGTACGTCCTACTGGTCCTGGCTAACCACTATATATGACGTATCACATACGTCCAAACGGCATCTTGGCACAATTATCAAAGAGCAAAATATGCCGTATGCTGTACGTCATATGGGTCACGAAGGGGTTAACTCAAGCAAACAACGGCTAGCTGCTTCCTAAAAGAATATTATGTAAAAGACTGGTTGTAATCACCTGTGTCTTTTCCCCTTAACTCCAAACACGAAGGAAATATAGCCACTTGGTCTACACGGGTCCTAGAGAAACAAAAAAAAATGGTCTACACGGCGCCTCCACTGTGACGCAGGGTGTAAATCAGTCTACTGAAGCCTGCAATCCCCCAAGGTGAAAGAAAAATGGGTGCACTGCGGAGACCTTAGACTATGATTTGAGTTCTTCCTTCAGCATAGTAATTTTGATTTCATGCTACTAGTATCGATACTGTCACTACAGTCGCTACTCCGCGGTGGCGGCGGAGGAATGTCGACACGGGATTATCATGTAATAGTCGCTTCTCCACGGTGCACTCAGAAAAATGAAGTCGTTATCACGACAATGTAAATAATAGATAAATAAAGGGAAGAGTAGTACTGTATCGGGAGAAATCAGATGTTGACGACGAGGAACAACTGGAGTTCTCTTGCCCGAGGAACGAGCAAACATGATGAGATGAAATCTGGCACAAGGTACCTTCCAAAACCCTCTGATGATGCTCAAGCAGAATGTCAGAAACTGCTCGTAGAGTCACAAGAACAGCATGTCCTCGATAACAACCGCGAGCCTACTAGGGTGATAATGAATGATCTTGATGGTATTAATGTAGAAGAAGACCCAGAGATAGTAAATTCAAGCTTGCAAGATCTTCTCAGACAAACTGAAGAGCTGCATCATAGAGTGGCCAGCCAGGATAGCGGCATAGGAATTCAGAAGAGTGCCCTGGGTGTGATCAAAACGCTTGAACAGGCTGTCCATGATAAATTGCAGCTCGCTGACTCAGTTCAAACGAAAAGAGAACTGCAGAATCAGCTGGCAAAGGTGGAGTCCGAGAAGGAAGAGGAACGCCTGAAACTGCTGCAGCGGTTGGAAGAAAAAGACATCGAAATTCAGGAAGTTGATGAAAAGCAGAAACAGGAGCGAGATGACGTGGAAAAGAAATACATGGAATCTATGGAGAAGCCAAACATGACACTGGGGGAGAAAATTAAAAGAGTCCTCATTGCTGCTGGTATTGCTATGATATACTTTATTCGTACCGACCCTGTTTTGTTTTCTATAGGTTTTGTAGTCCGTAAGGTCCTTACTGCTGCAACAAAAGAAAAAAAAAGAGGCGGTAGAGAAAAAAAAAGTAAGCCGTTTGTGGTGATGAGACACTTCATCAATACGCGTATGCCTTGACAGGCGAGTGATGCACCCACATGATTAAAAGAGTTTAGAGCTTTAAACTAGCTAGATCTATGTGTGATTGTTTTTGGTCACTACGAAAGCGACAGCAATTTTTCACACATTTTGCTGTTTTGTTTTAACTGCATAAATCACTGTACGGTGCCAAAATGGAAACTAAAATGTGATTTAAAAATGAACTTTTAGTCTATTTAAAGCAGAGAGAGCCCTTTCGGTTTATATCAAACTCTGTAGTCCACATACACAGGACACTTTGAATGTAACATTTTAAAATAAGTACTTTGGCTGTAGTGAAAGGCTATCGACATGTTAGAATTGGGTGAAATGATGAAATCGAAAATTATATGTGCACTTATCTAGCACATGGGTCACCTTTAAGTTGGTCTAGGACCACTTCTACTTCAGTTTATCACAACTTTCAGCTTGTAAATTTGTTTTTTTTAATGGACTAATCTAAGTACACGTCAATTTGAGGAGTTTTACTTGAAACAAACAACTAAACCAGATCCTAATGCATTTACACGTCTTCTATTTAGTAATGATTATGTTGAGACGCATCATTAAAAGTACACATAACATTCAGGGGAAAAAAGACGCAAAACAATTCTTCATAACGTCAGCACCCTTTTAAACCCGATGAATTTGAGGAATTTGACCTCATAATATCAATTTGGCTAGAATGAGCACAATAGGTCTGAACATTATCATTTTTTTTTTATAAAGACAGTAAAAGGATACAGCATTCTCCCTTCTCTTCTCTCGCACATACAAAATATCTATATTGCTCAAAAGATTTCCATCACGTTTATATTAACACATAGCATATCTATGTTTGTGGAGGATCTGGGTTTACCGCAAAACATCATATGTTGATTTGCTATAAATCCTTTCTTGAGTAACAGAAGCCTTTCAAATCTTCCAACCATTTCACTCAATGAGACCCACAATTCTCTCTTAGTATACTGCACAGTATGTTTCCTCCATTGCGCAACAATTCAAAATGTGGTAACGAATTTCAAAGTACCGTTGTTCTGTTTATAACTGTGATGATATTCCACATCATGACGTTTGCTGCTGCAAAGTTTAAAAATAGGTAAGGCCTTTGCGCTCAACCCATTGGTGAGCAAATATTATATACTTATGACAGAGCCATAACACAGTAAGTCGTTATTGACACTGGTTTTGTATTAGGTCCCCTCCTAAAGTAGGAAGTAATATAGACTTGTCCTGGCCGAAACCAATCAAATTCCTCGCTAGAGAAACTGGTTGCTATCATGCTTTTCAATAGTGGTGGGTGGCGGGCAGTAACTTGCATTTCAAAGTATCGCGATACTTACGAGCTCCGAGTATCGAAAGTATCAAGCCTGTGTTATTTCGAAACATAGTTCCGGATAGAAATTTCAATACTTGCGATATCTTTCTATGTTTTTGATACCTTCTGTGATCGGCAGACTCATGGAGAAAATCAGCTAGAGAGAGTGAGACCGACAAAGATAGAAGATATTGTAATAGTTAGGTTATTGGCTCGCTCTAAAAAGATCACCATAAATATAGTTGTCAGGTTAGTGGCTTGAGTCGGGTCGACACAGCAGGGGTCATACTAGCCCGACCAAGCACAGAGCTTCCTGGGTAGACCTTTCCCTTTTATAGAAATAGAGTCCCTTCTGGAATGGTGCATGAGTTCAGCCAATGACCGGCTCTGTAGCCAAGGGTATAAAAATTTGCATGCTCACCCTTGTACGGGGGATTGACGACTAGAACTAGAATTACTATAGAATGATTGCAATTATGTGACTTAGTACAGTAATAAACGTGTGTTTATCTTATTTGATGAGTGATGTCATAACTCTGTGTTCAACACCATAAACTAACAATGTAGGGGACTTGTCCCCAACGCCCCATTCAACAACACCAAATGGAGAAACAATACAAACAAATATTAGCGAAGCAGCAGCACAACAATTAGTGAAGCTACAACAACAGGCGGAGCTACAACAATATTAAGAAGGACCATAAATACGGACAGTTACAGAGAGAGATAGGTGCTCTCAAAACTTTCGATATATTTTGATGCCCTTAAATGGCTTTGCACTGAGAAGATCAAGTTTATGAGTGTTTGGTCCCCCACGGGAATTGCTGCAGAATGGCAAACTGGCTACAGGGGCACTCCTTTTATTCTGTGACAGATCACCACCAGATTCTAAGCAGCGGAAGTGTAAAATGTCTAAGCAAGCAAAGATGGCTGCGACTGATGCGGAAGAACTCGAGAGGAGTGCGCTGAGTTGGAAGAAATGTTTGCTTCACATGGACTAATGTCTTTGCCTTATTTGTTAAAATACATAGCACTCCACATCCTTCTCAGCACAAGGCTGCTGACTGAAAACTTTCACTAACGTCTAAGCTCTACCCCCTTCCTCGCCAGAATTCCGGCGGCAGCAAAACACTTGCTTTAATAGATAAGCTGGTACTGAGGATTGGAATAGGATCGACATTAATTTCGATATTTTAGATTATTTTATAATACACTCGATACCGAATAGAGATTTCTAGCATAAAAAATATCAATACTAAGATGCGATACTACCCATCCCCCACCAGTTATTAAATGTCTCACAGCAGTTATGTTCCTACATTGTGGTTTAGATTACATGCAGATGCAATGCATTGTCCTTTGCTGCATTGCCCTGTGTGATGTTTGATAACATTTTGACCCAATGATTCATCAATGAACATTTTGTGATGCGTCAAAAAGTTAAAGGGAGAATTATTTTATATGGCACCGATTTATGCCTATATTTTTTTTATTTTCTTAGACTGCTAGGAGGAGTCATTATGGATCAGATACCTAGCATTACCATATAATTTACTTAACCAGATTTGTTTTTTGTCCATCATAAATCTATTATACATGGACATTATATTTTATACTGATTTCATTGAATTTCCATTTCTTATTCGCCTCACATGTGAGTTCAGAGTCCTCCCTCCCTGTCCTTCCTTTCTTCCGTCCTTCCTTCCTCCCTTCCTTCCTTCCTTCCTTCCTTCCTTCCTTCCTTCCTTCATTCCTCCCTTCCATCCATCCATCCATTCATTCATCCATCAATCATCTTTCACCCATTTGTTTATCTCTGTTTGACAAAAAATCAGCACACCCTTTTGCTACGTTTGACGTTCTTGTACGTCCTTAGCCTTTGTTACAAATAGTCTTAGACAAATTGGTAGCTTTCAATGGTAACATTCCTGTGTCGTATCTGCCGTAAACATACGTCCTAAAAACTATTCCAAAGTACTAGATAAGTGAGTCCTTTGTAATTTGGTAACATCAGAATTTAAAACTCACGACTTAGTAAAAAGGTTAATATTACACAGATATAATAATTGACTTTAAGTGTGCATATATCGTCTTTTTAATTGCAATTTCTGCTATTTTTATTAATGGAAACTCAGTTATACTGTGGCTCTCAACAGAGTCGTCATTTTTTATGACTTGATTCACATATAAATGAAGTCATGAGATAATGTCTTTCTATGAAAAGTGCTATAAGGCTCAATTGTTTCTGTATTTGTGTATGTTTCGGTATCCACTCCTTCCCTCTCTTCCCCCCACCCATCTCTCCACCCCATCTATGCATACAACGAACATTTGCGCTACACGTGGCCTCGATTGGTATCGCTTCCCTTTACCAGTAAACCTGGCCTTACCTCGCCGATTCAGCTTTTATTAACTTATGCATGTTCTCGCTTTTACTGAGCAAATTTGTTGTGGTTGTTTTCGAATTTACAAGTTAAGTAGTTCATTCTGCATAAAAACCTTTTTTGATTGCTTGTTTACTGTTCCCTCCGAATATTACGGTAAAGAAAAGTGAAATAGGAAAGCAAATAGATCTCAGTCGAGGCATTATTTTGAGATGGTAATCAGATGGCACAGCTCTGATATACAATAAAACTTCATTAATTGGCACTAAGACTCTCTTTTATCTGAATAAAAAATGCGAGGTGGTGTTTGTTCTTGAGTGCAATCAGTATGTAAGCCTGTAGGAAGTAAGGGACTCTGGAATAGTTTATAATAACGGATAGTCGTTTTCTTTTTTTCTTTCCTAGTGATTGAGGATTGCGGAAAAATGTGAAGCTTTTTTGATGAATTTTGTAAACATTTTAAGCTTACTGCATTTTATTCCCGAAATTCTCCTTTTCATTTACAGTTATAGACTTAGTATAGACCCACTATATTTTTATAGCGCACTATATTTTATTTTACATGTATTTTACTTTCTGTAGTGGATATGTAAAGTGATATTGAATGAGTCAGTAGTGCTCTTTTTGTTCTTTTGATGTATCAAACTGTAATGCATACTCTGTAAAGCAAGACTAACTTTGATAATTGCTCTACTTTCTCTCTTTCTTTGTTTGTTTGTTTGTTTTTTTCTTTCTTTCTTCCTTTCTTTCTTTCTTTCTTTCTTTCTTTCTTTCTTTCTTTCTTTCTTTCTTTCTTTCTTTCTTTCTTTCTGTCTTTCTTTCTGTCTGTCTTTCTTTCTTTCTTTCTGTTTTGTCATTTCTTATGTGTATGATTTTTTGTTTGTTTGCCTAATTATACTTATACCTTACTGTGACTTGAAATATCTGGCTTAGCATCTCAATCTGAATTTTTACTTGAAACTTAAAGTTACAGAATACAACAATAGGCTTTTTCCATTGCATAGGCTTGTAGTGAAGAATACAAAAGTCAACTTTGCAGGCATGTATTTCTGTATTTTTATTCGTTGCGTAAGCAAATTCAGGATTGTATCATCGCAGCCATAGGCGGATTCCTCTCTCAGATTTAAGCATTGGCAAACCGGGCTATTTTTTTTTTCTGTTTCTGTAATCCAGTACATCCATCACTTGTGACAAAGTAAGTCACAAAGTCATTGCTTAATAAATAGCACCAAAGCCTGCGATTGGCATTATTTTCCTACGTTGTCTAGTACAGATTTTTTTTCCTGGAAAACTCACTCATGTGAAGTAGGCGAACTGCCTATGACTGCATCAAAACTTTGACACTCCTGTTTATTTAATTGTTAATGAAATGAATATTGTAAGCCTCGAAGCATTTTTTTTTCTATCTCATTACTTGCCATTGCTGAGATTTCCTACCAAGATCCCATTTATCGCCCTACGTATTTCATGTACATGAAACAAAATTCGCTTTAAGGAAAAGAGACTCATTACTCATACAAGCCTCGTCACAAAAAACAGTATAGAAATAAAGCGAGTGGGATAAAATGTATTCGATTTTTTTTCATGTTTCTCGTAATCACAAAAAAAAAAAAAATGAGTTTGGCAAAAATGTTCTGACGCCAACGATGTGTTTTGCAATCCAGGCCATTTCTGTAATTTTTCTCCGAAATTTTTTTTTTCGTGTGTGTCACTGTGATCAGCCGAATTCTGTTTTATTGCGGTTTTGACCATATTGAGATTGCTGTTGTTGCCGGTGTTGTTTTTCTGGTATCGAGAATGATGGTAGTATTGACAACAGAACTGTTCCAAACTGTTGAATCTATTTCTTTTGCGCTGAAAAAAAAAACAACTACCATATATTTAGCCTAGTAAATGATATCTTTGCATTAAATTGCATGATATACGCTATATTTATTAAACTTAATTACACTTGCTGCTAAAGGGATTAAAACCTATTTCATATTCAAAACTGGACTTGTTTTGTCTTTACTGTCTCCTTGGGAAAAAGTGTTATAGTAATGATGATGAAGGTCCCAGCATTTGTTGTGCTTCTGCTTCACTAATATTTGTGCCGTTACTCCAGTTGGTGTTGTTACTCCAGTTGGTGTTGTTACTCCAGTTGGTGTTGTTACTCNGGAAAAAGTGTTATAGTAATGATGATGAAGGTCCCAGCAATTGTTGTGCTTCTGCTTCACTAATATTTGTGCCGTTACTCCAGTTGGTGTTGTTGAATGGGGCGTTGGGGACAAATACCCTACATTGTTAGTTTATGGTGTAAAACACAGAGTTATGACATCACTCATCAAATAAGGTATACACACGTTTACTGCTGTACAAGAAAGTCTAAATGTACTAAGTCACATAATTATTCGATATTTATAATCCAGTAATGATTCTACAGTCTTTCTATGGTAATAATTCTGTAGTCATGTAATCCTCCTACAAGGGTGTGCATGCAGCTTTTATATCCTTGGCTACAGTGCCGGTCATTGGCTAGACTCATGCACCATTCCAGAAGTGATGCTATTTCTATAAAAGGAAAAGGGGGTTGGACGTCTACCCAGGACGCACTATGCTTGGTCGGGCTAGTATAACCCCTGTTGTGTCGACCCGACTCAAGCCACTAATCTGACAACTATATTTACGGTGATCTTTTTAGAGCGAGCCAGTAACCTAACTACAGTATTACATCACCCTCTGGCACACAGAAGTCATTGCTCCTGCTATGAAACAAAATCAACAAAAATCAACCCTACCAATTGAGCTAATCTAACTTGTATTTTTGAGTGGTACCAACAGAGCAAAAAAATAGCTTCATGGAATAATCACAAATCCAGCCAGGCATCAAAACATTAAACAAAAGTACCAAAACGAACAAAAATGTATATGGGTATCATCAACTATATACGAACATTCAAAACAAATCATGGACTTTATGTATTTAATCCTAAAATTGTAAGACTAAATGAAAGTTCACACTGTCTAGACACGTAATGGCCCAGTGTGTCAGACTTTATAGATGAAAATTGTAACTGGTCATTCGATAAATGTCCTTAGTCTATTTAATAACAATGAAAATGAAATCAATATCAAAGAATTAATATACAAAAACGTTAGGTGTACACGACAACCGAATTATGTAATGCTAGAATATGCGAGCATTTCGGAAATGTAACCTCTTATTACAATGAAATGCTGTTCATCAGTAATCAGTTCCCCTGAAGGATCAATCCTGAAATGTATATCCTCAATTATTATCTCTTATCAATCAATCTGAATCATTATGTCTTGAACGAACCTTGTTATGTTTCATTCACAACTAGTACAGCCGAGATAACGTTGTAAATCGGGTCCCGAGAAG
>JAWQUT010000435.1:111806-128044 GCA_033807755.1 Ellobium chinense | reverse complement strand
TTCGAATCAGGACTTGTTTGAACTGCAGTCTCAATTTTTCGGGTTGAAAAAAGAGAGCAGTCACGTAAACAGTTATAGCTTAAAATATATTTTGCAACCAGTCAAAATTCTAGGAATAGAGACATCAAGCTCTGAAGATGAAAAAGACCAAACGACTTCAAATTTTTGTTTGTTGCGGACATCAAGAGTAAAATAATGTCTATCGAGTAATGGTTAAAATGTCAAATGATTAGTATTTGGGAATCAGTAATATAATATAATATAATATAATATTATAATACTAGTATAAGAGGTCATAATAATAATAATAAAAAGATTGCCGTTATTTTTTTAACCCTATATCCAGTCGAATGCCAGGTCACTCGACTTCACAGTTCTTTTGTTCCTATTCCCTTAGGATTTGTTTACGTTTTATGGATGGATTATATTGTTTCAGCGAAACAGATTTGCAATAGAAACGTTACTTTGCCACAGTAAAATCTATAAGCCTGGACAAGTCAGTACTTCACATAATATGGAGAATGTCGCGAAAAGAGAAAAATAATAATATCGCAATATTTATTTCACAGCTTTAACTGGCATCATAGCCAAAGAAAGCGTGTGCATATTGCTTCAAATATTATGTTGATTACACAGGAAAACAGCCATAGATTGAGCCAAATTTTGTATAGAAGCTGCGCTAAATTATCAATAGTTTGAGCTTCGACCCTAGTAACCTGCATTTCCACATGTTTACCGTGAATGACAAGCTGAAATTTCAAGGGGCATATCACTGTGGTATATGAAGACTACGTGGGTTTCCAGTACTGTCCCCTGTGGGAGGCCAGATGATAAAGATATCCACTTTATCGAACGTTTTCAAAAAATCAAATTTTAAGAGCCATTATTATTTTATAGTGTCTTATCAAAATAGTTCCTGAACCAAAGTCAAGAGACGAATGAGCGTTCTGTTCACTTGCAGAATATATCCGGCTGCCTTGAAGAAATAATATAGATAGACCACTCAGCTGACTGTATGTTGTCTGTTGCAAAAGAATGTAATCTTGTGTTAATTATCTGTACCCTTTATTCGGTAAAACTATAAAAGAACTAGGTCTTGTCATACGCGACTTAGAGAAAGAAAGCCTTGTAACATAAGGAGAACAAGACAAACACCCAATTTTACAAATGGGCAGGCAGGCAACGCATCAGCGGCGAAAGAATACCTAGCGCACCGAAAGGCATCATAAACGAATGCATTTGACTCCGTGAAAAAGTTGGACGACTGGCGAATCGGGCGGTTGCTTCGGGGCCCCACTACGCAGCCGACCCGCAGCTCTCAGCGAGGCCGACGGCAACCTTCTTCCCTCGGGCGGAAGGGGCGTACTGGCGGGTACCGAGCCCTCGTTAGGAAACTGAGACCTAACCGGGGAAGACTCACCCTCTACCTCCACGTGGTGGCAACCGGATACTGGCAGGAAGCCAACGCTAAGCTCTGGTGTGGCGGAACGCTTGCTAAAGAGGGCTGGGATCTTGGCCGTGCCGTTTTGGCTGAAATGGTCCTCCCCCCTCAAAGGGGCAGACTGATAAACGGCAACCCCCGTGGCGGGCGAAGCGTATACGGAACAAGCCTTGCAGCTGCTTGAGAGACCTACCCTCGAACGTCTCTAGGGGGAAGGACTCGCCCGGCTACGTCTTCTGGGGATTAGAAACGCCGTCACACCCCCCTTCATACAATAATGAGAAAGTCAAAAATCGAATATCGCAGGGCTGTCCAACCCACTCATATGGACTCGGCGTTTGGTGGAGAAGGACGGGCCAGCGCCGGACCAAAGGCTACCGGCCTTCCGTCTTCTGGTGCGACGGGACAGGCCGGAGACGAGACAAGGGTTACTGGCCCGGAAAAGAGCGAAAAATCAGACGTACACGCTCCTGGAAACAATGGGTGCAAGCTCAACGTTCTCCAGCTCAACGTCTGCGGCCTAGAGCCGAAAACCTTAGAGCTGGCTAAGGTTTTAAGAGACAATCACATACACATCGCACTGCTACAGGAAACGTTGCTGGGAGCGAGGAAACCCCACATATCGGGATACTCGATGCACAGATGCCACTGCCGACAGTGCAGAGGCCTTGCTGTTCTGGTCAGGAACGACATCACTGCTGCCCTCCGTGAACCGACAGACAGCACTGGTGGGCTCGACATCCAAGAGGTGGAAGTTTGGTTCAACAAAACCAAATACACACTTTATAATGTGTACAACCCCCCAAACAACAGTTTCGACTTGGGCAGTGTTGGAAAGTCATATATTAGGACAGTCTTTGCGGGCGACTTCAATGCTCGATCCGCCTTACTAGGCTATGACCAAAGGGTGGTGAATACCCCCGGGAAAGACTTGGAGGAAACCCTAGACGGCTGTAACCTAATACTACAACAATCACCGAACTCGACGCCGACTCTACTCCATAGGGGGCATGGAGGAGAGAGCAGGCCGGACATCTCCCTGGTATCCGCGGACATCAGTCCAAGGTTCCAGTGGAAGGTCCTAGCAGACATCGGGTCAGACCATCTACCCCTTCTACTGCAAATTGCAGCACCCGGTGGGACAGGCGTGGGGGCGCCTCCCCGCTTATGGTGCTACAAAAGAGCAAACTGGCCACTCTTCAAACAGCTAGCGAATGAAGAGTTGGCCAAAGTGGAAGAACAAAACAACATTGACTCCGAGTACGACTCCTTGGTGAAAGGGATCTTGTCGGCCGCTCGACGAAGTATCCCGAGAGGAGGCAGAAAGAAGTGGAGTCCGTACTGGAGCAATGAATTGGAGAAGGCGGTCAGAGCGAGACAAGAGGCCAGAGTACGTGCTGCAAAAGGCGGAGCAGCGGAGAGGATTCTATATAACAAACTCACGGCCAAAGTGCGCTTACTGACTGCCGACTCCAAGCGAGCACGGTGGCGCGCCGCTTGTAGCAAAATGGACCTGGATAGAAAGGGAATTAAGGCATGGACTCTGCTCAACAGAATGGAACGTACCGAAACGACCCAGAACCCGGGACCCATCCGGGACTCCGGGGGAAAGGTCGCCGGTACAGACGCGACGAAGGCGAAGCTGCTTAACACACACTTCGCCGGAGTCAACAAGTCGGAACCCCACACTGCTAGAGACCGCAAAGTCAAGCAGCTGAGGGTAGAGAGGGAAAAAGCCATGCAGGTGAAGGAGAATGGTCCGTTTGGCTCGGAGTTCACAATGAAAGAGCTGGAGGCAGCTCTAGCAAAAGCGAAAGGGAGGAAAGCCACAGGCCTCGATCGAGTCAGCAACGAAATGCTTAAAAACCTTGGGAGTTTCGGCCGGCTGGTAATACTAGGGTTTATCAACAAAACGTGGAGAACCGGCCAACTCCCGCGGGCGTGGAAAAGGGCAGTAATTGTCCCAGTCCTCAAAAAGGGCAAACCTGTCGATGAGCCGAACAGTTACCGCCCGATCTCGCTCACCTCTTGTTTCGGCAAGATAGCAGAGAGGATGGTAAATGGACGGCTCTACTGGTGGATGGAAAAGAAGTCCTTGATATGTCGCGAACAGGCTGGTTTTCGCAAGGGGAAACAAACGGCTGACCAGCTGATTCATTTCACGCAGAAAGTGATCGATGGTTTTCAGGTTGCGGGACAAGGAAAACAGCAAAGCACAATAGCGGTGTTCCTCGACCTACAAACGGCCTACGACAGAGTATGGCGGTCGGGGCTACTGCTGAAGTTGAGCGGAATGGGTGTTGAGGGCAGGATGTACCGCTGGATAAAGGACTTCCTTACCAGCCGGACGATCCAAACCAGAATCCGAAAGGCGCGCTCACCCGAGAGCACCCTAGAGGAGGGACTCCCCCAGGGGTCCGCGCTCTCGTGCACCCTATTCCTGGCCTTCATAAACGATCTTAGTAGCCACCTGAGATGCGAAAAGGCGAAGTTTGCTGACGATATGCTAATCTGGAAAACCGGAACGAATGCTGCTGAAATGACGCAGAATCTTCAGAAGGATTTAAACATGGTTGCGCTCTACTGCAGATTCTGAAAACTCAAAATAAACACTAATAAGACTGTGTTCTCAGTTTTCAGCAACGGTCGGCTGTTCCCCAAACAGGACTTTGACCTCCGAATCGACGGAGTAAGGCTAGAGAGAGACCCACTACCCCGCTACTTGGGTGTCCAACTCGATCAGAGGCTCACAATGCAGGAGCACACGAGCTCCGTGGCTGAAAAGGTCCGGAAGCGCTGAGATTAGTCAAAAGGCTTGGTAGCACTAGCTGGGGTGCAACAAGTAGACTCCTGGCAAATCTACCTGGGCTACGCCCGGTCGATCATCGACTATTCCCTACCTATGGAAGCATTGGCTAGCAAGCGAACGTTCGACAAGTTGGAAAGAGTCCACTATCAGGCCCTACGCTTCATATGCGGAGCGCTCCGTAGCACGCCCCACGAGGCCCTCGACGTGGCTTTGAACGTGGAACCTTTGGGCATAAGGAGAGAGAAATTCATACTGAACCATTCAGAGAGGCTCAGAAGATTGGAGGTGGGTAACCCGGTACGAGAACTCGTGGAGAGCTGGCACGACACGGAGAGGCTACAGAAGCCGTCATTTATGAGAGCAACCAGGATGCTCGAGAACGAAGCGAAACCTCCCACGGTCAGGGAGCCAATAGTAATCGTACCGGAGGCCCCCCCTTTCTCGAATTTGCAACAGCCCAAGGTCCGGACGGAGCTTGTCGACGGACGAGTGGGAAAAAGTAGCCCGCACCACCTTCTCAAAACGATTGCACTGGAAACGGTCACGTCTTACCCCGAGGACAGCGTGCGTATATTTACGGACGGAAGCGCCGAGGGAGCAACCGAAAACGCAGGGTATGGAGTACGGATCACCTACCCAGACGCAGACCACCAGCTGCAGGAGCTCTACGGGCCCTGTGGTACATATTGCTCGAACTACGACGCGGAAGTGGCAGCGCTGAAAAAGGGGCTGGTTGCGGTCCTGAACAAGTTCGAAGATGGGACCGCCGCCCCCACAGACGTGGTAGTCTTTACGGACTCCATGTCAGCGCTTCAAGCACTGCAAAGCCACTCCCTGTGCAGTACCACGGAAGTGATATGCGAGGTGCTCGAGCTCGCAGACAGGCTGATGCGAGGCTACGGAGTGGATCTAACCTTTCAATGGATCCCGGGTCACGTCGGCCTGTGGGGAAATGAGAGGGCGGATCTACTCGCAAAGAAGGGGTCCCGATGTCCGCAAATAGAGAGGCCGGCCACTTACGCCACTGCCAAAGGATTCATTGGTCGCTGGTCCCGTGATCGGTGGCTGCGAGGATGGCAGGAAAATGCGAAGGGCCGAGCACTCCACGAATTTTACAAAAAGCCAAACCCGAGGGATGCCTGGTTTGAGCTAGAGAGGCAGGCGCAAACTGATATTTTCAGGATGGGCACAGGACATATCGAGCTGCGGGGACATCTGAATAGATTGAACCCAGCAAGGGATCCCACGTGCAGACACTGCGGGTATCCGAGCGAGCACGTTCGGCATATCCTCAGTGAATGCACGGAGTTGCAGGGCCTACGGCGGCAACTACTTCCTGTGAACCCAACCATACAAAATTGCCTGTACGGGACAAAGGAGCAACTCCAGTGCACGTCGACCTTCCTTCGACGCGCACTCGGAGAGGACCAAAGGGTACTCACCCCCCGATCAAAGAGACATAAGAGCTTTCCTCACCAAAGGGGTGGCCCCGCAGGTCAGGTGCCCGCCTGCAAGAGCTGTACCAGGACAGCCGGCCCCCAAAAGAGACATTCGGCACTATTTTGCCCAGCCGGTAGCCCGTCCCTTGAAGCGGACCTGGGCCCAGACGGGTGGGGGGGATGACACTGCGATAACATGATTTTATGTAAGACGTGAGGGGACCGCACGGGGTCCCATCCGCAGACTTTCTCATGCCACAGGGAGCCAATGGCTCGTGGTAGAAAAGGAACAGTCACCTGGCGAATCGGGCGGATTGAAAAGATCTATCGGAGATTGTATTTCGTTGCTATACACATTCTTTTCTTTTAAAAAAGATTTTAAAAAATAAAGAGGAATGATGTGTATAGTTACCTTTTGTGAATTTTTCTACGAATTTAGGTGAAAACCGCATGTTTTTACGTTATGTAGTTCTCAAGAAATCTGTGACACAAATTTGGCTGAAGCGTTTTATTAATATAGATTATACAAAAGCTCGCTAGTCTAAACAACGACAGGAGATTCGTGGTGGCGATGTAGGAAAGGCTGCTGTCTACTTAGTACACAGTTGACAACGATGCAGATATTCAGGTTGTAAAACATCACTCTGATGATCAAATTCACGAGTCCTATCGTAGGACAAACAAAAGTGGGCATCTAAAAGCCCAGGTCAAAGGAAAAGCATGAGACGACAAGTTGCCATGGCATCTTAATGACATTCTTGAACAATAAAACCCCACGGGCGATTACGCTGTCGATAGGCCGATTGTTTTTTTTTTTTTTTTAAATCAGAAGGGTCAATGCCTGGTTGGCGTGCCAGCTGAACAATACCAAATGAAAATTGCAAACCCGAGTATTTCGGATTTACCTTCAGATCTCAAAAAGAGTGAAAATATAAAAGTGCTTTTGCATTGCTTTTACACAATTGAATTAACATTTTTCACTGACAAATCATCAGTTGGATCTATTCTGTACAAACATGATATCATAATCTTTCTAGATCTTGTTGATAATTTCATTCGCATAAAAATATGGTATTGTAGCGAGCAGGTGTCAATCAGTATTGGCGTGTAGTGAAGAGACACTGAATACAATAGTTTCTCCTTAGAAACGCCACTGACGTTGCTACTTTAATTCACAAACCAAGTCCGCTGTGCAGGGAACAGACTACTCCTTTATTGGTAACAAGGTGTAACCAGCAAATGATTCACAATGCACAGACCAAGACAGCCAACTCTCTCAACTCTCTCACTCTCGTGCCTTTTATAATAATTTCAGTAGAAATTCTGGAATAAATGACGTCATCATCATATGATGCGCCCAAACAAACATGCTAGTCTAGAAGGTACGAAACAGCAACTTCTAGACTAATTAGAATCAAAACATTCCGATCGCGGCCCCACTCGAACCCTCGGGAAGGCTAATACTGCGTTCACCCAAAGCATCCTACCCGAAGCTTCGGGAAGGCTAATACTGCGTTTACTCAAAGCACTATACGGTCGAGCTGACCTTGACACTAGACAGTCTCAATACTGGCGGGCGGGACGGAAGGGTAACGCACTGCCGCCCTAGTTAAAAGTGAGGAAAAAAACCAACTGATCCCAACAAGGTCAGCCGCTACTAACTGCAACATTCTCGAATCATGAAGGGCCGGAGCAGCGGTCCAGGACCGTATAGCAAAGGAAAGGGGGGGGGGGGCTAGCACAAACAAACAACAAGCATCACAAATGTTACACAACCCCCCTTTTAAGTTGAGCATATCTAGGATCAACGAAGAATAATAAGGAACATTTGTGGGCCAGATATCTGACAAGACCTTTGCCCGCTCTACATAACTATTAAGCTAATCGTTTCCTTATCAAAACCAATACATTAACCAACAGCAAAATATTCAAATGAAGTATATTCATCATGCAAATGTAGAATGTACAACCATGAAAATACAATGCTTGAAGCTTCTGGGACATACAATCCCATACAGTAAGAGCATAACCAACAGACCACTGCGCGGGGTCACTTCCTCATACAGCCCGTATGATCAAAAGGTTAAAATACATTACCGTAATACATTCCATATCATGATCAACCAATACGAGAAGTCTTAGGTCCTAAGCCCTTAGCCATGTACCATGGACAATTGTTGTTACAAGAGTCTAAAAAATAAACTGCAGTGATATAGCATGGTTCCATGACAACTACAACAGTGTATGGTCATTATAACTCAAATGTCTCTCATGCAGCAAATTAGTCACCCACGCGACTGAGAAAATCAGCACCGACATTATCTTTGCCTTTCACGTGCTGGATTCTGAATCGGTAAGACTGGAGGAATAAACTCCATCTTAACAGTTTTGGACTGTCAAACTTGGCTGTGTTCAAGTACTCTAAGGAGTGGTGATCAGTTTGTAGCACAAACTCCTTTCCATACAAATACAATGCAAACTTCTTCACAGCCCAATCAATAGCTAAACACTCACGTTCGGAGACTGAGTATTTCATCTCACAGGGCGACAGTTTGCGATTGGCATAAGCCATGGGGTACACTTTTCCACCATCATTTTGCATAAGCGAAGCACCCAGACCTCAATCTGAAGCATCAGTTGCCAATATAACATCTTTAGCGAAATCAGGTAAGCGCAAAACAGGCTTAGACACAAGGCTATTTTTCAAAGATGTGTATGCCTTTGCCTGAGCTTCACCCCACTGAACAACATTAGGTTGACCTTTTCTGAGCAAGTCCGACAATGGCGCTGCGATGGCCGCAAAATTGGGTACAAACTCCTGATAATATCCAACTAGCCCCAAGACTGATTTTACATCTTTTTTAGTGTTGGGTCTGGGAGCATCTCTTATCTTGCAAATATTGTCATCCAAAAGAACAACTGTTCCCTTACTAATGGAATGTCCTATGAAGTCTACCTCGAATGTTCCAAGGAGGCACTTGGATGGTCTTGCGGTGAGTCCAGCCTGGTCCATTCGTCGGAGCAGTTCCTTCAGGACCTCCACGTGTTCTTCAAATTTCTCCGTGTGTACTAGTAGATCGTCCACGTATGCCGTCACCCTGTTCGTGCCCTGAATCAGAGGCTTCACAACTCTGTTCAAGGTGGCTCCTGAGTTCATCATCCCGAATGGCATCCGGACGAACTCGTAATGTTCACCCATGGTCACAAACGCTGTCTTACCAACGCCTCTTCTCTAACTCGAACCTGCCAGTATCCCTTGCTGAGGTATATCCGGGAAAACACTTTTCCCTCGGCCAGGTTCTGGAACACATCCGATGGGGTGGCTGTCGGATGAGGGTCAAAGACCGTGATCTTGTTTAACTTCCTGTGGTCAATACATATACGGTTAGAGCCATCTTTCTTCTTGACGACGACGACTGGCGGAGCATATGCCGACGAACCCCTCCGAATACTGCCCAGTTTTTCCATGGTGCGCAGTTCTTACCTCAGCGACTCACGCATGGTATACGGCACTGGATACCGGCGTTGACGAACCGGCACATCCGACGTTAAGTCGACCCGGTGCTCAGTGAGACGACAGCATCCAGGAAGATCGGTGAATATATGCCGGGATTCCCATACAACTTCTTCTAGTTGTTTGCGTTGCTCCGGGGTCAGCTGCGTGCCGTACTGCAGGTCTTCATAGCTCTCCTTCTGACCCCAACTTCCCAGGTCAGCGAGATCTTCAGTATCTCCGGTACTGATACCCTCTCACGCGCCGTCCTCGACCACAGTCACACCAACAGACCGTGTCACGTGATTTCCGTTGACCATGACGTCATCAGTCTTGACTTTCCGTTGGTGAAAGGACTGACATCTTTCGCAGCGCTTCCACCGCTATCTTGCGGACTGGTGTCGATATGGACTGGTCCCGCACCACGGGGGGTCACGTCACACTCTCCTTCCATCTGAGATCCAACTTCCACCGTCGATTCCGCGGTTGTTATTGCAGCAGCTACTCGTTCCGTCGTTGGTTCAGAGTCACCTCTCACTCTCGGGACGTACCTCTTGAGTAAATTAGCGTGCAGGGTCTTCTCCCTCGCACCCATCTTGACTCTGTAGTCGTTGATTCCGTGCCGCCTCTTGAAGCGCACAGACTTCTTGCCTCTCGTCTTTGGAGTAGTGTTCTGCTCCAACCTCTGCAAGACCTCGTCTTGCTCCTGGAGTTGCACTAATTCCTTCCTGTCGACTCCCGCGTGCCGCTCTACCTTCGGCACCTTCAGACATGTGGGTTGACCTCTTTTCTTCTCTTGGGCCCTCGTGGTCATTGCTCCCACCATCACCGTAGTGTCTGGGTCGTTAGGGTCCCTCGCTCCATCGACGTTCCCAATCACTAGACACAGATGGCCTCTGGGATGCACAGCGCTGTCACTCTGCCCGTGAAGAAAGGTGTCCTCACATCAATGATGGCCTCTTCTGCATCCAAAGTACTATTGTCGATCCTTGCGATCAACCTCTTCTGTCCAGTGAGCTGTCCGTCGCTCACCAACCTTCGCTGCACCACAACGCCTTCGCAACTGGTGTCTCGCAACACGTCCACTTCTTGATCCCCGATCAAGCCCTTCATCATGGGTAGCTTCAGTTCGTCCACGGATCTTCCGTCACTGCATCCTCCGCACGTAACAGGCACCTCAAACTGAAGTTTACCGTCCCTCAGCACCGCTTGCACGTTGATATTGGTGTCAGCCGTCGCCAGATCCTGGACTGACGACACATTTTCCGCCGCCATCACCACGGCCGCCCCAGCCTTGCTGGGCTTGCCCCGTCCCAAGTCCGTCTGGGATGGGCACCTTTTTGCTGTATGACCTGGCTTCCCGCGGCGTAGCATTTCATCTCGCCCTTGCCCCTGTCAATTGCCTTCTTGTAGCAATCCGCTGCCTTATCCCCCGGCTTCTGACAAAATTGGCACACCTGTGGAGTATTCCCCGTGTTGCAATTAGGCCTTGCCCTTGCTGGTTGGCTCTGTTGCTTGGTACTGTCCCTCAGCTGCCTGTTCCTTGCCACTAGGAATGCCTCAGCTGTATTGATCACGTCGTCTAGGGTCTTCAGCTTCTTCTCTCTGACGTGGGTAGCCAAATCGGAGGGGCATGCATCCATGAACTGCTCCTTGATGAAGAGATCCCTTACTCCCTCGAAGGTTTCTTCTGTCTTTGATGGCTTCACCCACCGATTTAGGTACGTTTTAATTCTCGTGATGAACATGCCAACATTCTCTCCGTCTTCGGGCCTGGACTGTCAGAACATGAGCCGGTAGCCGTCTTCTGTTAAGTTATACCACTTTTGAAGGGCTTCTTTGACTTTATCGTAATCCTTGGCGTCATCCATAGAGAGACGACAGAAGCAGTCCAAAGCTCTTCCGGTCAGCAAGGCAGAGAGAGAGGTCGTCCATGTGTCCTTAGGCCATTTGGCCGTCTCCGCAAACCGTTCGAAGCGCAGGAGCCAGCTGTCCAAATCATCCTTACGGTCCTGGAAGGCAGGTAACTTCGGCCGTTTAGACGCCGCCTGACTAGTAACCATAGGCTCTTGTGAGGTCCCATTCGCCGCTTCTTTTTCAATCCGAAGTTTTTCTAGTTCATGCTGACGTTGGGCCGCTTTATCTCTCTCTTCCGCTTCGATCCGGAGCCTTTTCTCTTCCGCTTCCATCCGGACGACAGAAGCAGTCCAAAGCTCTTCCGGTCAGCAAGGCAGAGAAAGAGGTCGTCCATGTGTCCTTGGGCCATTTGACCGTCTCCGCAAACCGTTCGAAGCGCAGGAGCCAGCTGTCCAAATCATCCTTACGGTCCTGGAAGGCAGGTAACTTCGGCCGTTTAGACGCCGCCTGACTAGTTACCATAGGCTCTTGTGAGGTCCCATTCGCCGCTTCTTTTTCAATCCGAAGTTTTTCTAGTTCATGCTGACGTTGGGCCGCTTTATCTCTCTCTTCCGCTTCGATCCGGAGCCTTTTCTCTTCCGCTTCCATCCGGAGCCTTTCCTTTTCTAGTTCCGCTCCTCCCTCTCTCTCTTCCTTCATCCGTTTCTTAATATATTCCTTCCTCTCAGTGCCCTCGAGTACGATAGCATCCGCGTCTTGTCCAAGCCTTGCGATTAATTCCATCTTGTAGGTGACAGTGTACTCTGACGTCCTTGCACAGTTTGTAGTTGAAACGCTTCAGGTCCAGTCCCATTGAAACACTTCAGTTCCAATCCTATCGAAATACTTCAGTTGGTCCAATCGAAATACTCCAGTTGATCCTATCGAAATACTCCAGTTGATCCGATCCGAAGAGATCCGATGAAACACTTCAGTTCTATCCGATCCGATTCGATCCGATGAAACACTTTAGTTCCTATCCCGGACGAGCCCCCAGATGTAGCGAGCAGGTGTCAATCAGTATTGCTACTTTAATTCACAAACCAAGTCCGCTGTGCAGGAAACAGAATACCTCTTTATTGGTAAGAAGGTGTAACCAACAAATGATTCACAATGCACAGACCAAAACAGCCAACTCTCTCAACTCTCTCTCACTCTCGTGCCTTTTATAATAATTTCAGTAGAAATTCTGGAATAAATGACGTCATCATCATATGATGCGCCCAAACAAACATGCTAGTCTAGAAGGTACGAACAGCAACTTCTAGACTAATTAGAATCAAAACATTCCGATCGCGGCCCCACTCGAACCCTCGGAAAGGCTAATCCTGCGTTCACTCAAAGCATCCTACCCGAACCTTGGGAAAGGCTAATACTGCGTTTACTCAAAGCACTATACGGTCGAGCTGACCTTGACACTAGACAGTCTCAATACTAGCGGGCGGGACGGAAGCGTAACGCACTGCCGCCCTAGTTAAAAGAGAGGAAAAGAAAACAACTGATCCCAACAAGATCAGCCGCTACTAACTGCAACATTCTCGAATCATGAAGGACCGGAGCCGCGGTCCAGGACCGTATAGCAAAGGAAAAGGCGGGGGGAGGGGGGGCACTAGCCCAAACAAACAACAAGCATCACAAATGTTACAGTTATTAAACCAGAACACAGTGTGCTATGAATGAGATTTAAACACGTTTTGCATATACGCCTCAAAATATAAAGACGGTTGGCTATGTCTTCAGTGTAGAACACACTTATACACCAGGATGAAAGTTTTGTACATTGAGACTAAGAAATATGTAGTGTGTAAACATCTCACCGGCAGGTGAAAAAAATGCTCTTACACATGTGAACTTTCAAAGGAGTAAATTATTGTGCGTCCCAAAGTGAATGGGACGGGTTTTTTGCGATTTGCTCTGAAACGGCCCGACAGAATTATTCAAACGTTGGCAAAGTGTCTCTCTCCGTTTGTCTTAATCGGAATATATTTTTATCTTAGAATTGGTCCACAAACGGAAAAGTTTGCTTCTTTACGCTATATAAATTTTGAATTTTGTCACTTCACGCAATAATTAGGGTGTTTACGGTTTGACGTCATTGTTTGCGACGATTAGGAGAGACGCATTAGCTTTCAATAACTGCATCATTATTACTAAAAGTCGACGGGGAGATTTAACCGCTTTTTATACAGTATGACACACATGTTTGCTCTGTTTTGTTTTGCTACAAACAGCTCTGAGACTCATGGTATGTCCCGGAAGTAACATAGAGTCCTAAACGTTCGTAGTATCGAGTAGGCCTGTTCAGCTCCTATATTCACGGACGGTAACGCCACTGCTTAAAATAAACATGACGTAGTGAAGGGATTCAGGGGTACACTATTCTTTCCAAGAGGTTTTTGTGCAGATGGTGCGCAACTTATCAATATTACTTCAAGTGCTTCTATGCAGAATTACATCACAAAAATGCTGTGTGATTCATTATTGTTACACGCATTTTGGTTGCAAATTTGTCACAGAAACTTTCGTTCACAATCCCAGTAACGAACTTTATGATAAAGAAGAACAAAATTTGATTGTAGCAGGACGTTCAAATATTTTCACTTGTTCAGAGCACATGGCTGATAATGCGCACTGTTAAATAACATGACTTCCATACACTGAAACAAATCTGCTCTTTTTTTTTTTTTTTGAAACTTTCTTACTGTTGATACATATAAAACGTCTCACTTCAATTAAGTGAACATAAACACTTGCAACAAAGCAAGCATTTGTTTCTTGTGACAGGCAAATCCTCGCCTGGTGACAAACGTCAAAGTTCACCCAATCGAAGCAACCGGATAAAGGACAGTTGCAAAACAAACGTAAATAACAATACGTAAGTCAAATACAAAGATGGAAAGTGACGGGTTGAAATTATTGTTAATCGATGCATCAGACTGAAGTTTCACATACTACAAAAACAAAGCTAGCCATTCTCGTCAGACGAGGACGAGGATGAAGATGAGGTGGATTCATCAAAATTAATTACAGTGGCGGATGTCTCTGCTTTATTCCATCTTTCGTGATGTATTCCTGTTCAACCCCTTGAAATGCTGAACCGCTTTTCGCCAGTCTGTGACAGTGACCCTCTTGATTGCGTCTTCGGTCAGGGAAAATGTGGCCTTCAAAGTGAACTGGCAGTTGTTCCGTAAGACAGTTCCTTTCACCTGAGCCCAGACCAGTTCTATTAGGTTTAATCCGGCGTGATATGGTGGCAGACGAAGCACTTCATGTCCATATTGTCGAATCGTACAGTCAGAACTGTAGATAAGTGACGTCTTGTGCTTTTTAACGAGAGCACACAGCTCTGGTTTTAGCATGCCTTCGTCAAAGGGTACGTCATTCTTGCGCATCCACGTCCTCATGGTCTCTTTCAAATTGGCTGATGTGGGTAGCTCTCAGGTTCGCTGGCTGGGTAGAATGGTAGGTCGTAGTGTCCATCACAATACAGGACGGCTCAGTCAGGGCAGGCAACAAGCGAGTGCCCAACCAGTCTTGCAAAATGCTGGCATTAATCTCGGAATGAAATTCTCGGACATCCAGATGCACTGACGAAAATATGAGCTCGCAGCCTTCGATAAACCCAGTATCCTCGCCACGAGCATGCAAGACGATGATTCTCTGACCTTTAACGAGAGGAATCTTCCTTCCGCGATTCTGACCTGGAGAAGCCCATTCTTTGCCTGGTTGGTGATTAACATTAATCCAGGTTTCGTCAAGGTAGACGATTCTAAATCCCTGTTGCCTCATATCTGAGATCTCTCGTAGGTACCGGCATCTCGCACGATGAGATCGGTCCTGTCTTGTAAGTATCTGGGAACGATAAAATACATATTTTAAAAAGGTTATTTCGGTCAAGAGAGTATTGTACACGTATTGTTGTCATAATGATGAAAAACATCAAGCTGTGTGTTTGATACAGATGCCATAATTGACAGTGGCATAACTGCATAACTGCACAAGACATCAATACTCACTGCAAGGATGTGCAAGTTGGTGTGCATTCCTGTCTCTTATACACATCTGAAATTTGTTCAAGTGTGTATTTATGGCACAAAATTCCTATATTCTCCCTGCATGAGCAGGGTTCCTTCTTTAAAATCTATTTTGTTTTATTCTCACGTTTTTAACCAGGGTCGTAGCTACGTCTTCTGCACCCTCCCCTCGTCCCCCTCCCCCTACCCCGCCCACAAAACCATCTCATGGCTGCCCTCAGCCTTACCATCCCTCAGCTTCCATTCTTCTTATCCCCTTATTTTCTCCTTTCTTGGGGGCCTATAGAGCCCTGGGGGCTCTTTGCATTGCAGGCTTTGCCAGGGCACTGGCTACGGCCCTGTTTTTAACCACCGGAAGGGGAAGATCAGCAATATTATCGGGTGTCCGGCGCGCGCAGGCTTCGAGATTATGAAAAGGAACATCTTCTGCTTCCGGTTCGTGAAAGTGTCATCAAGGGTGAGCACTCTCGTTGAAGGCTAAATTGCGTTTTATTTTCGCACGGTTCCCTTGTGTAAACTCATCCTCAGTGTTGCCTCAACGTGTGACAAGTGGCTTGACGCACTGAAATGTTGTCTTAACAATCCTGTACCCATAAGAAACTGGGGCCAGAGGGCGAACGATGAGGACAAGAACAAAAAGAAGGAAAGATAAAGTTGAGAGAGGAATGTAGACTGGAGGAAAGAGAACATCAAATATAAATATTTAAGTGTGAAGGAATGAGAGTGGAATGGCAAGAGAGAGAGAGAGAGAGAGAGAGAGAGAGAGAGAGAGAGAAACAGACAGACAATCAGACAAACAGAAAGAGAGACAGACAGACAGACAGACAGACAGACAGACAGACAGACAGACAGACAGAAACTGACATAAAATATGGTTCTTTGGCTCCTTTTTGGTCCCAGCAGACTTTAGGTCGAAATTGACTTTCCTATAGACCACTTCAGAATAAGAACTAAACAGTCATGTGACTTCCAAAAGGTTGGACAACATGACGACACAGGGCTTCCACCCTACGGAAACAAATAAGATGCTGTCGTCAAGGAAGTAAAAGAATTACACGATCAGAAGGAACATAATCTTAGGTCCATGAATTCAGACAGATATTGTTCTTGTTGAAATATTTGGAGC
>JAWQUT010000435.1:81909-111031 GCA_033807755.1 Ellobium chinense | reverse complement strand
TATTTACTATACTCAAGTTATGAATGTAACAGTTAAACTGTTGGCGGATGGCGGATGGTGGATGGCGGTATAACAAGATTTTTAGTGACTTTGTATAGGTGTCAGATCCGTTCCACGGCGAAAAGCTGGCGGTATGCGGGAATGGCGGTATAACGGGTGGCGGTATAGCGAGGTTTCACTGTGTCAGATCCGTTCCACGGCGAAAAGCTGGCGGTATGCGGGAATGGCGGTATAACGGGTGGCGGTATAGCGAGGTTTCACTGTAGTTTATTCAAGCATGAAAGTGTAGTTTTCGTCCTTCGATAGTTTTCAGTCTTTTTTTTTTTTTCATGCATCCGCTTAGCGACTGTTTCCTGTTCAGATTCTTGGAAGAGGACACCGGGGATCATTGTCATTTTATAAAAACTATAATATGGGCTATGTGATTCTTTTTAGCTGTCTTCCAATCCCAATTCATTTGTTAAGTCCCAATTAAATGTGTCTCACACTTTAAGCTTAACCAGGTAGACATACCCACTTATTCTTAGTGGTTGAGACTTAGAGTGACTACTTTGCTTTCTGTTGAGTCCTATCAACAATCAGTATGCCACAGAAATATAATGGAGTAGCAAAAGGCTGAATGGTTATGGCGTTGGATTAAAGATCTGAAGATTCAGTGTTGTACTTCAGACCATCCGTCAGTAAAATGGGTACCTAGTTACAGGAGATAGACTATTGTCAGAATGTTAGTGATATGCGCCTGTAAATGGTAGTGGTACTGTATACTCCCCAGGAGTTGAGAAAGTCATAGAGTGATCAAGTCAGCTGGGGTAATTACAGTGTAAATCCATCTTTTACAGTGCACTGACATGACTAGTGCTCTGAATAAAGTCGCAGATTCTCCCACTCTCTTGCCCATTTTCGATAATGGAATGAAATAACGTATCTCTTGTTGAAAAGAGCACAGTGTTACTCTTTCCGTCGCCCGGACACAGTTTATGCAGTAGATCTCACGTAACATGACAGCGCTTTACCCGAAATCAGGGTTAACCCGATAGAAAAGAAAATCCCCGTCCAAAGCCCTCTTCTTTATTTGTAAAATTTTACGATTAATGCAGAAATGTTTCAGGAAACCTTTGTTAAGTGATGCGCCAGCGAAAGAGGGAAAATTGACAGAGAGAGGGAAAGACGAGCTGGTTTCATAGCTATTATCACTCCCCTAGACCACTGGTGGTCTGACACGTGGACAGTTAGGTCAAACGCGTATGAATTTATATCTTTATATCAACCCAAGACGATGACAACGATTCCCGACAACATTCTAGGCTATTACCAGTCAAGGCGGTCGAAACTATCATCTAGAAATAATGCCGTGTGACGTCTTTTAAGTTATGTTTTCTCTAAGTTTTACTGCAAAAAGATAACACAAAACACGTTTAACCCGCTACGATTTGGTTGGTCCATTCAATTTCATAGTTAACAGAGTTGGGGAGGCATGGATAGACAGTTTCGGTATCATTCCCCGCTACTTTCACTTGGAGATCACTCTGATCATTGTTTCGTTATATTAATATGAACTATATCAAAGCAGAAGAAAATGTAGGCTGACTAAACTGACTAAAACACGCCGCTCAGCACAAACTAATGCTCTTCCTTGTGGCTCTGCTGGGAAATTAAGAATTTGGGAATCCCGTCATAGAGAAGGAAGAAGTTCTATGGGGATAATACATGTACTATATTATTTTATAACATCCTTGATCCCTACGTGCGGCATTGCACTAGATCTATTATGAATAGTTTAGTTTCGTGGATGTCACGCGAACGTTTTTTTCTCGCTCGTCAGCTTGCGACAGCGTCAAGTTTAGTTTAACAAGTTTAACAAGTTTAACAAGTTTATTTATGAAAAACCCAGACCACATCTGTGGTACATAGGCGATCAATTCATAATACATTATACAATGGCCAGGGGCGAAGGCTGGCTTTCTCAACAGGGTAATCATAGTTGAACATGATTGTCACTTATAGTCACGTATGCGGTATTAGTCGAAAGTGCTATAATATCCGTTCGTGGAGTCACTTTTGATGTTCACAGTATGATACTGTAACACAGAGTATGGACTTAAAAAATCCGTAGGCATCATCACAATTCCTGAAAAGCTACAACAAAAGTTTGAGTAGTTAGAAACAGGTTGGCTGAAAAGGCACCAAAAAGTACAGATCAGTTACAGGGCCAGGATCGCACAAAAATACATGTATATTATCACTCACCAAGGTGTAATGGCTCCAAAATTGTAGAATTTAGGTCCAATTAGGCTAGACCTAGCAGGCCTAGGCTAATAAACAAAACATTGGGAACACGACCTTGCAGGAAAAACCCATCCAGACCGTAGGGGAGTGACAATCTGTCAAGCTTTAAAAAGAATGACCTTTGGTTGCTTGGGTAGCAGACTGACTAACATCTTTGGACAAACCGCTCTATGCTCAGCGACTCCCTCCCTCTCCCCCGTTTCCACCTCTAGCCAAATATCCAGACCTAAAACAAGAAGATACTAATTTTATTGAAAACGTAATTTTCGGCCCAGTCTACACCATGAAGCCGAGCCCACCTGTTTGCAAATGGGTAGGCCTATGTGAGTATTGCCACCGTCAAACCTTGCCGATTTTGAGTACAAGGGGGGCCAACTGAATTACTTTTCCAAGACGTTTTGTCATTCATGTTATTTCCCAAGAAGAATTTATGTTTATTTAATAAGTTTGTTTGTATGTTTCACAAAGTCAGAAACCTCCTTCATAAAAAAAGTAAATATACCCCAAGATGCTTTCCCCAACCAAAGATTTTGGGATTCAGCTACATTGCACTACAAAATAGGCAACGTGGCAACACCAGCACTGGGCTTGTGAATGGAATGTGTGGTGAGACTGTTCATGTGGCTTTCTGCAAGTGTGGATTTATTTCTAAACTGAGCGAAAAATAAAAGTGGTCGTAAACTTATGACTGAAGGCATGTCACTTGTCAGCAACAGTGTTAATTATTGTCGAATAAAGAGGCCCCTGATAATAATGAATTTCACTAAATGCTACAGAATAGTGTCTCGTTTTACCAATATGTTATTTTTGTTCCGCATGACATTAAACCGCAATAGGTGAAAGCTGTACCACAAATCAAGCGGAGACCTTGATTAGCAGCTCTTCTTTACTAGCCGGTGAAATTTCCTTGCTTTCATTGAGTTTTTTTGTGAGGCCACTCCACATTTGGCTATAGGGGTGTCCAGGTTCTTCTTTATCCCTATTAATCAGTGAATAGAGCAGAGAAAATTGGAGGGGTATCAGGTTCTGAAAGTAGGTCAAAGTAAGAATAGGCCTGACAAAGAGCAAATAAATAGGATATCGGCGGTGTTCTTGTTTAACTTGCCACGAAGGCCAAGGTCGACCAACGGCATTTTCGGCTGGTAATCAGTGATTATTTGATTATATGGACCCTTCGCCCCTGGTATAATGGGATGCTTTTCATCATATGACAAGTCAGGTGACTGACTCAATCTACCTTTAACTCTGAGGAATCCTTCATCATCCAGAAAAGGGGCCAAAGTGAGCAAAGAGGACTGCCTACTCACTGTGCCACCCCTTTTGATGTCTGCAATTTCAGTGCTGTAATACCTGTTCTGTACTTCTTTCAAAATCAGGACTTTAGCTTGTCTCATCTCCTCACCACTAGACACAGTTTTCTTAGATTTACCCGTTCTGAGTATTTTGACAAACTTGATGACCAGGGCAGTCACTCTCAATAACTTTTCAAAACTGCCAAATCTCTCAAATTCGATCAGTCTGTTACTCTCAGGGGCCATAGCACACACAGTTACCAAGTCCTGTTTTTCCTCCTCAAGAACTGTGTTTTCCTCTCCATTTTCACCAATTTCTGGAGAAGGCTCGGGATATTCCGATAACAGCCAGTCAGGTCCACAAAGCCACAGACAGGACCTGGTCAAAACACCTGCACTTACTCCCCTTGTCAGCAGATCGGCAGGGTTTTCTTTTCCCGGAACATGTTTCCATCGGGTAGGGTCTGTCAACTGGTGTATTTCTACCACCCTGTTTCTCACAAATTGTTTCCAGCGTGAGAGATCTCCCTTGATCCAGCCATCTGTTATCTTTGAATCAGTCCAACATGAATAGGGAGTGTCCTCCGGTAGCTCAAGAGAATTTCTCACAGATTTAAACAGTCTGGCGCCCAGTACTGCTGCAAGCAACTCCAGTCTGGGAAGTGTAACCTTTTTTAGGGGGGCCACTCTCACCTTTGAAGTCACCAGTCTGACGACTCTATCCCCCTCATCCCTAGTTCTCAGATAGACCACACAGCCATAAGCCTTTTCACTTGCATCACAAAACACAATGAGTTCCACTTTATCAGCATCTTTCCAGGAGCTGCTTGTCAATCTACGAGGAACTTTCAAGTTTCTGATCTCTTTCAGACCTGACACCCATCCTTCAATCTCATCCTGCAACTCATCACTTAAAGGTGCATCCCATTCAAAGCCCAGACGCCAAATATCTTGAAAGAGAATTTTGAGAGATACAGTGAAGGGAGTCTTAAGGCCCAATGGGTCAAATAATCTTGCAATGATCCCAAGCGTGTTCCTTTTGGTATACACAAGATGATGGCCGTCAACAGTAGTCTCAAACTGGAAACAGTCTTCATTGGTATTCCAAATTACCCCCAAAACTTTCCGTGTCTCTCCCACCTCAGTTTCGCTGAACGGTTTGTTGGTAATAACCTTTTCTCTCAATTGGTTACTGTTTGACATCCATTTAGTAAGAGGAAAACCACCCTCTCTCAGCACCATTTCTGACTTTTCCATAATGTGAATCCATTCTTCTTCTGTGTCTGCTCCTGTTATGAAATCATCAACATACAGATTCTTACTGAGTTCTTGTATTGCCATGTCTCTGCTCATGCATTGAGAAAGATGGTGTTTCAAGGTGGCATTCAACAAAAATGGACTAGAAGCATTTCCAAATGTAACTCTGGTAAATCTCATAATCCTTACTTCATCACCTTTCTTCAAGAGAAATCTATGTACATCCCTGTCCTATTCTTTCAGTTCTATTTGCAGAAAGGCCTTAGTAATATCAGCAGTCAACCGCTTAAGATTAGGTCATACACACCTTACACACTCTTTTCTTCTAAACGGAGAGGATCCACCCGAATGCGTAGGGTGCAGCTGTCCTCTCACCATATCTCACATCATGACAGAGTGTGCAGAATTCACCGATGCCCGCAAAAATCTCAAACATTCATCCTCAATGAAAGAACTATTTACTACTAATACAACACACAACATCTTAAACTTTATCAAAGACATAGGTCTATACGAAAGGATATAAAATCATAACATACAGCGAACATATAAAATCATAACTTACAACGAACATATAAAATCATAACATACAACGAACATATTTGTGTACTACAACGTTTTACCTAAAACTTGGTCTGTGCACATTTAAGGAGTGTGACCCTGCGACAGTGACGCCCGTTGCAGTTTTGAAGCCGATAGGACGGTCACACTCTGGCTTTTAGAGTAGGAAAGCCGGCGTCTAGTCTTCTCGGATAAGGACGAAAAACTAGGAGGTCCCGTGTGCACGTTGCGCACGTTAAAAATCCCTTGGCAGTTTTAAAATCGTAAAAGAGTAGGCCTAGCGCCGCTGTCCGGGCAAAATTAATAGGAAAATTCTACTAAAAAACTTTAACAGTAACCATGAGGGCGTAATATAGCCGTAATCGTGCTGACACGCCGTAAATCACAAACTCACTCACTCACTCAGTCAACCCATAGCTCCATCTGCGGAATCTCAGTAAGACCTGAAACAAGTCAGGTATCAAGTTAGGTTCCACCTCAACACAGTCATTGAGAGATAATCCATTGGCTCCTTTAGCCGAAGCATCGAAAACAGGTCTTACCTTGGTTGTCAAGCTATCCTCTCTAACCACAGGTCTCTGAGGAAGATAGAAAATCGGCTGACCTCTCCCTTGATATTCATCCTGAGGGACCTCCTCCACAATTCCAGCTGTCTCCCAGTCAACAAACACTTGCTGATATTTACTTTCTAACTCAGTGGCTTCCAGTTTTCTGTATAAGCTGTTCAACCTTCTGGTGGCTGCTTGAAGATTATCAAGTAACATTTCTTTGTGTCTCTCTGACTTCCATGGTAATCCAACCATGTATCTTCCACCTTCATACTGTATACTTTGTTTCAATTCATTTAAAGCCTGTACTTCAGAGGCCTCTGGTTCACTGTCATTGCAGATCCCTATAGAATCAAGCTCCCATGCTTTTCTTATTAAAGTTTCAGTAGGCTCCAAGTTCAGACAATGGAGGAATGTGTTTGGTCCAGTAACTCTTGATCCTCCTTGGTTAGCATAACTACCAGCTAGAAACCACCCCCATATGGTTTTCTGAGCAACCAAACCTTGCGCATGCAGAGTTCCTGGAAGTAAAATTTCATAGTAGTGGTCCATCCCTATCAGAATGTCTATGTGATGTTCATATCCCCGACTCAAGTCTTCAGTTATATTTCAATCTTGAAAAGAGTTCAGAATTTCACAAGGCACTGGGGATCTATAAAGAGGACGACAGATCTCTTTTGTTCCCAGTAAAGTAAGCTCCAGTCCTGTGCCCAATTGAACTCTAAAAGTTTTACTTTCTTGATTGGAAACCTCAAATCCACCAAATGTTGCCAGTTCCAGATATTCCTGTCCCACAGACTGAAGACCAAGACGTTTTGCAGTAGATGTCCTGATGTAACTGCGATCACATCCTGTATCAAGCAACACAGACAGGCGTTGCCCCTTAATATTCACCAGCAGGACCTGCAGCAGCGTTGATCTTGTTCCCGATGTTGAGTAGTAGGTATGACTACTCTGTTGAGTATCAGTTGCAGGTGGGTCAGCTCTTGGAGCCTGAACTCCTGTAGAAACATTTGATGACATGCCCCTCTGTTCACAGGGCCCTGGTGCACACTTTCTTTGGCAGTATACAGGGTGATGAGCTCCTTTGCAGTGAATGCACGATAGCCTAGCCTTGCATGACCTGACAAAATGATTATTTCTCAAACATCTAAAACATCGTTGCATACCCCTGAATTTCTCCCTTCTTTGTAGGTAAGACAATCCCTTCAGTTGTCCACACTGGTCAGAAAAATGCTCTTGCTACAAAAAACACATTATTTATGTCCTTGTGCTCCAACAAGGGCGGATGCAGTGGGTCTGTTTACTTGTTTTTTCTTTTCCCTTCTGTCACTGTCATCAAAAACAGAGGATCGTTCTCGCCTTTTAATTTCAGAATATAGGAATTCCATGAGAAAATCCAAATCTCCCTCTCTACCTTCACTGTTTCTTGGCCATTCCATTCTAATGTTGGGAGGTAGTCTGCTTAAAATCAGTGGATCTAGTATCACACAATACATTTTCCAATGATTTCTAGATTTTCCAGTTAACGGACATGAACTTGGATCCTATCGTATAAACCCCATAAATCTCCTTGTATGCACGAATTCACTCCATGAATGTTTAACATTGGACTGACATGCTCATAAATTATTTTGTCCTTTCGGCCAAACCTCTCCTTCAACATATGTTTAGCCTTTTCGTAGTTGCTTGCAGTCAAAGAGAGTCCTTGGATGCAACTTAAGGCCTCTCTTTCCAAGAGAGACTGTAAGTAAGTGAATTTATTGATAGTAGGAAGATTGCCCTGATCAATGATGACAGTGAATTTGTCAAAAAATGGATAAAACTGCGTACAATCTCCCCTAAACTTGGGCAACTCTAACTTCGGCAATCTGGCACTGACACCGATTTCATGTTTACTTGAACTAGACCTTGTGTTAACGTCTTCGGAGCATAAATCTGAAGGTTTTCTGTGACCAATCCTGGTTGAAATTTCTCTCAATCTAATTAAAGTGTTGACTTTTTCCTGTCTAAAGTTTGCAGCTTCTTCAATTTCAGGATAAAGATCCTCCTCTTCCAGTAATAGTTCGAATTCCTCTTGACGTTGATCGTATGTATTAAGCTTACTTTGATATTCATTTATCATAAATTCAATACGGGTCACTGAGAGATCTGAGTCCTTATCACCTTCAAAACCAGTTATAATTTCTTGCGCAGAGTTTTCGGCCCTCGTTAGCTGCGCCTTTCCGTGGGTCCGTTTTTTCTTTGCCTGATCTAATGATGTCATGATTAGGACTTGACAGTGAGCAGTGAACTGTCTAGATCTAGTCTAGATCCCGGGATTCGGCACCATGATGTAAAACGTTAACAAAAACAAACTTCGCTCTAACTGTCATTTTATTCTCTCACTTCCTCCAAGGGCTCTCACTCTCTTTCATCAAGGGATGTAACTCAATTAATTCCCGTCATAGTTTTTAACACTAATTGTTTGATATCGGCTCACCTTCGCCGCTTTCTGTCCATTTAAATTGAAAGACAAGTGACTTAACAGCACGGTGAAGCGTCGACCGTCTCACGTGGAGTTCGTGATACTCAGCGAGCTGTTGCTGAAGTCGTCGAACGGTGACATAAATACCGTTTTCAAACATTGTATAGATTCTTCTATTGACAATATCCAGGTCGAGGTTATCCAGTGTACAGTTTCTTCCACGGTTTTCTGGGCATGTCCCCTTCTGTGTACCGTCTCTCCAGCGGCGAAGGGTAGCTTGGGGGATGCCGAGCAGTTCACTTGTTCTCTTCAGGGGCTGGTGGATTAAGGCCAGGAGAGACTTCTTTGTAGCTTCTCTAATGTGACACTGCAATGCTCTCATTGCAATGTTCTTTTTAAATTATCACCGTAGTGGTCTGACATAACTGATCTGGTTGCTGTCCCACGTAACGAAAGAGCTAATCGATGTAATCTGTGCTAATAACAACTGAATCACACGATGTGGGTGAGTTCAGTTCTTTGTATGCTTGTTTTGATGCGTGGCGCTCACATGATTTGTCAGCGCGAAAAAAATAATAAATTAAAGCACTTTCTTAACCAGTGTACGTACATTTTAGCCTTGCTGCTAGCGTTGTAAAGAAATATACAAATCTTTCAAATATGAAAGCCCAGATTTTGTGCACATATTTCTGGGAGTGGCTTCATCGCTTGTTGCTGCTTTGTTCACAGCTTGCCATGATTACACTGCTAACAGTAGGCAACAAAAGATATTCGGAAATTAATCACATATTACCATCTATATGTTTCTTCAATAACGATGCACACTTTCTCTGCGATTTCCGCCACTCTTATATGAGGGGTGTTGCATTTATTTGAAGTCAAACGTTTGCAGTTATGTGGAGCTGGCATTGGTGTCAAATTGTAGGCACTCTAATCTTTGCGCAAAGTGGCCTATTTCAAAATTTATATAGCGTAAAGAAGCAAACTTTTCCGTTTGTGGACCAATTCTAAGATAAAAATGTTCCAGTTAAGACAAACGGAGAGAGACTCTTTGCCAAAGTTTGAATAATTTCTGTCCGCAGTTTCGGAGCAAATCTAAAAAAAACCTGTTCCATTTATTTTGGGACGCACTATAGTAGATGATTATGAAAAACTAAAACGAAAAATATACATTGTCAATTCAAACGCATATAAAATGATTGTGTGCAAAACTAAATCTAACTGACAGGACAGGGTAGCTTGACTCAAAATATTAAGACGAGCCGATCTTTTGCTGCGCTTTATTAATCAACTCAGCTTTTCAAGATCGAACCTGAAGATCGCGATCCCCAGGGTAGAATTTTAGTTCCGATCTTTGTAAGTCCCTGAAATCGCACTCGACCAAACAGTTACTCATAGTCGTGCCACATGTTCTCGAGAAGGTATTGCGATCTGAATGTCACAGCCTTGCAATGTAAGTGAGGTTATTTATGTTAGACTGTAGGGCAGGGAAATTGAAGAAAGGTTAGTGTTGCCAACAGGAATGTTCTGGATGGAGGGAAGGGTGACTATGCGACGAATTTTGGCTTGGTACCGCTGATGCTAACTTGGTTGACAAAGAGCTCTGATGTATGAGCCACTGTCTGTCTGCCTATGTGTATGTGAATGTGTGAGCAATCATGATTTTCGCGTACAGAGGAACTGAAAGGTCTTGCCATTGCGTTTCCGTGGTTTTCAGTATAATATTAGCTTTGACTTTTATCAAGAGCCATTCTTCTTCTGTTACTACAAATAAAATGCAAACGAGAAATGAAAACAAAAACCCCACAAATTTAACCGCCCTCAGAAGTCAACAGAAAATCAAAGCCTGCAATACAAGCGCACATGGACGTAAGACATGCCGCTTACATTGTGTGTGAGTGAGGATGGGGCGGTGGTGGAGGAAAAAGGCGAGAAAATAAGAGCTATAAGACAAAAGGAAGGAAGAAGGTGTTGGCAGTGATGCGAAGGTGCACACCAGTATGTGGAGACTAAAGAATGCCAGGAGACACTGTGAAAACAGATGGTCGTGCGAGTCTTGGAGATTGAGGATTTAGGCGATCCTTGATATCTTTGACATGAAAAGATCGAGTCGGCTTTTCAAACTGAGAGATCGGCTCACCACTACCAATTCATGTCTTGTTCGTGTAAAACGTCCATCAGAGCGCTGTGGCTTCTTCCCCTATCCAAAATTTAAGAGTAAACTCGAAATTCTCGGCTTAAAATGCATATGATTTAATACCAGCATTACCCCATTTCATTTGACATTATTCAGCACGCACGCCGACCAGGTACCCACCCAACTGACTTAAGAAAATGACATCATAACGACTCAGTACTGTCGCCCAGAGTGGTTTTATCTCTAAGGAAAAAAAATCATCGAGGTATCATGGAGAATGATTGGTGCAAAAAGTTGTTTTTGTTAAGCAACTGTAGGCAAGGTGATAATTTTGTTTATGAGGTTTTAAACTCCACAGGCAGATACCTTAGATATTTAACATTGCTTAAGTCTGTTACCAAATGGGACTGGTAATCTTTAAGGAGAGACATTACTATTGGAGTTAGAGTGAGATCTTCCACCCNCCACCCCTTAAAAAAAATAATATAGGTATAATGGAGAAGAGGCATCTCGAAGTGCCTTTGACAACATGTGATATGGAATCTTGAGTTAAATGAGTCAAAATGTAACCATGGGGATTCGGCATAACTGCGACTGTAGGAATTGTGTGGTCATGTCTCTCTTTCGTAAGCAGTTGTGATGGAAATGGACATTATAACTTAGATCTAGTCTTTTTTTTTTTTAAACATTTTTCATCATGATCAAGGCCATGTTGTGCAGTACTATAAAGGTAACGATGGCTAAAATGATGACTATGGCATCGACTTTCGCAGATCAAGGACCAGTATGTCAACACAGTTTGGACATATTCTATGTTTAGATATATCTATTCGGCATCTATAGCATTTTCATTCATTAACATTGGCATGGGTTTGTGAGACGATTGTAGATCTATGAACGATGGCATCCTCGTAACGTCTGAGCTTTTCCCATCAGTTTTCACCACTGTTATGGACATCCAGGATTAAAAGTAAAGAAGGCGAAGATGACCCACGTCATGGCCATGGCATCAAATCACATAGGTCTACTGTATGTACACATAATGTTTTTGGATGTGCTTAATTTGTTCTCGGTGTCAAAGACGACGTGGGCTAGAATTATTTGAGAGAGAGAGAGAGAGAGAGAGAGAGAGAGAGAGAGAGAGGAGAGAGAGAGAGAGAGAGAGAGAGAGAGAGAGAGAGAGAGTAACCAGGGGTTCTCCTATCTAGTGGATTATGGGTAGGATTAGGAAAGAATAGCATCCCTTATGAGACAGTTGCCAGACATTATCATTATCTGTAAACTCTGTTTTGTATACTGTCTCTTCCCTAAACAAGCCTCTAGATTCTAAACCAAGCACCGGGTGAGGGGGTTCCTGGATAGTGTCCCGAGAGGCGGAAAGATAATACTATAATATCATAAAGACCTATATGGAGGACATCGTGAAAGAGGAGTGGGGAAAATAATTATAAGTTTCTTTGTCATCCTCAGCATTCTTGTTTTACGATGATCTCCATGTAGTGAGTGAGTGAGTGAGTGAGTGAGTGAGTGAGTGAGTGAGTGAGTGAGTGAGTGAGTGACATGTCTCTCAAGGACCCCCACCCCTCTTCAGGGCCCATGGACCCTCACGTCTGCCAATGACCAAAGGTACTCCATGCCTCTCAAAACCTCAAGGAGCTCAATGACTCTCAGATCCAATGAAGCCCGCATCTCTCAAGGATTAAGATTGGGTACTTTGTCCCTGTCTAGCCTATCTGATGAAAGATAGAAACATGTATACTGTCACTTCCGCATTTTCGAACCAGTAGTATGATAAGATAGGAGAGTAAAATTCAGAAAGTGAGTTTTAAAGGGTGTCTGCACTACCTTGTGTATTTCAACCGATAAGTTCTATATGGCAGGTGATAGAGAGAAGAACTTTTGCGTAGTTGAAAAAAAAAATATCCGTCTCATGTCTGAACATGTTCCTATATCGCGGTTTAGATCACATGCAGATGTAATGCATTGTCTGTGCTGCATTGCCCTGTGTGATATTTGCTAACATTTTGACCCTATGATTCATCAACTGTGATTCATCAATGAAATTTTTTTTTGAGGGGTCAAAAAGATAAGGGGGGGGGGTTTATATGACACCTATTTATGCCTATATTTCGTTATTTTCTTAGACTGCGAGCAAGAGTCATTATAGCGGAGATACCTAGCATTACCATATAACTTACGTAACCATATTTGCTTTTTATCCATCATTAATCCGTTATATTTGGATATTGTATTTTATACTAATTTCATTGAACTTTCATTCCTTATTCGACTTAGATGTGAGTTCAGAATCCTTTTTTCCTTCCTTCCTTCCTTCCTTCCTTCCTTCCTTCCTTCCTTCCTTCCTCAAAGTATGACACCGATTTATGCCTGTATTTTGTTATTGTCATAGACTGCTAGAAAGAGTCATTATAGCTCAGATACCTAGCATTAGCACATAGCTTACTCGACCAGATTTGCTTTTTGTCCATCATTAATCCGTTATATTTGAACAGTGTATTTTAAACTAATTTCATTGAACTTTCATTCCTTATTCGACTCATATGTGAGTTCAGAGTCCTTCCTTCCTCCCTCCCTACCTTTTTTTTCCTTCCTTCCTTCCTTCCTTCCTTCCTTCCTTCCTTCCTTCCTTCCTTCCTTCCTTCCTTCCTTCCTTCCTTCCTTCCTTCCTTCCTTTCTAGCTTCCTTTCTTCCTTCCTTCCATCTCAACGGCCCGTGATTTCAGTTGGTACGTCACAGAGGTAACATTCCCGTGTCGTATCTGCCGTAAACATACTTCTTAAAAACTATTTCAAAGTACCGTACAGATTATTGAGTCCATAGTAATCTGGTAACATCAGCATTTAAAACACACGACTTAGCAAAAGGGTAAATATTACACAGATATAATAATTGACTTTAAGTGTGCATAATATCGTCTTTTTAATTGCAATTTCTGCTTTTCTCATTAAAGGAAACCAGTTCTATTTTTACTCTCAGCAAAGTCGTCATTCTTTGTGACTTAATTTACATAGAAATGAAGTCATGAGATGATGTCTCTTTATGAAAAGTATTATAAGGCTCAATTGTTTTTGTATTTATGTACGTTTCGGTATGCATTCCTCTCCCTTTTTGTTCCCCCCCCCCCTCNCCCCCCCCCTCCTCAACCCTTTCTATGCATACAACGAACATTCGTGCTAAACTTGGCCTCGATTAGTATCGCTTCCCTTCAGCAGTAAACCTGTCCTTACCTAGCCTATTCAGCTTTTATTAACTTATACTTGTTTTCGCTTATACTCAGCAATTGTTTTGTGTTTTTTTTCGAATAATCAAACAAAGTAATTGATTCTGCATAACCTTTGTTGATTGCTTGTTTACTGTTCCCTCCGATTATTACGGTAAAGAAAAGTGAAATAGGAAAGCAAATAGATCTCAGTCGAGGCAATATTTTGAGGTGATAATCAAATGGCACAGCTCTGATATACAGTAGAACCTCAATAATTCGTTCTAGGACTCTCATTTATCTGTAACAAAAATGTGAGGTAGTTTTTGTTCTTGAATGCATTCAGTATGTAAGCCTGTAGGAAAGAAGAGACTCTGAAATAGTTCGTAATAATGAATAGTCTTTTTTTGTTGTTTGTCTCTCAGTGATTGAGGTTTGAGGTCTAACGCTTCAACTGCGAAAAAAAATGTGAAGTAGTTTTTTTTTTTGGTGAATTTTGTAAAAAATTTAAGCTTACTGCATTTTAATCCAGATTTTTTTTCATTATTTTTATTTACAGTTAATGACTTAGTATAAACCCATTACATTTTTATAGCACACTATATTTTTTTTACATGTATTTTACTTTCTGTTATGGTAATGTAAAGTGATATTGAATGAGTGAATAGTGCGTTTTTCTTTTGATGTATCAAACTGTATTACATACTATGTAAAGCAAGACTAAATTTGATCAATGCTTTACTTTCTTTCTTTCTTTCTTTCTTTCTTTCTTTCTTTCTTTCTTTCTTTCTTTCTGTAGCGAGCAGGTGTCAATCAGTATTGGCGTGTAGTGAAGAGGCACTGATTACAATAGCTCCTCCTTAGAAACGCCACTGACGTTGCTACTTTAATTCACAAACCAAGATGCTGTGCAGGAAACAGAATACTTCTTTATTGGTAACAAGGTGTAACCAGCAAATAATTCACAATGCACAGACCATAACAGCCAACTCTCTCAACGTTCTCACTCTCGTGCCTTTTATAATAATTTCAGTAGAAATTCTGGAATAAATGACGTCATCATCATATGATGCGCCCAAACAAACATGCTTGTCTAGAAGTTAAGAACAGCAACTTCTAGACTAATTAGAATCAAAACATTTGATCGCGGCCCCACTCGAACCCTCGGGAAGGCCAATACTGCGTTCACTCAAAGCATCCTACCCGAACCTTCGGGACGGCAAATACTGCGTTTACTCAAAGCACTATACGGTTGAGCTGACCTTGACACTCGACAGTCTCAATACTATAGCGGGTGCGACGCGCTGCCGCCCTAGTTATATATAGGAGAGAAAAAAAAAACCAACTGATCCCAACAAGGTCAGCCGCTACTAACTGCAACATTCTCGAATCATGAAGGACCGGAGCCGCGGTCCAGGACCGTATAGCAAAGAAGGGGGGTGGGGACNGGGGGGGGGGGGGCACTAGCCCGAACAAACAACAAGCATCACAAAATGTTACACTTTCTTTCTTTCTTTCTTTCTGTCTTTCTTTCTTTGATTTTTTTGTCATTTTTTAAAAGTGTATGTTTTGGGTTTTTTTGTTTGTCTAATTAAGCGTATACATTAATGGGATTTAAAATATCTGGCTTAGCGCCTTAATATGAATTTTTACTTGAAACTTAAAATTACAGAATACAACATTAGGCTTTTTCCACTGAATAGGCTTGTATTGGAGTATGCGAAATTCAACTTTGCAGGCATGTATTCCTAAATGTTTGTTCGTTGCGTAAGCAAACTCAGCATTATGTCGTCACAGTCATAGGCGGATTGCCATCTCAGATTTACGCAATTTACAAATTGGGCTATTTTTCTGCTGCTGCAACCCAGTACATCCATCAAATGTGACAAAGTAAGTCACAAAGTCATTGCTTAATGTCTGTACTCCTGACATCGAATTATTATGTGTAAAACTCAGGCCCTTCTATCTGCCTAGAGAGTTCACTAGTGTTTACGTCAACGTAGTGTATATCCCTCCAAGCGCCAACACACAACACGCCACGAACCTACTTATGGAAGACCTGACTAACCAAGAAACGAATGGGCCTGATGCTGTTAAAATTATTCTTGGTGACTTCAACCACTGCCATCTTGATTGCATCCTGCCCACGTACCAACAATATGTTGACTGCCCCACCCGTAACGATAGAATATTAGACATGTGTTATTGTAACGTGAGTGCTGCCTACTCTTGTAACACACTGCCACCATTAGGCGACAGTGACCATGTCATCATTCGTCTGACGCCTAAATACAAGCCAAAACTAAAACGAGTAAAAGCAAGCACACGGGAGGTAAAGATCTGGACAGACGAAACCACACAAGTACTACAAGATTGTTTTGATACGACAGACTGGAATGTATTTTTGGACTCTTGTGTTGATATTAATGAATTAACTGATACTGTGAACTCTTATATTCTTTTCTGTGAAAATAACTCAGTGCAAAAGAAAAATGTTGTGATATATCCAAATAACAAACCATGGATGTCTAGTGAAGTGAAAAAAGTACTGTATGAAAAAAAGCGTGCCTTCATGAGTCATGACCCAGTAAAAATTCTTAAGGCTAAAAATGAGGTCAAATCAAAAATTAAAAAAATGTAAACTTGAATTTAAAGAAAAGATAGAAAAATGCTTTAAAACCAACAACTCAAAAGAATGCTGGGCAGGGCTGAAGAAGGTGACGGGTTATGAGTCAGTGCGTGCAAATGTGAGTGTGGAGAACGAAAGTGAGTTTGCAGATGAATTAAATAAGTTTTACTCTCGTTTTGACTGCCATGATTTCAATCACATTCATGAAAAGTTGAGAACAACACTTAATACATGTGATTCAAGCATTGTTACAATAGCAACACAAGAAGAAGTTAACAGATTGTTCAAAAGAGTAAATGTAAATAAGGCTTCTGGGCCTGACAAAATTAGCGGAAAATTACTGAAACTTTGTGCCGACCAATTAGCCCCAGTGTTTACTTCCATTTTCAATATGTCATTTTCAAAACATTCCATCCCCACAATTTGGAAGACGTCAGAAATCATACCTGTGCCAAAGAAAACAAAATTTTCGAGTAAAAATGATTTAAGGCCAGTTGCTCTAACATCCATTGTAATGAAGTGTCTTGAAAAGCTTGTGTTACGTCAACTCTTGATGCAAACTAATGAATTTTTAGATCCTTATCAGTTTGCTTACAGGCAGTCTAGAAGTACAGAAGATGCTGTTTTGCTGTTTCTTGATAAAATATATTATCACCTGGATTCACCCAGAAATTATGTCAGAGTACTATTTGCGGATTTTTCTTCCGCTTTTAATACGCTCCAGCCCCACCTCATGATTGAGAAACTGTCAAAGCTTAATGTGAGCATTGAGCTCCAGAGTTGGATATTTGAGTTCCTCTCTTCCCGCCCCCAGTTTGTGAAATTAAATGACACCATATCGTCAACAGTGGTGCTCAACTCGGGGGCTCCCCAAGGATGTGTACTCTCCCCTGTACTCTACACCACATATACCAACGACTGCAAAAGCTTTTTTAATAATGTACCATTAATTAAATTTGCAGATGACACCACTATTTTAGGTCTTATGTCAACTAGCGAAGATGATTATTTCAGACAAATATCCAACTTTACGACGTGGTGTGATGACAACTTTCTGCTTCTGAATGTGGGGAAAACGAAAGAGATGATTATCGATTTCAGGAAGAAGAAGAGCCCCATTGCACCAGTGACTATTAAAGATCAAAGTGTCGAAGTTGTACACTCTTACAAGTATTTAGGAATCACAATCGATGATAAGCTCTCATGGCATAACCATGTGAACGAAGTTTATAAAAAAGGAAACCAGAGGCTATACTTTCTCAGGAAACTAAAATCTTTCGATGTCCAAAGTGACTTGATTAATTTGTTTTATACTGCAACACTTCAAAGTGTCCTTACGTTTGGTTTGAGTTGCTGGGGTGGTAATGTAACAACAAATGACAAAAACAAAATAAATCGCATCATTAAAAAATCATCAAAAATCATAAACGGCGTTCTGCCTTCAATTGAGGACTTATATCTACAAAAGTGTTCATCAAAAGCTCAACATATTCTCAGTGACTTAAACCATCCTTTATTTGCACGCTACGAACGATCCTCACGTAGTGGCAGACTACTGTCTCAAAAGTCACGAACAGAAAGATATCGGAATTCTTTTTTACCCACCTCAGTACGCGTGCAACGGGTCTCCTCTTCATAGCAATGTTTACTTTTACAGTGGTGTAATTATGCACTAGTACATTTTTGTGTCTATGATGTGTCTCGCGTATGAATGAGTGTGTTTACGTTCTTGGAGTCTGTGTGTGTGTGTGTGTGTGTGTGTGTGTGTGTGTGTGTGTGTGTGTGTGTGTGATATGAAAAAAAAATCTGACCAAAATACAATGTATCATATTATTTGACGATTTAACTTGTTTTAGGGGAACTGTTTTAACGGCCTTTAAACTTCAAACGTGAGGTCTGGACAAGATCATGGAAAAGGTATCAGGGGCTATCGCAGTCCCCATAATGAATGCATGAGCATTTTTAAAAAAAATTTGCTGTAAAATTTGACTTTCTGTAGTAGTCGACTAGGCAAAAATCAGGTAATTTAAAAACCTATTTTTCTCCAAAGAATTCAAAAGCTGCTCAAAGTCCTTATACTTTTAATTCTGGGCTCCTAATCTATCAGCTGGTCACGGCTACGTTTCAGCTCAAGGAAAACGGCAATTATATTTTTTTTTCAACGAAAAGCACGTTAGATCTTGATATGCAGACTGCCCTGTCCATCTGTGACCAAAACAAGTACTTTGAGAAAGAAGAACAAAAAGGAACCATCTGCCGCAATTTGAAATTCTTACTTTCATACTTTAAGAGGGCAGGTGACACTTCAACTACAAATTCAGAGCTGGCAGCGCAATAGCTTTAGCAGGCGACTAAGGCTCCATTGCCTATACCAAAAGAAATGTAATGTGAAGTCTTGTGGTTAGGCCTTGATGGAAGGCTTACAGGTCTCGTTATTATCATTAGTGGCAGTTTTATTATAACCATTCTCTCCCCGATCATTGGTATAACATTACACAAGAAATGATCATTGCAAAATTGCAGCTTTTGGGATTGTGGAAGAAGCTGACGTCGCAGATCATGGGTAGTAGAGCAGTTGGTGTTCAACTGACTCCATGTGATAATTAATTCTCAACAAGTTGGTTCAAGGATTGGGTCGATTCGATTCAGATGTTTATTGACTGATGCATGGCCTGTCCTCAGTTGAAAATGAGACTCTGATGGTTACTGGCAACTATTGTTTTTTTCTTCTTTCAGTCATATAAAACAAAATGTGTAATTCTACAAAATAATACTATTGTGATTTTGAGATATTGCTCCCATAGAGGTTAAAGTACTTCTTTTGCTCGCTCTTTTAAGGGGAAGAACGACGAGGGGGAGAAGAAATGGGGGNGGGGGGGGGGGGAGGGGGGAACAACGCCAAAACTTCACAAATCTGTCTCAAAAATAGTCACCTCGAATTCTGATTTGGTCCGCAAGTTTTCATTAGTCTGGCTTTGACTGCGTGCTAATACATGGGACTATCACACTTTATTTTTATGTCTAGAGGGTTCAAATTGTATCTGATATTTTATAATTCAATGCTTTATTTAGATCACAGGTCATTTTAGATATTTCTACACGCTGACACTAGCTGGCAGGGCCCTCAAAAAGGGGGATTTTATATATTAGCGGATTAATTGGTTTGTACAAAATCAGTGATTTGGCCTCCTAATAGGTGCCTGAAACCTGATTAATCCTTTTCAGTTAATGTAGTGGATCAGTGGGTGTTGGTTTTGTCCGATGGTGAAACAACGCACATCCAGTCTGTCCTGTGGCCTGTCGATTTAGCTATTCTTGTCGATTTTTGTTACGAAGTATTTGCCTGCAGGTCTGATAGTTAGTACTGGTTGAGGCCTGTGGCACCTCTGCACCAGCCTTTGATAATCTGTCTGCTTTTTCATTGCCTTTGATGCCCACATGACCTGTTATCTACTGTAAAGACACTTCAACGCCTTAGGTGGAGATCAGATGGCTAACTGCCTTAAGAACTTTCGATGTTTCATTTGAAGGTTCATTTTGTAGACCGGGGAGGAGGGATTTTTAATCGGAAAAAAAAATGACAACATTGTCTGACACAGTTATTCCATTTTCAAAATCTAAAGTTATTGTCCTTAGTGCTCTTTCAAGTGCTGTTTTTCCTGCATCGTAATTGGAACAAATTGCTCCGCAGGGACCAAAGATTCAGCTCACCATGTCCAGCGTTGATGGTGGCTTTGTATAGACACAGATAACATTTCTGGAGATAACAGTCTATCGTTTTCATGGCAGTGGACTTCAGCATAGGCACAGCGCTGCTATTGTCTACAGTAGGATCAGAATGCTTAGTCCTAAATGACATGATGGTGGCTCGCCAGCTTGGTAGTTCAGTGCTGACATTTGGGGTTGGTTGTCTGTCAGCTGGGAGATAGTGTTTGCCTCTGATGTCTTCAACCCCCTGCAGGAATAGTGTTTCTGAATGCTCATCCTAGGTCAAAATTCCTCTGCCATTTAAAGAATAGTTTCTTCTGATGGATCTTTCATATGTTTCAATGACAGCACTTTCTTTTCTTAGATCTAATGGTTCAACATCATTGTGGATTTCACATGAATTTGCTGATGTTGTTCTCATGACGCCACCAACAAACCTCAGGGTTTGGGTTTTTAATGACATCTCTGGCTTGCTATGGGCTGGAGGGGGAGAGAATAGTCTATGACTGATCTAACATATTTAATATACAGTTGTCGTAAAATGAACTGGTCAGTTCCCCATTTACAGTAGGATAGATGTTTAATTAATTTGAGTCTGCTAGGGGCTTTTCAACTTTTCAGTGTGTTCTTTCAGAGTGAATAGCCGGTCCACTTTGATTCCCAAGTATCGTGGGTATTCTTCATGCGACAGCCTTTTTCCATTTATTCTGACTTCAGTGTCCTCCGCTTTTAGCTTCTTATTCAGATTGAACAAGCTGTATGATGTTTTGTCCATGTTTATTTCCATTTTTTCATGGCTGACAGAACGCTGAGATGGGTAGAAGATTTGAGTTCATTTTCCTGGTCAGATATCGCATGTTTCTGCCTTTACGCATATGCCTAGGTCATCAGCAACATAACACTTTCCGGCAGATACGAGCATCTGAACTGTCATTGATGAAATTCAGGAAGAGAGTGCAGCTCAGGGCGAGCCTTAGGGTATCCTTTTTTTAAGGGTCCTCTGTTTTGATGTTATTCCATTATAATTATGTTGTTCGAATGATTAAGTTACCAATGAAGTTCTTGATCCAATAATACATATGGTCAATTTCCCCTCTTTTTAAGCATCTTGAGTAAGAGCCCTCTTCTCCAAACACTGTCGTAAGCCTGTTTCAGGCCGATAAAAGACTAAAACTGCCAAAACATCCTCCTGCTTCTGGAAAGCTTCTTCTGTCTCTTGGGTGAATTTAATTAGCTGGTCGATGGTTCTCTTGTTTTTCTTAAAACCTAAATGGAATGGACTGATGGATTTAGGGCTTTCCAGCCACCAGTACAATCTTGCATTTATCATCTTCTCAGCAATCTTTCAAATGCAAGAAGCGAGGGAGATAGGTCTGTAACTTTTCACTACATGTGTGACGTATCGAAATAATATTGGTCTTTTTCCATTGCGAGGGCAGTTTTCCTTTTCTCCATGTCTTGTTGATGGACTCGAAAATGGTAGTGAGTTCTGAGTCAGCTAGGTGTATGATAATTTCACCGGGGAGGCGATCTGGGCCTGCGGCTTTTCCCTTCTTACATGTTTTAAAAGCTGTCTTATATTCAGATAGGGTGAAGCCTTGATTAAGGACTTCATGGCTAGTTACTGAACTTTTTCCTTTGCTTTGATAATTTTCTCAATGGATTCGTCCAGCTGTTTGGGTTGTTGTTTCTTGTTTGTGTCAGCGTAGTGCTCATTGAAAGCATCGGCTTTCCGAAAGTCCCCCTGTAAGTTGGTTAGTTCTAGCTTATAGTGGTGTAAGGGTTCTTTTGTCTCTTAGCTTCTGATAGGTTTGAAAGTAGGCACCATGCTTTCTTGCCGTCTTTCCGTAGATCTAGTTCTCCATACTTTTTGGTCATGGTGTTCTTCTTTGCCTGTTACTGAATAACTTGACTCTGGTTGTGATGCGGTTGTAGCTGGTTTTATTGGCAGGGTATGGGTGTTTTTCTGCAATCCGTCTGGATTTTTTTTTCGTTCCTTCACAAGTCCTTATTCCAGTAAAGCCTGAATTTCTGCCCGCAGCCCTAACAAAATGGCATTTCTTGCAGACTGGAGCAGTGCCGTGGTAATCTGGCTATATGTGTCGTTTGTATCCCTTGCCGTGTTGATAGCCTCGCTGTCAGTTCGCCAGTGCCAGTTCGCTTTTTTTTCTTTTTTGTAGATCCAAGGTAGTATCTTTAGTTGTGATTTTTCCTTGTCTATGTGTCCTTTTATTTCAAGCCGGATGGGTCACTGCCTCTGTCGTCTAGGACTTGGATGGTGCATGGTGGGTGGGTGTGGCTGAGACGAGAGTGAGGTCCGGTCTAATCTTTACTCCGCTTGCCCGATGCAACAGTGTTGGTGAAGAATGGGCATTTTGAAGAAAGCTTAGATCTAAAGCGCTGATCAGTTCTATAAAGGCTTGTCCTGCTGCATCCCTGTCTTCATATACCCACAGTGGCGAGTGGCTGTTCATATCGCCAGCTATGATTGTTTTTTGGCAGTCGTTTGTTCTGACCAAATGTTAGTTTTGGATTTGCTCTTGGTGGGTTTTAGATGTTGTAAATTTTAAATGACTCTCCATTTCTCCAGACTGTCACTTCTTGCATGTCAGTTTTGTCATCGGTTTCAAAAAAAAAAAAATCTCGGCTTGTGTATCATTTCTCATTAACGTGATGAGACCTTGACACATCCTGCAGTTGCATCTGTATACCGTGTAGCTGTGGAATGGAAATATGCATTTTCCGACAACATCGTTCACTAGATGAGGGCAACATGAATTGAGAGGTCTGACAGTAGCTTAGCTAGCTCCAGCCTCTTTGTTTGTATCCATGAGGTATTGAGTTGAAGGATGTGTAGACTGTCTTTGTATGTGTCTGTCTTCGTGTCCGCGGTGTTTGGAGTAGTTGTCCCAGTAGCATATTTGTCACTGCAAAGCGGGCCTTGGTAATAGAGGCGACACCCGAGCTCGAATAGTCTTAGAGGCATGGTATCGGTTAGGGGGGTATGGATGCTTGTATGCATCCCTGAAGGATAGCACTCCAGTGTACTAGCACTCCAAGGACTGTGACGTCCTGCCGCAGCTGCTGCATGTACATCCAGAACTCGACAGTCTCATCGTTCTTGGTGTCGTCAGAGGCCCTGATGTTGATGCAGTGATAAAGTGCCTAGCATTCCCTGCCACCTTAGAGGTTAGTATCATGGCGCAAAGGCGCAATGTCCTGTAAGTTGCATCCCTTCAACATCCATTTGGATTTGCCGGTGAGAAGGTATAAAGTGAGGGTGAAAAGGCAAGAAAAATATTTAACTCATGAGTGGGGGTGGATTAGTGCAGGCAGGAGCCCACTCGCCGGTGGGTTCTGCGCCTACACATGAAGGATTCCACCTACTCCTTCCGGCTTGGGAGAGTAGAACTCCCGCCGGAATAGCTCTCGGCATCATGAAGGTACACAAGAAGGTGCACAAATCCTAAACTACGACAAGATAGGCCTAAGGATGGCAGCCTGTCCTATCATTAAAATATAATGATTTCCCACCCACGAAATGCATGCTAACGTGCTCGTCCATATTTTCTCTTCCATCAGAAAAGATAATTCTAGTTGTTTCCCACAGTCAACACCTGGTTTCCTGCGAAAGCACTTCATCCATTTTTTAAAGCTATTATTTACATAGTAGTGATAAATAGTTTTTTCCTTGCGGGTGTGACCTTAATTTTTAGTCCATACCCGAGAAGACTAGAAGCTGGTTTTAGCTAATTAGTTTTGCCAGTCAACAGTATGAGAAGATTTGATGGTAACGGCAAATATGTTGAGCAGCTGGTAACCTGATTTCTTATCTATGAAAAGTGGACATAGTACAGATGTGCTGTTTATCATCCCGGTGTTTTTCGCTAACTCACCATAAAACGCAGTTTAAAGTGGTAGCCCCTAAAGAAAGTATGAATCACAAATAAGGGGATGCAATTGTTCAGTTGCATAATAAACGGTTTCCAATGAAAGGGTCATAATATTCAAGAGAAAATAGATCATTTTAAAACCGGAAGTTTGTGTTGTGACACGAGCATGACGTCAAGAGAGGAAACAAGAACTGAGTGGAGTGAAATTCCCAATGTGCACGTAACTAAGGATTTCTTTGACTTTATTGTGCACAGACATAATGGCTGTAGCCGTCTTGAAAGCTGACAGAGTGTCATACATGCAGCCAAATAGTAGGGAATCCACCATTATTCATGGATTATCTGTCATTTATTCATAGGGCTTGGTTACAATATGAATAGAGACTGCTATTGTCAAGAGGTTGATAAACGGTATAAACATTAATGTTTCTGAACAGTAAAATAATATTTCCTAGACGCAAGTGCTTTTGCATTTATATCAAACTTTATCTAAAAATAAGCTACACTGTACCATGTTGTCACTGAGAAACAGGCGGGAACATATTTCATAATCTTCCACAGGAGTCTACTTGCAGGTTTCTGTGGCATTTACATAACTTAGTACCACCTGACCTGCTCAACGCAGTTCACCTCATTCTGCGTCAGCCTCATTGCACTGTGGCACGGGACACCCAAACTGTTCAAATTTTCAGCAGAAAAGCATTCATGCTGAATGTTGCATCGCAATATTGCCACCGTCGATACCGCCACACAACCAGAGGCAGTTATTACGGGAGAGAAATGAAAAACCTGCACAAGATGGCTTGTTCCCTTGTATATTTTGAGTTTTGAGTACTCCCGAAAAATAAAAGTTTAAGGGGAGGTGGCTTAATAGTGCAGACGGAGCCTTAACAGTAACTGTAGAGGTTATTCTGACCCTTGTTGACCCCTAAGGCCTTTTAAAGAAGATTCAGAAGGATATCATTGCGCACAAAGAGACCAGAAGAAGTCTCTGAGGTGGTCGAGCATACAGACTAATAGGATATGCTTTGCAACCCCGCCATGACCTACTGACCATGGATCATCGCTTGGATGTCACAAGATGCCTTGATCATAGATTTGTTATATCTAAATCAGTATACATTTAATGCCATTCAGTCAATTAAATATATTGAATAGTAACCATTTTAATGAAATTAATTTCTCTGGAACAAAGCATGTCCATCCGTAACTTTTTTTCTCATTGTAAGCGAAGTTATATGGTAATCAGCAGACAGTAATCAACACTGTCTAATAAGACTGAAGATACTGATCTAATTTGTACAATAAGCACCTTCCTATGTTCTTTAGTCTGTTTTTCTGGTTGCTTTGTTAAAAACATTCCTTTTTTATTCACGTTAAGCTTTTATAGATTATTTTGTAGATTAGATAGAAATAAACATACTACCGACATGTCTTCTTGTATGTATGAAAGCCTTACACCATGATTTATATAATAAATGAATATATAACAGTAAATATGTTCTAACAAACATAAGTATTTCAGACAAATTGCGACATACTCACGCGCAACATCCTTCATCGTTATATTAAATCTAAATCTTATTTCAAAACTGAAGGTAAATGATTTGCCCTGTATTTCAGCTATATTCTCCCTTAGCATCTACAACTGAAGGAAATGCTACTTCTTATCGAGTCCATGCTGAACAACAACAACAGCAACAACAACAACAACAACAAAATCAACAACAAAAATAACAGCAACAGCAACAACAACAACAACAACAAAAATAACAACAACCACAGCAACAACAACAACAACAACAACAACAACAACAACAAAATCAACATAAACAAAAATAACTACAACAATGATATTAATAACAACAAAAACAACAACAGCAGTTGCAACAACAAAACAACAACAACAACAACAACAACAACAAAAATAGTAGCAGCAGCAGCAGTAAAACCTGTGTTAACGGTAAAAGATATCTCATTTTTTAGGTAAAGTGGTTTTCCAGTAAGCAGCAAAATATAATCCCATCATTTAAGATTAATGTTACTGTAATATTACATAAGCCTTCTTGATAACTGTTCGCCCTATTCACACTGTATATCATCAACCTATGGTAGAACCTTAATATAATGCATATCTTGGTTTATAGCAAAAATATATTTTTTTATTCATGTAAACATAATATCGAAGTCGATCTCAGTAATAAAATGAAAGAATAATAATAGATATGTGCAGGTGGAATCATACTTGGCAACAAGGTATACTTATTACTGAGTATATAATGGCGAAGTTCCATTGTGCATTTCTATGCATGAGGAAAGTATAAATTATGAAATTAAATTGTTAATTCTTGCTAATTAGTTGTAGGAACGACACTTTTGCAGCGTTCAAGACATCTACCCTTCGGCCATAATGCTGTTCACAATAAGGTCATAGAAATCCTGAGTTTACATGCACACTGGGAATTTCATTCTACTCATTTCTTGTTTCCTCTCGTGACTTCATCCTCACGTCACTATACATAAAATTTCGGTTTTAATATGATCCATTTTCTCTTAATTATAAGAACACTTTCAACATTGGAATCGGATTAACTATTTAGCAATCACTGGCAACTGAACAGCTGTATCCCCTTATTTATGACTTATAATTTCTCTAAGGCCTATCACTTTAAACTGCGTTTTACGATAAGTTAGAGAATAAAAAAACGGGATGTACTATGCCAACTTTTAATACATAGGAAATCATGGTTACCAGCTGTTCACCATATTTGACTGTGCCATCCAATGTGCTCATACTGTTTACTGGCTAAACTTATGAACAACTTACATGGCTGGGAGTAGTTATCGACATGTATATCCATTAACAGGCTTGAATATTCAATTTGTCATTCAATAAACCTACATTTGGACGGCAGTATAATCGTTTTATGCTGTATCGTTCATTGACTGACACTCTATTTATTTTTGAGGATCACGTCCAAATTAAAAGGGGAGTGTTATATTTGTGCAACCAGATCCTACCTTATGGATGGCACGCAGCATATGTATGAGCACATCAGCGTGTAAAAAAACAGTTATTGTAGGTTTTAGGGAAAGTACAACACCCTAACTGCCATATTAATATTCCTTACACCTGAAGCCATGTGATGCTTGTTTCAAAATCAACGTAGATTTAGGACGTAATTTCGTGCAAAAACAGTTGGTGCGGAGAGGCTTTCCTCTCCGCTTTTAGCCTCCTTTTCATGTAGGCAGACATTCTGTATTTTATATTATATAATATCATGTGGGTTAATAATATATTCTTCTTGTTTCAGAGTGGCAAAATGTGAGTTTAATTATTTCTTACATTTGTAACTCAGTCTACAAGCCTAGAATGACAAGAGGAAAAAAAAAACGTTATTGATTTCAGCTTGACACCCTGACTTTTTTTTTGAAGTGTCCTTTGGTATTGAATCATAAATGACGGGTATCTTTATGAAGGGAATTACAAAGCCTTCATGAAACTGGTAGTCTGGATTACTCTAGAATAAGACGACTCATTGTATCAGTGTAATGCACTGTCATTAAGGTCGGACAGATTCGAATCTGGTTTCGGAAACGTATTCGAATCCAGAGCTAGAATCCTCAGATGGACACAGGAACGCTGTCATCACCAGGACTAGACTATATATATATATGAGATGATCTCTGTGATTGGCGTCACTGTCACAGAGCTACACTGCAGCACATACAAAATGACAATGCAACGAGTTTTGATATTATCAAAAGATTATAATATAACAAGTGTTACAAAGATACCTAAACTGTCACATTAGTCAGTTTTACGATTATCTTATCATTAAATCCTATAATTCTAAGAAAGGATAGGACTCTATGAGATAATCTTTGCATATAGTTTTTTTTTTTTAATCGAAGATAGTTTCAACAATAGTTTTCGGACTTCAAAGAAAATTGGCATTCCACTGTGTAAATGCGTCCCACAAGATGTGGGATAGGTGTGTGTTTGGGGNGGGCGCCAAACAACGAACAGCCAGGTCATTTTCTAACCGCAGGTTTAATCGTCCTGTCCAATGTTCAGCAGAATATGAACCAGGAATTCAGCCCTACTTTCTGTAGTTGGCAAGAACGCCGACTTCGCAATGTTACTGAGATTTCAAGGTGGTACAGAGCACGAGTTCTTTAATCATTGATGCTGAGTGCGATATTTTACTGTGGAGTTTTAATTTCAGACAGACTTGCTCTGGAACACACAAATATTCTGGTGCCACTAAGCTAAAGTGTGAATTAAGTAGCTACTTACATCTTTCTGATCTTTCTCTTTGTATTCATCAAGTCAGATAGGCCAAGTCCTAAAAAGAAAATCCATCATCCATTCCCTGACTATTACTCAATTCCTGGGCGTGGGTCTTGGATATTACAAAACTAAGAGTTTACAGTCTGCAGCGAGAAACGCGCGAAATCCTAAATGTAGCAAGAATTAATGCATCCTCAAATTTGACACTGATTTGGTGGATGTTATAAATCTGATGAAGGAGAACGGAAGCATAGAGACATATTCTCCAGACACTGCCTTTGCTCGATCGTTAAAGAATACAACGAATGAAGCAGTAGCAACAGCCTTTCATGACATCTTGGAGAAAAGCAATTACGATGCCATAAGAAGTCCGAACAGATGATGAGAGATCCAGGGAAGATTTCGGCAGCTGTTGAAACTCCTCGATTTTCGCCATTTCATTGTCTGTAATGTGCCTAAAGTTAGCTATGCTAAACGAATGGTCAGAATCCTGCGTAAATGTTTCTTTTATGCAGTACTAGACCTACCGATACCTTGTTGTTCTACAGGATTTGACAGACAGCTATAACCGTACAAGGCAAATGCTCTACGTAACATAGCTCCAATAAAAATCCACCACAAAATCCGTGTCTCCTACAAAAAGCAAGCCTTTTCACGATTATATCAATAACAGTTCTCTTGTAAAAAGCCAGTATTAAATTCAACGACTTGTCGGGGAATATAATAATTCGAGAATAGTAAAAAAGCCCCTGTTTTATGTTACTGTGACACTCTGACTGCCATCAAACATTTTGAACACCATTCCCACAAACACTACCATCACCTAACAG
>JAWQUT010000435.1:55093-81638 GCA_033807755.1 Ellobium chinense | reverse complement strand
TCCACAAGAATCTACTCGCATGTTTCTGTGGCCATTACATAAAATAATACCATCTGATCTGCTGAACGCAGTTTACAGGTCAGATGGTATTACTTATAGCCTTACTTATAGCTTCATTGCACTGTGGTACTGAGCACCCAAACTGTTCGAATTTTATGCAAAAAAGCGTTCATACTAAATGCTGCATTGCAATAATGCCACCGTCGACACCGCCACACAATCAGAGGCAGTTATTAGGGGAGCGAAATGGAAAACCTGCACAAGATGGCTTGTTTCCTTGTACGTTTTGACTTTTGAGTACCGCCGAAGAATAAAAGTTCAAGGGGAGATGGCTTAATAGTGCAGACTGTAGAGGTTATTCTGACCCCTGTTGAATGATTTAAGATCTTTTAAAAAATATTCAGAATGATATTATTGCGCAAAAGGAGACCAGAAGAATTCTTTAAGAAACTGAGTTGGTCGAGCATACAGAGTAATAGGTGACCTATGCTTTGCAACCCACACCATGACCATGGATCATCGCTTGGATGTCACAAGATGCCTTGATCATAGATTTCTTATATCTAAATATCCACTTAATGACATTCAGTTCGTTAAACTGATTGAATAGTAACCAATTTAACGAAATGAATTTCTCTGAAACAAAGCTTCATGTGCATCCGTAAGTTTTGTCGTCACTTTAAGCGAAGTTATATGGTAAGCAGCATAAGGTAATCAACACTGACCAATAAGACTAAAGATATTGATTTATTTGTACAATAAGGCACCTTCCTAAGTCCTTCAGTCTGTTTCTCTGGTTATTATGTTAAAAACATTCCCTTCTTATTCACTTTGAGCTTTTATAGATTATTTTATAGACTAGATGAAAATAAACATACTACCGGCATGTCTTCTTGTATGTATGAAAGCTTTACACATGATTTCATATAATAAATGACTAGATAGCAGTGAATATGTCCTAACAAAAATAAGTATTTCAGACAACTTGCAACATACTTACGCGCAGTATCCTTCATCATTATATTAAATCTAAATCTTATTTCAAACTGAAAGCAAGCTGTCCACGTATAAGTAAATAATTTGCCCTGTGTTTCAACTATATTCTCCCTTAGGATTTACAACTGAAGAAAATGCTACTTCTTATCGAGTCCATGCTGAACAACAACAACAACAACAACAACAACAACAACAACAACAACAACAACAACAACAACAACAACAAAAACAACAAAAACAACAACAACAACAATGATAACAAAAAAAACAAAAAAACAAAACAAAAAAAAAAAGCAGCAGCAGCAGTAAAACCTGTAAAGACGGTACAATACATCTCACTTTTTAGGTAAAGTTGTTGTCCAGTAAGCTTCAAGATGTGATCCCATCATTTAAGATTAATATTACTGTAAAATTACATAAGCCTTCTTGATCACTGTTCGCCGTATTCACACTGTATATCATCACTCTATAGCAGACCCTTAATATAATGTATACCTTGGTTCACAGCAAAAATATATATTTTTATTCATGTAAACCTAATATCGAGTTCGATGTATAGGGATGAGAGCTATATAAATGCTATGTGTTGTTATTATTATTATTATTATTTTTAAACCTAATATTGATTTCGATCTCAACAATGAAATGAAAGAATAATAGTGAATCTGTGCAGGTGGAATCATACTTGGCAACAAGATACACTTAATAATGAGTACATAATATTGAAGTTCCATTGTGCATCTCTAAGCATGTGAAAAGTATAAATTATGAAATTAAATTGTTGACTCTTGCTAATTAGTTGTAGGTACGACACTTTTGCAGCGTTCAAGACATTTATCCTTCGGCCATAAGCTGTTTACAATAAGGTCATAGAAATCCTTAGTTTACATACACACTGGGAACTTCACTCTTCCCGGTTCTTGTTTCCTCTCATGACTTCCTGCTCACTTGACTATAAACAAAGTTTCGGTTTTAATATGATCAATTTTATCCTAATTATTATGAGACTTTCAACATTGGAATAGGATTAACAATTAGCAATCACTTGCAAGTGAACAACTGCACCCCCTTATTTATGACTCATATTTTCTTTAGGGCCTATCACTTCAAACTGGGTTTTACGGTAAGTTAGCGAAAAAAAAACAAAAAAAAAAAGGGATGACAAACAGCATATTTGTACTATGTCAACTTTTAATAGATAGGAAATCAGGGTTACCAGCTCTTCACCATATTTGCCTGTCCATCCAATGTGCTCATACTGTTTACTGGCTAAACCAATGAACAATTTACGTGGCTGGGAGTAGTTATCTATATCCATTAAAAGATTTGTCATTCAATAAACCTACATTTGGACGGCAGCAGAATCTTTTTATATTGTATCGTTCGTGGACTGACACTCTATTCATTTTGTGAGGATCACGTCCAAATTAAAGAGGAAGTGTTTTATTTGTGCAGCCAGATCCTACATTGTAAATGGCACGCAGCATATGTATGAGTACATCAATGTGTAAAATACACTTATAGAAAGTTTAAAGGAAAGTACGACAGCTCTAACTGCCATTTTAACATTCTCTACACCTTTAAGCCATGTGATGCTTGTTTCAAAATCAACGTAGATTTAGGACGTAATTTCGTGCAAAAACAATTGGTGCGGAGATGCTTTCCTCTCCGCTTTTAGCCTCCTATTCATGTAGGCAGACATTCTGTGTTTTATATTATATACTATCATGTGGGTTAATATATTCTTGATGTTTTAGGATGACAAAATGTGAGTTTAATGTTTTCTTAAATTTCTAACTCAGCCTACAAGCCTAGAATGGCAATAAACAAAAAACAAACAAAACGTTATTGATTTCAGTCTCACACCCCGCCTTTTTTTTTAAAGCGTCCTTTGGTATTGAATCATAAAATGTCGGTTATCTTTCTTAAGCTCGGATGGACACGGGAACGCTGCCAGCACCAGGACTATATTATATGAGATAATCACTGTGATTGGCGGCGCGGTCACAGAGCTACAGTCCAGCACATACAAAATGACAATGCAACGAGTTCTGATGTTGTCAAAAGATTATAGTACAACAAGTGTGTGTACAAAGATACCTAAACTGTCTCGTTAGATCGATGTTACTATTATCGTATTATAAAATCCTATACTTCTAAGAAAGGATAGGACTCTTTGAGGTAGTCTTTGCAAATATTTTTTTCCTGTCGAAGATAGTTTCAGGAATAGTTTTCGGACTCAAGTGAAAATTGGCATTCCACAGTGTAAATGCGTCTGCCAAGATGTGGGATATGTGTGTGTTGGAGGGGAGGGGGCGCTAAACAACGGACATCCAGGTCATTTTCTAACCGAAGGATTAATCGTCCTGTAGACCTAACCTATGCCAAGACGCCAATGTCCAGCAGAATATGAACCAGGAATTCAGCCCTACTTTTTGTAGTTGGCAAGAACGCCGACTTCGCAATGTTATTGAGATTTCAAGGTGGTGCAGAGCACGAGTTCTTTAATCATTGATGCTGAGTGCGATATTTTACTGTGGAGTTTTAATTTCAGACAGACTTGCTCTGGAACAGACAAATATTCTGGTGCCACTAAGCTAAAGTGTGAATTAAATATCTATTTACATCTTTCTGATCTTTCTCTTTGTATTCATTATGTCAGATAGGCCAAGTCCTAAAAAGAAAATCCATCATCCATTCCCTGACTATTACTCAATTCCTGGGCGTGGGTCTTGGATATTACAAAACTAAGAGTTTACAGTCTGCAGCGAGAAACGCGCGAAATCCTAAAAGTAGCAAGAATTACTGCCTCCTCGAATTTGACACTGATTTGATGGATGTTATAAATCTGATGAAGGAGAACGGAAGCATAAAGACATATTCTCCAGACACTGCCTTTGCTCGATCGTTAAAGAATACAACGATTGAAGCAGTAGCAACAGCCTTTTATGACATCATGGAGAAAAGCAATTACGATGCCATAAGAAGTCCGAACAGATGATGAGAGATCCGGGGAAGATTTCGGCAGCTGTTGGAACTCCTCGACTTTCGCCATTTCATTGTCTGTAATGTACCTAAAGTTAGCTATGCTAAACGAATGGTCAGAATCCTGCGTAAATGTTTCTTTTATGCAGTACTAGACCTACCGATACCTTGTTGTTCTACAGGATTTGACAGACAGCTATAACCGTACAAGGCAAATGCTCTACGTAACATAGCTCCAATCAAAATCCACCACAAAATCCGTGTCTCCTACAAAAAACAAGCCTTTTCACGATTATATCAATAACAGTTCTCTTGTAAAAAACCAGTAATTAATTCAACGACTTGTCGGGGAATATAATAATTCGAGAATAGTAAAAAAGCCCCTGTTTNGGGGGGGGGAGGAATATCACATAATTAACTAGGGAAGTGTGTCTCGGGATTGTAGCAAATTAATGTGAAGGTCAGTTTTGAGAGGAAAGGTTGAAAAAAACTAACAGTAGAAACTTTCCTGTCCCTACCATGAATCGAATCAGGGTCTTTTAGCTTGCAAGTGTGAACGTGCTACTACTACACCACAGGGACGCTAACTTCACAGCAATTTAATTCATAATACCTATCGCAAGAATATATTCCCTAACTTCCACATGCGAGCCTAGTGCTGACACGTGATCTTGTCACCTACCCGACTGCTCACAGATCCACCAAGCTATTTTGATTCCTGTCGATGTACTTTTATGATGTTACAACGGACATGAATACCATTAATGTATCAGCTATTACTCTTCAGTGTATTAAACTATTTCACTAGTGGTGTAACAGTAACATGCATAGAGGATCTGTAATGAGTATTTGTTTGACATTAGATTTATAAAGTGAGTTATACATCTAATATCAAACAAACAGGAGTTTCAGATACTTTTTATTATATAAACTCTACCTAATTGAAAAAACAAAACAACAATGTATAATAATGAAAAGGACCCTGAAGTGACCCTTACCCTGTTTAAGACATCGATCACAAATGAACTGAATGAACCACACAGTTACGCGACACAAAGGAGATCCAAACAGCTGACAATCATCGATAAAAATGTAGACCACAGAAACACTATGACATTTCAAGAACTTTAATTCAAAAGTTTAACTGAATTGAAACTAAAACGTGAAGAGAACGATGACAAGCGATGAGAAAGACAGACTGGAATAATTTTTTAAAATTCTAGACAGAGGGTAACCCCACAGCAGGAAAAATAGTTACCAAAAACTGACATCACATATTCATAGCCTAGAGATTTCCAAAGCTTCCAAACGTGTGACATTTCAAAAAATTATTACACGCTTTTATGTCACCGGAAATAGGCCCTGTTTATATGATGAATAGAGGATCTGTAATACGTGTCTGTTTGATATTAGATTTATGAAATGCGTTATGGAGAACGAATACGATAAATGCATAACAAATTTCATAAATCTGATATCAAACAAACACCAGGTTCATATCATATTTATCATATAAACTCTAACTAAATAAAGAAAATGAACTTTTAATCGTGAAATTGACCATGAAGTGGCCCACGCCCTGTTTGGAACACATCAATCAAAACTAAATTGAATAAACCACACAGTTACGCGACACAAAGTAGATCCAAATGCTGACAACCAACCTTGAAACTTTAGACCACAGAAATACTGTAACATTTTAAGTATTTTCAATTCAAATATTTAACTGAAATAAAACTTAAACGAGAATAGAACAACGAGAAGCGATAAGAGTGAAAAAGTCAGAGTGAAATAATGAAAAACAAAACATCTGCAAATCTAGACGGAAGGAAACGCGAAACCTTACTGCAGTGAAAATATTTAGCCTTAAAAAACAAACGACGTCACATATTCATACGCCTAACGATTTCCGAGGCTTCGAATCGAAGTATTCATAAGCGGGTCAGAGGTCAAATATTATGTGATGTGTGACATAACAAAAACTTATTACACAATTTTAAGTTTCTGGAAATAGGTCCGGTTTATGCGAAAAACAGATTTTCACTGTTGCTACTGTAATTTTCAGGGGGTTTGTATCAATGTGAAAATAAAAGCGACTACAAAACGGGTATATAAGATGGTAAATTAAGTAGTGAAAATAAGTTTATGGAGTAAATATTATATGAACAAATATAATTTGACACCATTCTAAAACCATGAAAAGACAATATAAATCTAAAGACCGAATAAAGTCCTTCCTTAGGAGAGTTAAAATATATATCTACATTAATACAACGAAGAAACAGAGGGCACAAAAACATGGGGAAGCTGTGTACCGGTCTCCATTCCTGTTCTCCTCTTTATGCTGAGATAGAGAAAAGTCAAAGGCGGGTGAAATAGAGTCTGGAAGACGGATTTAGAGGAAGAAAAAGAGGTAAGCTGGTTCACGATAAAAGAAGCAGAAGAATGCATTTTACTGGCAACTGTCATACAACACAACAAAAACCACATTGTCATTATTTCCACGAATTTCTGTCTACGCCATTGTCCACATTCTAGTGAGTAATCAGCGTCTGTATAATCCCCAGGGATTGAGAAAGCTACTGAATGGCCTAGCTCCGTGGCGTAAAAATATAGTAAAGTCGCAAGCGCTGGCTTTGCCAGGATAAAAAAAAAAAGCTTACGGGTTAAACCTCATTATTATTATTATTATTATTATCATTATGCCAGCACATACCTCAGTTAACAGAAGAGGGATGCAAAGACAATAAACGTAACACTTTTACCTGTAAGTATCCAGCCACCAAGGTAGTAATGAGTCAGTAGGATACGACAGATGGGGACACAAATGCCTCTTACGGGCTAAACTATTCAAAATGTATATCTTATCATTAATATTATTGTGATACTTCTTACCAACTTACCAAATCAAAGACACCAAGGAAAGTGCGCCAAAACTGCGAGCAGATTATTAAGAATCAGATGCTTGGGGAGCCACCGCCGCACTGCCGGTTAAAGACCACACCCTTCCTGTTACCTGCTACCGCTGGACAAGTTGTCTAGCGGGTTAGACAAGTTGTCTAGCGGCCCTCGACACTATGCAGTTAAATAAAACCAGCACCAGTCTTTCCCAGGAAAGCGATTGGGTTTTCCTTGCAGCACACTTTGACCTTTGCTAGGCTTGTGCATAAGTGACATCTTCCGACAAAGGGACATATCTTTGCCAAAACTTTTTTTATTTTTTTAAATAGAACTAGTAAAGAGGTGAGAGAGGTTTGCAACAATATATTAAAGAAACTTCACATTAGCATTGGTAAACCTATTTATACTGTCATCGTGACATAAACATAGTAATGATATTCGTAACTCAGTGAACCCGATACGTTGTGTGCCCGTCCATGCATACTGCATCTGGGCCAGCCAATGAGAGAACGTAATCATTCGACACAGCTAGCGACGAGGCTGGCGAAAGTTATCTATCGAATATTGCAGTTATGGCGTTCAGGGGCTACATAATGGGAGAGATCATTTCAAATGATTGTTGCTTTCTTTGAATTTGTACTTCTAAACCTTGATCCAGCCACTCAAAACACCCAAGAGGCAGAACTTATGCCAACTTCATAATTCTTGTCTGCAAACTTCACAGATTTATCTTGACAGTAGATGACATGCGTGCTCGGCGAGCCACATAATTAAAACATGGGCTGTGTCAGTGGGAGGGTTTCCCATTGCTGTGTTTACGAAACATATCAATTTCAAATAAAAAAAAAATAACAACTTAGAGGTCAGCTAACGTAACAAAGCCTTAAAGGTCAAACGTGCTTGAAAAAGTTGAATGACCCAGAAATTAGGGTAATCTTACTCAGCCCTTGAGGTATCATAATGCCCGCCCTTAGATGTGACGACAGGGGACAGCCTTACTGGCCCAAGGTGGCGGCGAAACAGGAAGTTTTTGTCCGAAGAAGATGAAGAATTCGACCCAAAGCTGTTGTTCATTTCTATTTGTTCGAAGTACAAAAAGTTGTATTTGTTCGAACTATAAAATGCCATGTCAGTGGAATTCCTGTTCACGCACGTAGACACTGCCCAATTCGATATGAATAGTCACTGAGCAGGGAGTACCGAGCGCATAGGCTAAACCGGCGAACTTGACACGCGGAAATATTTACCCAACTTTACACGCCAATTACTGAACTCGATGACGGCTCGGTCTATCTGCATAAATTTAGCATCAGTGGAAAGCTCAGTTTTCCCCCGTCAGTTTTACATCAGTAACATTACATCTCAATGCGTAAAATACTGTACTAGCCTCTAAAGACCAAGATGTAAGCGCCCCACTGTCTGCCTCGAGTGGCTTTCCCTTCGCACCCGTAATGTTTTACGAAAGGTGATGTTGTTTGAATGGCATTTTCCACCTTTTCCATTTTGGTTCCTAGACTCATGTGACTGACAGAGATGAATACATTGAGATTATGTGGCAATTCGCCCGAAGTTTCTATATTATTGTCTCTGAGAAAAGTTACGGCGTATCAAATGAGCGAGGATGAGAGTTTTACAAAAAAAGGGGCCAAACTTTGTCTAATGGAACTGGTCAAATACCCTCAAATTTTCGCGGTTACTGTGTGAAACAAGCGACCAAACTACATCTACACCATTTACACTGCTCCTCTTTTAACTTTTAGTTTTTCTTATGCTCAAACGCGTCATTATGATATGTAAACAGGTCTTCAGGATATATGGAAAAATCCATGTTCTACACGTTTCAGAGACAGTAAGGAATATCGCTGCTCACTAACAAAACAAACGAAAAAGGATCAGTTATGGTGGATTGGTGACTTGCACAGCAATTTTGATGAAATCAATGGAGAAATTAACCCACATTGTCTCCCATGGCGCGCATGAGAGGCAGCGTTACCTGGCTATTGACACATCTAAGACCTGAACTTGCATCTTTCTTTGGGAGAGCACAACTGTTCCCACTGGTGGTTTATAAAATCCCATTTACACGTAGCAATTTATCCCCGTGATCCGTCCCGAGCAAGGATCATGGCGAGAAATTACCACGTGTAAACGCAAAATCGCATGAACTCAATACGAAAAATCGCATGTCCCCAGAAATCAAGCGCTGGCTTGATTTTTGGGCGTGCGATCGGTAGCCACTAAATCACGTGGCGGCTTCATTTGATGTTTTCGTGAGTGGGGTGATTTTTAATTGCAAATAAATTTAATAGTTAAATACTCATCCTAGCTTAAAACTGATGACATTTCCGTAATCAGCGTATCAAAATTAACAAAGTATACACGGACAGACCTCGATTTAATGCCCTATTCAAAAGATTTTAAAAAATGGCGATTATTTAAAATGACACACATTGTTTGCACTGGCACTGTGCATGTGCCCAGGCTACAGCGTTGTTTGACGTGGTCCAAGGAGACGATCTTGGGTTTTATTGAGATGTACAGATCCCTAGAATGCCTGTGGCGCTGCTAAGGACGTAAAGCGCCAACAATTCATCCAGATACTGGTCCTGAGACATCTTGTTTGAGTGTGTGTTGCCACCGGGTCATTTGCTTTACCTAAGAGTGATTTTTCAACATATTTCTCTAATGTAGAAGCATTATTAAGAGAAAAACAACCGTCATTTCACTGTTGAAATGAAAGAAATCTGCTTTTGCATCCAATTCACTGTTTTTTCACGATTTTTCCAATAACCTAATAGAGGCGAATTTTGTGTTCAATTTTGGTTTGAAAATGGGTTGTCAATTGGCCACCTACCCCACCGTAGCAAAAATCAGTACAAGTGGCAGACTGGCGTTGCGTCACGGGATTTGTATCAATGAGATCGCCACGTTTAAATGGAAATGCGTTTGGGAGAAATTGCATAAGAGAAGTCGCGAGTTGTCTCGCATGCGACCAATCCCGACGTGTAAATGTTCATTCTATTGCATCTGTTCCTTTCCGTACCACTGACTATATTATTCACTTTGGTGATCGATTCTGCGAAGTAAATATTCTCGACCCGGCATACGAATGTCGCCAGTGACCGGGAAAAAGATTCATGGCAAACAGCAAAAACCAGCGACGTATGGCTATTTAAAAACATCGAACCGGGACCATAACCACGAAACAAAGGAAATTCATGTCATCAGAATAACACTTACGGTCCCTTACGGACAGTTTAAGGCGAAGTGCACAAATAGCCGAGATATGGCTCGTCAAATTTTACGAGTTTTTTTTTTTATAAGATGTGACTAGACTTGTGTTGGAGTAATTGACGTGCCAAGAAATCCCGTTGTTAGTATCTTTAACATTACAGTTCTGTCAATTTCAGTGCTGATCAAAGGAAATGGTAGATATCAAATTACCGATAAGGCTGATCTTCTACTAGATATTTGCTTTTAGACTAGACAAACTTTTTGGGAGAGAATGTGAGGGGGGTTTGGAGGGAGGTGGGGGTGGGGAAGGGAGAAGTTTTGCATAATGAGTGGCATTATAGTCAGGGGAATCTAATTTTGACCCCAAAGAAATTGCAACACGAGAAATTTTTGTGCTAAACTTTAGATGGACACTTGTTAGGCAACATACTAAAAGTCTACCAAAATCACACCGTTAGGAGGAAGTTTTTTTTTGTTTTGTTTTTTGTTTTTGAAACTGTCATTTTCGTACGTTTATTTTCGATTAGGGTAACTTTGCTTTTAATGTACCGGTGCACCGACAATGCCCTTATCACACAAACTCTGATGACGATCACCGCTGAAATGTCATTACGAGTAGCTCTTCTTATACGGTAGGTGTGGGTTGAATTTGTCAATGTGCACCTAGGTTGGAAGAGAGCGAGGGCAGTGTTGCTGCGAGAAACCATTAGCAATTGATGTATGAAATCGAATTGTTTCATATCTCTATGGCGAAATAACTTACTATTGAAGTGGTGGAATGAGAGTGGCATTAAAGGCAGGCAGGCATGCAGGCACACGCGCGCGCGCGCGCGCACACACACACACACACACACACACACACACACACACACANTGGAGAGGGAGAGGGAGGGGAAAGAGCATGTAGAGTACATTATAAGTAAAACTTATTATCAGTATTGCTTTTCTGGTCATTGCCTTTTCCGCAGATGAGAGTAATATAAATTCCCCTATGTTTCCCTATGCATGATATTGTAGTAAATTTAGTGGGAAAGATTCTGTAATAGTCTATTACTATTAAAAAAAAAAACCAACCTGTCATTTTACCCATTTTGCCGTACATTTCAGTTTTTCTCAACAGTAAACGAGAAGCAAATTTTCCTTATTTCGAGGAAAAGAGATTTTTGTACAGCCACTCTACCCTAAACATTTGTGAAAATTCCCACAAGTGCCAACATTTTCTCCTTAACATTACATATCAGTTCGTTGTTGTTGTTGTTGTTGTTGTTGGTGGTGGTGGTGGTGGTGGCGGTGGGATGATGATGTTGCTGTTGTTGTTGTTGTTGTTGTTGTAACACATTGAGTTTTCGGCGCGTTGTCAGAATGATCTCACTGTTATCTCTTCAAAAATGGTGCCACAAGTGCCGACTAGTGAAGAGGACCTATGAGGATCAGTATAATATGACATAAAGGGGACAGTGCCAACCAAAGTGGTGCCACTAAACCACATGTCATTCTCCGTCACTCCTACGTATGGTTGGTTGTTGCTGTTACGTCCTTTCCCTTTCATACCGCTCCCTCCCTTCCGACATGTGTACATAACACACGTGCATTCCGCACACATGAGCGTGTACACGGAAGCAAGAGCACTTTTTAGTTTTACACGTACAGGCCCCTACGCACGCACGCACGCACGCTCGCTTGTTCGCACGCACGCACGCACGCACGTACAGACACACACACACGCACAGACACAGACACAGATACACACAGACACACACACACAGAGACACACACACACACACAGACAGACAGACAGACACACACACACACACACACAGAGGCAGCGAAGGCAGGCAAGCAGGCAAGCGGGCAGGCATGCAGGCACGCGCACGCGCACACACACACACACACACATATTCATCTTATTCGTATGTTTTAGCTTTCGCATAAAGTCCTTCCACTTCACTTACTAGTTAATTTTTAATAAATTGCATGATTCCTTCTGCCGTTGTCATGTCATTCTTTGTTGTCATTCTTTGCTGTCATTAAATTCTTGTCTTTTTTTTTTCTCTATTTAGTAAGGTATTTAAATCCTGTTCCTTGCCAGTCATTTCTACTCGTGCCCAGTTCTTTTATTTCTTCACTGTTCATGTCCGTGTTTGGAAACTAGGTGTCTGTCTCACTGCAATATCACACACAACACAATTATCGTACACGTTCATAACGCACACTCACAGTGGCCCTCATGAAAACAAAAGTAACGTCAAAACTGAATTAGTCCACTTGCAAGTCTTTTTCTGAGAAATAAAATTTATGAAAGTCTGTCTGTACTATTTAGTGAAATCCATTTTCTATATCATCGTGAAAGAAGCATCCCAGGACTGGCCTTAGCAGTTTTCTAATTAAAGATAAAATTATGAGGGTTTCCTCTTTTTAAAGTTTATTAAAGGTTTTCTTAGTTTTTGGTTTTTTTTATGACAAAGAAGCTCCTCAAGAACAAGAAATCAAGATTTTAGGCCCAATTTTTGCTTTAAATAGTCTATTACAGAAATGCCCATCTGGATATCCTACTGACTCAATGAAAATTTTGAGCTTTCGATATTTTCTTTTATGTTTAGTTAATTTAGAGTCGCCATTTAACACGATTGACAAAAAGTTCAGTTTTTGAGACCTTGTTCAGTTTCTAGGTATTCGATATTACTTGTCTCTTTATTATTGTGCTTATAGTTTAATTCTCGACTAGATCGTAGAATAAAGAGGAGAAGGCCCTCTATATCTCAAGTGAGAATGGCTTGATTCATTAGGTATAGACTATAAATAGTGCCGCTAGCTTTACATGTACTACTGGTAGCATTGGACAAGCTTTTAACTGCCTATAGCCAGCTAACCATTTTACAAAGGACTGGATTGATTAAAGATGCAAGTGAAACACTTTTCCAAAGACACTTCACAACAAGATTCCTAGATCCTGGATGAGAGTTGGAACCACAGTAAACGTCGCTATGAAAGTCTTCAGCGTCAGCGGTGGTTTGCCTTGTAATGACTAAGCCCATTACTTGTTTTTAAAGACAATTTTTTAAAGGCCACTACTTGCTTTCTGAAACAAATATAGACTATTTAGATCTAGACAACCTTGCATCCCATCTCTTCATATACAGACACGTAAGAAGCACGTCAGTTACAATTTCACTAAAATCGCATGCATTTATTAAGAAAAGGTAATAAGATATACTTTCCATATCCAAAATATAACAAGCATACAAAGCTATACAGCAAAAGCATACATTTATTTCATAATGTTATTTACAAGTAATAAATCCCTTTAGGAGATGTCATATTACATAGCATGTTTAACAAAAATACCAAATTCAGGTCAGGATACTGGTAGAAAAAAAAAATTAAAGACTAGTTATTTACGGATGGTTACATTTTGTTATCAAGTTAAAATATTTCCATCAATTCCGAGTCGTTCTGACACGGGACGCAATAAGTGTACATAACGTCTCGCAAGATAGAGGCTCATCACTTCTCCTTCCTCCCCGCCCCCCCCCCTCCTTTTTAATTTTTGCACTTTCATTATCTACACACCGGTAATTCTCCTGACCAAACATCTTGGTGAATCTGTACGTGCTTCTAATCTAACTGAAACGAGATTTGCTAGGGAGGAGCTATCTCCAAGGAAGAAAATGGTTTCAATTATCCGAAGATGAGCCTATTTGTCGCAAGACGTTATGAAGAAACAATATACATTTACTCCCTCCCCTCGCCCACTTTCACTGTTACAATGAGCTGAGGTCAAGCAAGAATATCAATAGATCGATTGTGTCATGATTAAAGTACACTTAAGATTTAGAGTACTCTTATGATAAGGCGCAGATATGCCAATGAGTGTTTATGATTTATGACGATGTAAGAGCATGTCCTTTGTAACATCCTTTATGACTGTCACAGCACTTCAAGTGACCATTCAGGCCAGAATGAGACAATTTTCAAGTGGAACAGGGGTCAGTCAAACGTCTAGACAAGTTTTCCTGTGTATCGCATGTTTGTCTTACTTTAAGAGAAAAGTATACGCCACACAGAAGAAATTACCTTGGAGCTGAGACTGACGCTTGGTCCGGAGGATTTATGCCTTATTTTGGCAACATTCTCATAGTACATATGGTGACAATGAAATTATTTTGATGAGACACGAGAAACTGAACAATCCTTTAAGCTGAAAAAAAAAAATTATATACACATATATCTGGATCTTTTATGTAGGCCGTGGCGGTGTTTGGGAACAAACATAGTGCTGATAATTACGCAATTTTATGATGCTCTCAATGTCCAAACAAACAGGGTTATACGCAGAGAAAATTTGGTACGGAACAATGCATTCGCTTCAATTGCTAATGACTGATTACAAAGATAATTTGGCAAATATTCACCAATTACATCACATACACTCAATGGAATCGATACAACCGTTTAAAACAATATACAAAATTTTTAACCTTGTCAGGGAACAGGAGCTATGAATCCCCTAAGTCCATCTGGCCGGAGGTTCACTGACATTGTATGACCAAAACATTTTCAGCATAGATGAAAATCACCAAAAGCTTTTATGTGAGGGATATTAAGTGATTTTCATGTACATCAATAAAGGTTTGACCATGAAATGTAAGAGCGAACAAAAAGCGCAGATGCCTTTCAGTGACTAAGCGGAGCGACCATTTGCATTACTTGAAACACCCTTGTATTTTTCAGTTAAACGAAATGTTGAGTATGGTGAGGTACTAACATTTTCATAGCCAGTGAAAGCCCATCAGCACCAGACACACTGAAAATATGGTATGAATTGTGCAGATGTCCTTTGCCAAGTTAGGAAAGGCAAGTAACCTGGCCATTCTAAACATGTACAGAAAATGTAATATACAAATTATGTACAATTTTAACCGATTTCTGGAGTTAAGATCAGCCTTTATTGTTCAATGTTTATGTTTATCAGCTGAATAAATAAAAATATTCACTTAATAAAAATTAAGTGTAAATGAATTTCCAGGGCAAGAATTGCAGAGAAAAATAAAAATTTGGCCTAGGCCATGTTACGTCAATCAAAAACAAGTTACAGAAAAATGACAAGTTCTAGTTCTAGTTTTTCAGCATTAATAGCTTTAGTACCGCCCACAGGTAGAAACAGTTTTGGTTTTCTTACGCTTGTGTATGTTGCGTTCATGAAAATCGTTCAGGGTGGCCGAGGAAGGATGCCGAGTTGCATCTGAGATGAATCTGAACGACTTCCATGAACACAACATACGCAAATTACTAGTGAGGCACAAATAACATTGTTGCACATATAATATTGAGGCACATAAAGTAAAGCATAAAAGCGTGTAGATTTAGCAGCTGGACAATCCAGCATCGGCTAATTCCTTGAACTGCTTGGAGCGAAAAGGATTCAGATTCTTGCCATACAAACCCTAAACACGGCATCTTTACTAAACTATAGCAAAAACAGCGCATGTAGGCTTTTCGAAATCAAGAGGGTTAACTCCTCTACACTCGCGACAGCCAATTCGAGTTAGATCTACATCTATGTCTGTGTATCTAATTTACTTAACAAAACAAACGTGTAAACATAAGAGCGATATTCATGATTCAAAAGCATCTATAGAACTGTCAAGGTGATTTTAAGAGCATGTAAACGATATAAATGTTCATTGAATTCGTTGACTATTCAAATGCCAGTTTTCGCTTAATACATGTATTAAACTGGATCGAAATATATGAATGAGGAGATTAGTATTTCAGTATCAAGACATAACAGTAAAATTGTAAATAATTTGTGCATGTACTTATAAAAGTACCTAAAGAATTCTTTAATTAGTCAACTACAAGACTCAAACAAAATAGGCATCTTGTCATGCACTATGCTTCCACTTTTGACTCAGATGATCAGTGTCAGTGTTGGTGTTCACGGAAATCCGCCCAAAATTCCATGTAAAACTATTTGTCGAGGGGATGACGTCTTAGTATGCGAGACTAATTGAATATTGGGCGATCTTCATGGATACCATCAACGTTAATGACCATCAGATGCCTTAGTGGGAGCCCTTAACTTTGGGGCTTTAAAATTTCAAAATCAATAAGGGACTCTTGAATCCAGATATCAGAATAATCAGAATAAAAGATTCAATGATTAAAAAAAAAACAACATGGGCAGCATAATTGCCTTCTTTATGGACGTATGCGTAAATGAACCAATCACCCTTTTCCACTAACCTTGAAACATCAATGTAATATTACTGAAGTCACAACATGAATAGTATACGTACTAACTTTACATGAGACTTCATATAACACGTCACTGGTGGCTCGGTAGTAGATAAAAGTGAATGGCACATAATTTTTCAGGCAAATTTTTTTCATACTAAGTCCATCCATGTCCTTATTCCCCCATGCTCTCACGCTGACAATGAAAGAATGTTCAAGAAAGCCATTCAAGGAAAGAATAGGATTTATAATATTCTTTTTGAATGTCTTTCTTGGACAAGCTTTACAGATTTTATCATCGGTGAGAACATGGCAAAGATGGGACTATAGACAGACCAGATATAGATGTTTTGGGAGAAGTTCACATTACAATTAATGACGCGTTGCATTACAGTCTACAGAACCAACGAACAGGTAAGTGGAGCGTCAGTCTACAAACTCAATGAACGTATGAAGGAATCAATAGAAAAAGAGGTTAAGTGCAAAAGAGTAGTCTTAAATGTTGACCAGTTAGGGTATGATCTTGGATAGAGATACGTTTGCATCGTCTGGTGACAACATTAGGAATAGTATCAGATGAGAACACTTGTCTTTTTAACACTTCAATTCCTGACGTAACCATCAGATGTTGTAAAATATCTTTCATCCATGAACAGACCTTAACCGGTAAGCATCCAGGGTATTACTGTTTTGCATGTGAACACTTTAACTGGGCCCTTCATAAAGTACAAAATAATTTGTACAGCTGAAAATACACAACTCTTTCTACGGCACATTCACGGCGCCATGTAGCAATTCACGATCAGTTACACTAGACAAGAGAACATGGCGTTACAAGCAAGGTATCTTTTTAAAATTACGCAATAAACTTATCTGCCTACAATGTTTCCTCCAAAACAGTCTTCCATACCATAACTTGATCATTTCATTCTAAGAATTATTGTGAAAGTAAAGTACCCGTGGGGACCTGTTATATTAATGTGGAATACAGATGGATCAGGATATGCTTCATGTTACTGTACATGCATGTCTCCGAATATATGTCCCATTTCAAGACGGAATTGATCTCCCTATCCCACACAGAAAAGTCACAACTTCTAGAGTGCTTATGCCTGAGGCTGAAACTTGCGACTTTCCTGTGTGGCGAAACTGGACCAACTCGGTATTCAAATGTGACGCGTTAAATCTACACTGACCCTGACTTATAAATGAAGGTAAAATTTCCATGATGACCAATATTCTTTATTGCTAATGTGGGGTCTCGGCGAAGCAAAGTCTATAAAGCGGTTAGAAATACCACAATGATTATGTCATGAAGCCTACTACGGAAATATATATACATTTTCTCATAAACCTATGTAAGTGTAAAACAATTCATTCCACTCCTAGAATTTAAACAAAGTGCTGCTTCTGACTTGCGCTGTGCATGCACTTTCGGCATCAGATGGTCAGTACTGTGTTGGTGTCCAAGGAAATCCACCCAAGATTCCGTGTGAAAATTACATTAAAATGATGTCTCAGTATACGGGACCAGTATGAATGTTGAGTGATTTTTACTGGCCCCAACAGAGTTAATGGCCATCAGATGCCCAAGTGCGAGCACTAAACTAGTTGCATTACATCTGACTACCCCGCTCTTAAGTGACTCCTAAACCCATTACTACATATTCAAAGTGATTCCTTAACCCTATTACTACATTCAAACTGATTCCTTAACCCTATTACTACATATTCAAAGTGATTCAAACCTATTTATTACATATTTAAAATGACTCGATCCCATTAGTACACATTTAAAGTGAATAAAACCCATTTATTACATATAAAAGTTAAAATGCTCAGTGACAAAACATTCCCGGCTGCAGATAAGGACTTCCTTTAGTGTTAACCAGCCAAGTTCTGGTCATGAACAGGGATAAACGAACAACATCTGGTGAGCGCACAGAACTCTTTGAAAGTTGCAGTTGCAATACCTTCGTGGAAGAGTAGAGTTCTCCAGCGTTCATAAGCGGTGCAAGTTTCTCCGTGTCTCTGAACAGACCTTGTCAGTTTCACATTAAAAGAACTCATGTACTGTAACTGAGCAGATATTTTGATGAATCCCCTTCAAGTAATATATCCTTGCTGTGGGCCCAAGACAATGGAACAGGTAGTATTATAACTTTTATCAATTAGAAAATTTGTGAAAGTACTTTTTGGTGATTGCTAACATTGGTTTCTAAAAACTTATTTACAGATCGCCAGGGCGCTATTACATTTTCAAATCTTTATTATTCACAATTAAATTACGTTTTGCTTTAAATCTTACAAAATGAACAAAAACATTGTATAAAAAACACGTGACAAGCTATTTAAAAGGAATTCAAAGGTCACCAATTTTACATTGTTCTTAAATAGGCACAGAAAGAAACTGGACAAGATGGGAAGTTCATCCCTCATCATCTATAAAAGACTAATGCTGAGGCAACTTTAGACAGAATCTGAACAGAAAAAATGCATGATTCCGGGAGTTTCGTTTGTGCTGAATGGATTGATTTCGGTAAAACGCAAAGTTATCAAGGAATTTGTGTAAATTAAACAACTTACAAATAAACAACTTACAAACATCCAACACTACATTAAAATAAAATACAACTGATTTCTCAAAATATGTACATTTCCTCATGTCTCAATTCTTTTTGAGTACTAAGGTACGTTTTAAATGAAATACTAGTTCTAAGTGTTTACGTAATATTGCAAATCACTTAAACCGTCAGCCACTGTTGCTGGTCGGGTACCAGTATTTGGTAGTGCCAGGAATGATAGATCAGTTGTTCATTCACAAATAATGTCAATAAAAGTCAAGTAATAATTTCATGGTGTGATGATTCTGCCGTTCTTTTTTTGCGTTCCTTGATCCTGCCTTTGTTCTAGAGTTCCTTGATCCTGCCGTTCTGTCCAGCGTTCCCTGAGAGACGACCTTTTGCCAGACTGCTGAATCCAATGATGAGAATGTCTCGACTTCGTCAGCTTGAAAGTTGAAGGAAGTCGTCACGACGGCCATTGCATCCGACGATCTTGCTGGGCCAGTGTTTGTGGTTGACATTCCACCGTATCTTCATGACAGTCTTCCTTGTGCTCCAACCACAGGGATCCAAGGCTCGCATCCATGGAAAGAGAAAAGAAAAAGTGTAAGATTCATGCTTGTCAAAATAAATTAGGACGAGATCTATTTTGGGACACTTTTTGAATATAATGCTGATTTAGGTCTGTTACTATTACATGTAGCTTATTAACTAAACAATATCTGAATACCTCCCGAAAATTGAATCACGCTATTGTGTACCCCCTCCTATTTAGGCATTTGTTGCTCAAGTACAGATAGGACTGCTTTGACTGAGAAGCAAAATGAGGCATAATGATAGTTTTGATACCGAAATAGATGCAACTTGTAGACTAAAAATACCACGAAAAGCTCTGCAAATGACCGCGGCAGGCGCTCAAGAATCACCCGACATGGCTATATTGTAAATAGTGCCATCGCTAACCCCAAACAGCGATATAATTGATCCATCCTTTATTCATCTGGTCTACATCAAGTAAGAAGAGTTATAAGATAAATGGCACTGGCTGCACGACTTTTAATCCCACTATCACTGTATTTACTTCCGTGGAATAAATATGCCTTACAATGAGCACATGACAACTCCGAGCACCGATCCCTAAGGAATAATATGTCTAAGGTGGTAGGAAATGCGAACGTACTACAGCATCTTTCGTGTTACGGTCAGTGAAATGCGAGTTAAACTCAATAGTATTGTCGATTGTATTTTAAGAATAGTTCCCAAACTGAAACAATCTGTCAAGGCCGGTTTTGGGGACTACTTCCGAGCCGGGCGGATTATGGTGTATCCTTGGAAATGAAAATTCATTACTTCACCCCTCACCCCCACCAAAATTGACTCATGTGAACGAGTACCTGGCTTTAAACATAGGGAGCGGGGGTTCCTGCCTGCTGAACTGCGGCGACTAATAGCGATTTCATTTGTAATAGTGTGTATGATTGAGGTGTATAAAACTATGGCACTGTAAAACGGTTTCCATAAGGAGTGAAATATTTTAAATCTATCGCACATCTGTTCTTGACTGAAAATTCATTTTTTATACTAAGTTCCCTTCACCATGAATACTGGCCGTCTATGCAGGACAGTGATTTACGTAGAAATTAGTATCCCGGGTTCGAAAATACCACGACAGTCGAAAATACCACGACAGTCGAAAATACCACGACAGTCGAAAATACCACGACAGTCGAAAATACCACGACAGTCGAAAATACCACGACATTCACAAATACCATGACATATTTAATTCTGCATAATGGAACATCGCGGGAGTTTTTTCATACATGTTAGAGAGGGGGCTTAGGTCTCGATCAGCCGGCAGACAATAATAAGTGCCTTTAAAACCAGAGGAGCAAATTGCCGCTAGAAAGTGGTCTGGAACTCTCTCGGGCACACTTCTAGTCAATGTGTAGCTGAAGAAAACACTGGTTTCCAAGCTCAAAAAGATCATTACAGTGATAGAAGTGTGGAACCGCAGAGTTTAGCCGAAAAATAGTTAAGTTGATATACACCTTAAGCCTAATCTACAGTGGACTCATAGCGACAAATGAGATATTAGCAGTCTTCTTAAGCGCCCCCCCCCTTCCCACCCAGCCACTCCCGGACATTGCATTTTAAGGATCGTTATAATCAGAATATGATTACAATGGACGTTGTGCTGTAGAACTGGCATATTTGTTGTAACCTTTCCTGGATTTACAAAAATTTCATGGTCTATTCACTGCAATGTTTTTGCGCTTGAGCATTTGTGAGAAATTTCATCATTTTTATTTCTTTAATCCAACTAGAGTGAGTTTTAAAAAACTACGGTAAATGCAGGAAAATACTAAATCAGTTTGATCACTGCGGAGCTTCTTAAAATAAAGTCTCACAGAAATGATTCATTGAGCTAGATGAAAGCAGAACTTTGAAGACTGATTGGGTCCCAGAATTTAAGCCCCAAAGTCTGGACCTTAGAGATACAAGAGCCACATGGGGTTGTTGAATCGTGTCGCAATGAGTAAACGCTTCTTGTGAGAAAGGAATAGAACATAGAGTCACACTGGCATATCGAAATAAACATCCAAGAAGAAACTGATAGCATGTTAGAAGTCCCCAGCGTATCTCCGTTTCGTCAAACCACAACCTTTTTCTCCACTTCCCCTCCCCTCCTCCATTGAAATCCATCACGGTCTGTTTCCTTTCCGTGGTAAATAAAAGGGCGTTGGATCATTATACCCTTTCCTGAAGCTAAGGCTTTTTTATGAGCAAAGAAAGCTTGTGGCTTTAGAATCTGGCTTTAAAATCATTTAAAATCAATAAGTTAACAGTATTTAATCCTTTAATGAGATTGTGTGTCTAGGGGGAGAATGTCTAGAGGAATACTGAGACGATCCGATCCTGTGGAATGAGAGCTTAAAAGACGTCAGGAACTTAATATGACGCGAGACGGGTCTTGGAAGTCACAGGTCAAAGGCGATTGAAAACCATGAATTTGGACCAACTTGACTAAACAAAATAGAAAGCTGAACTGATTATAAAGGCAATGATGCACCATAATAGAACTACTGTCCCAATTTNCATTTTAAGGATCGTTATAATCAGAATATGATTACAATGGACGTTGTGCTGTAGAACTGGCATATTTGTTGTAACCTTTCCTGGATTAACACAAAATGTCATGGTCTATTCACTGCAATGTGTTTGCGCTTGTGCAGTTGTGAGAAATTTCATCATTTTTATTTCTTTAATCCAACTAGAATGAGTTTTAAAAAACTACGGTAAATGCAGGAAAATACTAAATCAGTTTGATCACTGCGGAGCTTCTTAAAATAAAGTCTCACAGAAATGATTCATTGAGCTAGATGAAAGCAGAACTTTGAAGACTGATTGGGTCCCAGAATTTAAGCCCCAAAGTCTGGACCTTAGAGATCTATGAGATCCATAGCACTGGACAAGAGCCACATGGGGTTGTTGAATCGTGTCGCAATGAGTAAACGCTTCTTGTGAGAAAGGAATAGAACATAGAGTCACACTGGCATAAATAATATCGAAATAAACATCCGAGAAGAAACTGATAGCATGTTAGAAGTCCTCAGCGTATCTCCGTTTCGTCAAACCAAAACCTTTTTCTCCACTTCCCCTCCCCTCCTCCATTGAAATCCATCACGGTCTGTTTCCTTTCCGTGGTAAATAAAAGGGCGTTGGATCATTATACCCTTTCCTGAAGCTAAGGCTTTTTTATGAGCAAAGAAAGCTTGTGGCTTTAGAATCTGGCTTTAAAATCATTTAAAACCAATAAGTTAAACAGTATTTAATCCTCGAATGAGATTGTCTAGGCAGAGAATGTCTAAAGGGAATACTGAGACGATCCGATCCTGTGGAATGAGAGCTTAAAAGACGTCAGGAACTTAATATTACGCGAGACGGGTCTTGGAAGTCACAGGTCAAAGGCGATTGAAAATCATGAATTTGGACCAACTTGACTAAAAATAGAAAGCTGAACTGATTATAAAGGCAATGATGCACCATAATAGAACTACTGTCCCAATTTCATTTTAAAGAAAAAACTACTGCATATAAAATGAAAGCCCTATTCGCAGCCTTGTAACTTGTAGAATGAGCCGATATTGTCAAACAGTTGACTGACCATGTCGAAGTTTTTTACTCTAGTAGCTTTACTGGCTCAAAAGAATTTAAACTCGCATACAATTGCGTGAATAAATCTGGCTTCCTAGCCCGCGTGGCGTGAATGCATCCAAACCCTCTAAGTGTCATGGCAATGAAAGAGACAGAAATATAATGCGGACCGCTTTATATTCAGACATTTTTAACCAAAAAGATTTAATTCACAGCGCTTTCAGGTTTTTACGGACGTCATGTAGGGTGGCAACAGAAAGGCGGTGGCATGTCCACAGAAATTGGTAGCGTCTTAATGAAATGCACGGGCTTTATTTCAATGTCCATTTTCTCCTTAAGTTTCTATAATTTTACCATGGCGCCCATGACATCTCATGCTCATTGCTTACCAGTTATTGATGATGAAATAAGTGCTAATTTTTAGAGACATGTATCTGCACCCACTCAATGGCAATGTAAGAGACTTTTGAGGTGTGAAATGCGATTCGCTTTTTATTCGGGCATTTTTTGACAAAACAGGGAATACAGTGCCTTAAAATGTAAACGATCAGCCAAGTTCGCAGCAGATAAAACTGGCGCAGGAATAGATAGCATCTCCACGAATTAATGTGCAGATTTTATTACGTTCCTCTTTATGGGCCGTAAAATTTGAATGTGTTATTTCCACAAATTCTACTTTAATTTTGGAATGTATTTCCCATCGAGATTAAAGTATTTTTAAAGCTTTTTTTTTCCCAAAGAAGAAAAAAGTGGAGAGTGGGGAGGGGTGGGGGNGGAGGGGTGGGGGGAGGGGGGGGACGAAGCCCAAAATTTCATAAAATCAAATAAGTCACCTCGCCGTCTGATTTTGTCCCCAATTCTTCATTAAGCTAGTTTTGGCTTCATGCTAATACATATGCCAACCACTGCTATTATATCTATAAGGCTCAGATTGCACCTCAAACTTTCTAACTGGATGCTTTATCGAAATTATGTTTTTACATATTTCTGCATCCTGACTTTGTCTGGCAGGGCCCCGAAAAGGGGCTTTTTTAAATTAACGGATTAATAGCATTGTCCATAGTGTATCGGCCTATTAATAGATTAAGCGTCATTATTGTACAGTAGTTTTACCTTTGCCCCCAATTGCTATTAGTTGCCGAGGACGAAATGAGTGCTTATATCGGAAGATTCGTACTGGTTCAAGGAATTGCAAAAAGAGTATAAAGTGATTGGGTTTTGGAAGATCTGCTCTGTTGGGAATACAATTAGATAAATATACGTTACAAAATTGACACTATATCATAATGTAGATATTTTTACTTCGCGGATCTCTGAAATGTAGTCTATGCTGATATTGTGCAGCGTTATTCAGATACCGATAAAACTTAACATATATGTAAAATGCTTTATGTATACAGAGACGGAGCCTATTATTATATCGTAAACAAACAAACATCTGTGGTAACGTAAACAAACATCTGTGGTAACGTAAACAAACATCTGTCGTAACGTGAACGGCTTTCTTGCTGTATTTGTGAGTGATAACCAGTTTTTAAAGTTGAAAAGCTTAAAGCATTTTTTAGGCTTGGCGGGGTGTGGGATCGTGGGTTGTGGGAGAGTGAGAAGTGCGAAGTTTGAAAATATAAGTCGGGATCCAAGTCGACTCTTCTCCATGAGCTTGGCATTTCCTCTTTCAATGCCTAAAAATGCCTTACCACTGAAAAAGAAAAAGTAGCTTGAAGGATTTCCTTGTTCTTTGCCAAAAAAATAATATGTCGTCAGTAAAAAATGGTTTATGCTCCTCATAAATTGCATGAAATACCGTATCTCAGCGACACAATATTATATAAACAAGGATGCCTTGTATAGTGAAAAATAATTTGCCCTACCAACATAAAAAATGTAGGTAGTTATTACTCCAACCCCGTCTTCCCACCCCATTACTCCAACCCCGTCTTCCCACCCCAACCATATCAATTCAAATAGTAGGCAAATAGGCAATTAAGCGTAATGTTTCTGTATAGCACCACAAATACAAACTTGCCGGCCGGCATGCAAATAAACTGTTAGTAATGGTGCGGAGGCATGCATGAGCTCACTTGGTGCTAATAGAAAAAATTATGCAAAGTCAAAATCGGATGCGGGGAATAATTATGATGCTGTAAATAAATTAGCCGGACTTCTGTGTGTTCTTTTAGCGCTGGAGTAAATATAGTTCGAGTCTTTTGATGTATATGGGNACCCCCTCCCCCTCTCTCCTTTTATCTTCCACCCCCCTCCCCCCAAAAAGAAAAAACCTAATCTCAGCATATAATTGCTACGCCACTGATTTTCAGAACTTCCAACTTTAAGGCATTCAGACACGCTTACTACGAATCATGGATGGCTTTAAGATATAACGCATAAAGCAATGCACAATTCAAAAGAATGATCTAAGCTATCATTTTGGAAATGTATTTAGGGCAGGTATACTAGGTTAAGAACAAAACTTGCATTAATGAGAAGGCCGCATCCGATTTCTTTAAAGTGGTTAGTAGGATTTGTGTTTGTGATACTGTACTAGAACCACACACTTAACTGTCTATAAAGGTAGATGTTACTTTTACCAGTTTAAATGTGTTGACTGTATGAAAGTTCATTTCTTTTTATTATATCATAATACTCATTTCTGTCGCTAGAATATTAATTACAAATAAGGACTTAAAGATTGCTATCAAAATTTCCCAACTATAAATACAAGTTTTATCGATTTCAATATAATGTAAATCGATAAAATGTTCCATGGGAGCAGAAAAACATCGTAACTTGCTTTAAAAAAAGATGTGCCAAGGATTTACGTCATTTCCATGCCGGAAAAAGGTTTTCATTGAAAGAGGAACGCTGGCATTTCCATAAGAACTAGATTTTGCAGAAAAAGCTGTAGAAGTCCCATCTCTGTGTGAGAAAATTGAAAAATAAGAACGCTCATTTCACCTGTTGTTTCTTGATAATGCAGGGTGATAATTTTACTGACATTATTCCTCGTCCTAAATATAACGAAACAACTGATTAATTTTAATCTGTAACCTGAGCATGATATCGCTATCTGAAAGGAATGCTGCACAAAACTGCAAGTCGGTATAAAATCTAGCTTGCCTACACAACAATGTGCCGTAATCTGAAAGATCTCAAAACAATTATGTGCTTTTATTTAGACGAGGTGACGATGTCATATTCAGGTATTTCCCGCTCACTCCACCGTTTTGCATTATCCCAGCAGACCAGATCACTGAGTAATTTACTCTCGTCTGAGGACCACACATTTGACAGCTGCTTTTTTACTGTTAAAAATGTGCGAAAAAAAGTTGTGCTGCGAACTTTTAGTAGAGTAATTCTATCCTCGGTATAAATTTAGAATAAGATTTCAAGCAAAACGCCCATTTTGTCCTCGGCATAGTTTATGAGCCAGTTGATGTTCTATATTTATATAACACATCTTACCACCCCCC
>JAWQUT010000435.1:21429-54888 GCA_033807755.1 Ellobium chinense | reverse complement strand
AACTGGATGCTTTATCGAAATTATGTTTTTACATATTTCTGCATCCTGACTTTGTCTGGCAGGGCCCCGAAAAGGGGCTTTTTTAAATTAACGGATTAATAGCATTGTCCATAGTGTATCGGCCTATTAATAGATTAAGCGTCATTATTGTACAGTAGTTTTACCTTTGCCCCCAATTGCTATTAGTTGCCGAGGACGAAATGAGTGCTTATATCGGAAGATTCGTACTGGTTCAAGGAATTGCAAAAAGAGTATAAAGTGACTGGGTTTTGGAAGATCTGCTCTGTTGGGAATACAATTAGATAAATATACGTTCCAAAATTGACTCTATATCATAATGTAGACATTTTTACTTCACGGATCTCTGAAATGTAAGTCTATGCTGATATTGTGCAGCGTTATTCAGATACCGATAAAACTTTACATGTATGTAAAATGCTTTATGTATACAGAGACGGAGCTTATTATTATATCGTAAACAAACATCTGTGGTAACGTAAACAAACATCTGTGGTAACGTAAACAAACATCTGTCGTAACGTGAACGGCTTTCTTGCTGTATTTGTGAGTGATAACCAAGTTTTTAAAGTTGAAAAGCTTAAGGCATTTTTTTAGGCTTGGCGGGGTGTGGGATCGTGGGTTGTGGGAGAGTGAAGAGTGCGAAGTTTGAAAATATAAGTCGGGATCCAAGTCGACTCTTCTCCATGAGCTTGGCATTTCCTCTTTCAATGCCTAAAAATGCCTCACCACTAAAAACGAAAAAGTAGCTTGAGGGATTTCCTTGTTCTTTGCAAAAAATCATATGTCGTCAGTAAAAAATGAAATATGCTCCTCATAAATTGCATGAAATACCGTATCTCAACGACACAATATTATGAAGCGACAAGGATGCCTTGTATAGGGAAAAATAATTTGCCCTACGAACATAAAAAAACTTAGGTAGTCATTACTCCAACCCCGTCTTCCCATCCCAACCATATCAATTCAAATAGTGTGCAAATAGGCAATTAAGCGTAATATTTCTGTATAGCATCACAAATACAAACTTGCCGGCCGGCATGCAAATAAACTGTTAGTAATGGTGCGGAGGCATGCATGAGCTCACTTGGTGCTAATAAAAAAAATTATGCAAAGTCAAAATCGGATGAGGGGAATAATTATGATGCTGTAAATAAATTAGCCGGACTTTCGTGTGTTCTCTTTTAACGCTGGAGTAAATATAGTTCGAGTCTCTTGATGTATATGGGCCCCACTCAACCACCCCCTCCCCCATTCTCTTATTATCTTCCACCTCCCTCCCCCCAAAAAGAGAAAACCTAATCTCAGCACATAAATGCTACGTCACTGATTTTCAGAATTTCCAACGTTAAGGCATTCAGACACGCTTACTACGAATCATGGATGGCTTTAAGACATTACGCATTAAGCAATGCACAATTCATTACGCATTAAGCAATGCACAATTCAAAAGAATGATCTAAGCTATCATTTTGGAAATGTATTTCCAAACAGCATTATATTTCGCATAATAGCTTTCCACAATAAGGTGGGCAGGTATACTAGGTTAAGAACAAAACTTGCGTTAATGAGAAGGCCGCATCCGATTTCTTTAAAGTGGTTAGTAGGATTTGTGTTTGTGATACTGTACTAGAACCACGCACTTAACTGTCTATAAAGGTAGATGTTACTTTTACCAGTTTAAATGTGTTGACTGTATGAAAGTTCATTTCTTTTCATTATATCATAAATACTTGTATCTGTCGCTACAATATTAATTACAAATAAGGACTCAAAGATTGCTATCAAAATTTCCCAACTATAAATACAAGTTTTATCGATTTCAATATAATGTAAATCGATAAAATGTTCCATGGGAGCAGAAAAACATAGTAACTTGCTTTAAAAAAAGATGTGCCAAGGATTTACGTCATTTCCATGCCAGAAAAAGGTTTTCATTAAAAGAGGAACGCTGGCATTTCCAAACGAACTAGATTTTGCAGAAAAAGCTGTAGAAGTCCCATCTCTGTGCGAAAAAATTAAAAAATAAGAACGCTCATTTCACCTGTTGTTTCTTGACAATGCAGGGTGATAATTTTACTGACATTATTCCTCGTCCTAAATATAACGAAACAACTATGATTAGTTTTAATCTGTAACCTGAGCATGAAATCGCTATCTGAAATGAATGCTGCACAAAACTGCAAGTCAGTATAAAATCTAGCTTGCCTACACAACAATGTGCCGTAATCTGAAAGATCTCAAAACAATTACTGTATGTGCTTTTATTTAGACGAGGTGACGATTTCACATTCAGGTATTTCCCGCTCACTCCACCGTTTTGCATTATCCCAGCAGACCAGATCACTGAGTAATTTACGCTCGTCTGAGGACCACACATTTGACAGCTGCTTTTTTACTGTTGAAAATGTGCGAAAGAAAAGTTGTGCTGCGAACTTCTAGTAGAGTAATTCTATCCTCGGTATAAATTTTGGAATAAGATTTCAAGCAAAACGCCCATTTTGTCCTGGGCATAGTTGTGAGCCAGTTGATGTTCTATGTTTATATAATACATATCTTAACTCCCCCCCCCCCNCCCCCCCTCCAATAAAATTGATGGTTGCATTTCATGAATCTGCTTGCTTGAAGCTTGGCATAAATGAACCTATTGGAACCTATTTCTTCTCTTTTTGGTCCTATTAACGTTGTGTTGTTCTACAAATACCACTGTGATTTCGGGAAATTTATCCCATTTAGGAAAGTACTTTGCTCGATCTTTTAAGGGGAAGAAAAAAAAAGAGCGGGGGGTGGAGGGGGNAAAGGGCGGGGGGTCAACGCCCAAAATTTCATAAATCTCTTTCGAAAAAGGTCACCTCGAATTCTGATTTGGTCCCCAATTTTTCAATAGGCTGGTTTTGGCCGCGTGCTAACACGTAGGCCTACACACATTATTTTTTTTATCTAGAAGGTTCAAGTTGTACCTGAAAAAATTGGATGTTAAGGGGGATTTTAATAATTAGCGGATTAATGGGGTTGTACAAAATTAGTGATTTCCCTTCTAATAGGTGCCAAGAACCTTGAATACATAAGCTGTTGTCACGACATTTGGCAATGAGCGAGTAACTGAATATGTTTAACCACCTAATGCAGGTTCATTTACATTTGAACCATGCCTCCATTCTCACCGCTCACTGCGGTGTTCGCCATGTGACAAGAACGTCATTTCATTAAGTGCCTTAGAAACGCCACCCGCGAACGTAAACAACTTAAATAGGCTGCGAATAGAGATCAACGCTGATAAAATTCCTAAGATAAATGTTACTGTCAACTGATGAAACGAAGGCGAAAGGAGAGGGAGAAGNGGGGGGGGGGGGGGGGGGGGGAGAGGAGAAGGGGCAGGGGAAGAATAGTCTCTGGGATTGTGCTTTTTCTCCGGTTTCCCGGTAGGATTTTTTATTTCCTGCATGATTACGTCGATTCCTCAAATAATGGCCTGCAAGGAACAAGATGTAAGAAGGTGATCTTGAAACTTGCACTACCATACAGCTGAAAACCTGAGGGCGACTGCGTAAAGTTCCAGAGAAGAACTGGCCAAAACTGTCAATCAAATCTACGACGCCGTAGCACGCGGAATTGGGCTGCCTTGACCTGGGAGACAAAATTGACGATCAAAACTGCCAACAAACAATACCCTTACTGGAGGAAGCCTTGCAACACCTTGAATGGAGGTAAGTTCCTAGTGTAGAGCAAAGCAGCAAAGATCTTACATAATCTTTTCAGCCAACTCGAGATGTCATGACGAATATTAAAGACTTTTCCAAAATTCTGCTTCCACTTCCCCGCGGTGAACAGGGATCATCTGTTTCGCAGATGTTGGCAATGGAAGGATTATAAATTTATCCTTTTTTTAAAAATGGAATAAAAATATTTTTACATTCAAGCAGCGTCTTTTGTATAGCCTTGTGATGATATGGTGCTCTTTGAATTGGTTACCATGCAAACCGTAAACCATGGATATCTGATTGCTCAAACGAAGGGATTACTGGTACTACAATTTCTTTTAATGTTCTTGTGACGACTCTGCAGAATGGGTCACGTTATGCAATGTCACTAAGTTTAGAAATGGAATTTTTAGAAACCAGTACCTCCCCCNCCCCCACCCCCCCAATATTATTCATTAACAATAATGAATTCTTGAGATTACATCTTTACCTTGATACAGTTTCTGGCAACTCGAACAGCACATATAAAATATAAATTAGTAGAAAATAAATTTATTCTGGCTAAACTCAAATCTTAAATCTCAAATTTTACACGAATGCGAGTAAGACTGCATGGCTAGACTATTTCTGACCAGTTGTTTACAATGCCTGAAGGACATAACAAGCGTAAAGCAGCTGACGAGGAAATTATGTCAATGTATTTGCTCTTCCTTTGTTGCTAGATGAGACCGTCAGGAATTTGGTACACTTCATGAAGCTGAAACTGTGACCGATGGTTCCCGATTTGTGTAAAAAGATTCAGAACATCAAATGCCACAACCTATTAATTTTGAATATTTAAGCCTTTCCACAGAGACAAGTTGTCCTGGTCTATCAGAGCGTACTCTTGCTGCCTGTGAAATCTAACCAAAACATCTAAAGAAAACACAATTTAAAATTCACGTATCTAATTGTCACCTGAAATGGCCCTTCAGTTCTGACTGTCTTCAGAAAATACTGCTTACCATCTTTTCCTTCTTTATGTATGGAAATAAAATGGCACATACTGTCAATGCATTAACATTAAATGCATTTTTCTTTCTGCTTCTGGTATGAAAGTACAGATATTGTCCGGGCTTGCTGGTCTGCAGCCCCAGAACCAGTCAATGCCCACTTATCATCCCGGGAGACCAGATCACTTAATAAAGATATTTTCAACTCTAGGGTGTACACAGTGCCGCTGCCATTTAAAGGCGCCGATCACCAATATCTGACAATATCTTTCATTGCTTATAGCCAGGTATATTTTTCACAGGTTAATGTGCATTCGGATTACGATTACTAAGATATCTGGTCCCGATGGGACCAAGCAAGTGCACTGAAGATCCAAGGTTTATTCCCTCAGGTGTTTTAATACGTCCCTGTAAAAAAAATGCATGTACCAACAGACAATAAGACATGAGTTATAATACTTCTAATAAGGGACGCTTCCATGTTTTTAAGCTTGTGGGATGTGTTGGGATTTGGGAATAAACAGAAAATTTACTCGTTTTAGGCACTTTAATATTTAGGCACTTTCATATTTATTGAATGTTCCTCTTTAATGCACCTAAAAAGCAATTGTTCGAAGCTGCAGAAATGTGGTTCCTTAGAAGAATGCTCAAAATATAGACAGAAAATAAAAATGCACAGGTCTTGAAGGAATCAAAATCATGAAAGCCAGTTACAGCAGTGAGAAAGACAATGACATCTAATGAAAACAATGATAAATGAAGCGATGGAAAAAGATTATAGACGGAGTGGCAAGTTGGAAGGGAAAGGGACACAAGGCACTAGAGAAATGTTGAGGTGGAGACTTAAGTACAGGTCCCTGGTCGCCTATGCCAACTGAAATAGATCAAGAGGATTCCTTTGATGAACGTTAAAGGAAACAATGTATGGGAGAAGTTTAAGATCTTGACAAATGATGCTGATGTACGTATTATTCTATAAATAGCCAGGGAAAGGGGGAAGTTCTTTTAACATGACAGTTTTTTTCTGATGAAATTATCAAATAAGTGAGGTGAAATTTGATGAATGAAACAAATTCTTGGTTCTGCCCATGATCAATTTTATTCTGAAAATTTCTGGGCTGACTGATTTCAAATTTAGTCATACATTTTCCAGATTCTGAACAGATAAAGGAGATAAGAGTATAGTGAGAGCATGTCATATTTATTAGATTTATAATTATAATGTAAACTGAGCGGAATACATAGATCTTAGTTTTATGAAGCTCACTTCCTGTTAAAAGGACAATGGTGTGTGCAAATCTAGCTTCCGTAAATAAAATATATACATCTGCCACTAAAAGCTAATTTTACAGTGGGAAGGTGGAATGCAAATAATGACTGTTCGAGCTGTAGCTTGAGATGCTCGGATTACCGTGCATGCATGATAGTGGTCCATGTCATGATAAAAATCAACCGCTTTCCTTACAATCAGGATGAAAACAAGCCGTATCTTTGCGAGTGAACTGTTAATTTCTATCCGGCCCTGTATTAACAGACCTCTGTAAATTGAATTTTGACACTGTATAGGAGTCCTCGTTACTACACTTCTTGCATTCAGTTCAAAATTTCCAATCCAGAAGTTGCTCTTAAGGCAAAAGAGCTTCAATGGCAATTTAAAATGACAAGATTTCATCTTCTGCAGAAGAGCTTCCTGTTAGTCCACGCGTACGTTGGCGGAAATAATGCCCGTGAAAATGTTTATTCCCTTATATGGTACCATATTTGAATGAGGATGGAATGAATTTGCAATGATCCCCTTCTGCTACTTAAAGCTACCCTCTCCGGCTTCCCTCTATACCCTTTCACAGTCTTCCCGGAGCTCGCGCTGGTGGCACTATTTCATTGTTCACTGTGGTACTTGGCTGGACCCTGTTGGTCGTTGTTCTAGACATAGCGTTGACCCTTACCAAAATGAAATTGATAAATCGTAAGTATCTTCAGGTAATCTATACTTGCACTACATACCGTTTTGCAAAATTTTCAGGCCCTGATGGGAGTTTGCCATGAATTCAGATTCAGATTCTTGACAAGATTTCGAAGGGTTTTCAGACGTAATTAAGTTGAATACTCAAATTTAAGTTCAGTGTGTACAGTCGTTATATTCCACTATGTAACCTCAGCCTTGGCATTACTGCTTAAGTCACACCTCAGAATATGATTCAAATGTGCGTATTGGAGAGTTCAGTACAGATATAAGTTTTATTGAAACTCACGAATTACTTTACACAACATACTGGCGTGAATTTTTCCACGTGATGTTTGAGAAAGTTCTGTTACCAAAATGGATGCAAAAAAAAAAGTGATTGCGCGACGTCGTATTTGCATTTAAGCTAACTCGAGATCAGACACCGAGTGTTGAATGCTGCCTGTTGTGGCCGCCAATAGATTTGTTAACAAGCGACTAAATGGACGTATTTTTTTTTTCTTATTAATGGGAGATAAACCACTAGCTTTGTAAAAATCATGCCCTTCAAATCTTGTATGACTCAGCAAAATAACCTAATCTGCGGAAAAAAAATAATTTAATGGATAAAAAAAAAAAATCATTCAAGGATTGCATGGATAAATTTACGTGCTTTTTTTCCCCCCATTGGTCAGCGTCATCTTAGCATAAATTGCAATAATCGTTTGTAACTATTAACATTAACCGAGCTAACCCAGTTCATCTGGAAGCACTAATGAAAATACAGCGACAGGCGCAAAGCAGCTTTAAAAAAAAATAGGCAGATACATTTTACGTTGGCTGCCCAGCTCACCCCCTCCCGAACACTCTAGGAAGATTTTACAAGTGCGGTGTTTCCGAGCAGCATCACAAATACAAATTTGCCGGCCGGCGTGTAAACAGTGTTAGTAATGGTGCAGATGCATGCGTGAGCTCAGTGCAAATTAAAACAAAAAGACATGCAGAACTTCTACATGCATTGACAAGACTGCATCCGATTTCTATGCATGTGTTAGTATTGGATTTGTAGCTGTGATGCTGTATCAGGACCACGCATTTTACCATGTCTACAGAGATGACTGGTCGTTAACTGGCGTTGTACTATTGTATCAATATAAAATCCCTTTACACTTTGCATACCTATCGCTGTGGCATTAATCACTCTAAAGAAGGGCATAGTAGAAGTTCAGGACTGTCTGCGAATACAAATCTCCGTCTGAGCTTTGGAAATAATCTGAAATATTTATCTGAAAGGTTTACTGATAAAAAAAATATGGCTTGCCAAAATGAATGGCTGTGGATGCAATCCTTGAAATTCTAATAGCACTAAAATATGCATCATTGCTTGTGAAAGTGTGGAAACCCTTCTTTAGGAAACTCGTTATGATTTCGACAATATTGTTACAAATATGGCGTTAGACTTATTTCTCAGAATAATTGGAACATGTTTGATAAAAAGATGTTTTAAAAGATCTAGTAGCCAAATGAGATCACGAACTATTCGCGTTTATCTCTTCACTAGTCTGGTTTGAACTACCTTGTACCTTGAGCAATAATACCAAGGTGTGGGCTTTGCACGGAAACAAAAATTACAAGCCATTTGCCTTCAGGTTGACTTAAAAAGACAGCTTTCATCTTTATGCAAAATATGTAAATCTATGTTATCCAGCAAGTTTCTAAAGCTTATCAGACAGTTTAATCAATTTGGCTTGCTAGCGATTTTCCCATAATAGCCGTTAAATATGATCGTCAAATACCACAACTGTACAAAATCGCCTCGATTCCAAATGAAAACGTGTTTACCTACAAATGGACAGACCAAGAGGATCAACCCATACAGATTTAGAGAACGGTCAACACTATGTCCGGAACAAGAACTATCAAGGACGAGCCAGGCATTATAATGGACACTAAAATAATGTCACCACCGGGAATTCTAGGAAACCTATAAAATGCTACAGAAGGAGACCAGACAGGGTAGTCTTGGGAAGCAAAGGCGATCGTACCAGGTTCATTACATGCTGTTTCAAATACGTGATAGCACATGAAAAATAAAATTTAGGCGTATGTGCTAGTGAAAAATGTACAGTTTTAGACGTTATCAGTTGTCATTTCAACTTGCCGGTATAATCTGGTGTCTGATGTCTCTAGCATTACAAAGTCTAATTTTAGGCTCGCATACTTAGTAGAGGTCACGGTCGCATTCTAAGAGGTGACGTTGACTAGGTTTAACTTACAAGTAGGTTGGACTATAAGTGCTCGGAGAAGCCAAGAACTCCAGATGCAAAAGAGACGATGGTTTCATACAGACTGCTAGTCCAAGTGATATTTGCTATGTCGTGTTGCTCATGTTGCTAATGACTGACCTTTTACTCGCAGAAGGCGTATAAGTTGTATCTATTTTTGTGAGCATACTTAAAAAATTCATTGAATTTATAAATCATGGTGTACATCAGGTAAGAACTCGATTATTGACACTAACAAGATGTCTTAGAAGATGAAGGCTACCAGTTATGAAGGGAACCAATTTTGGAAGCAGTTCTTCTGGCAAAAATGAAACAAAAGCTGAGGCAGATGAGAAAGCTGAGAGAGCAGTAAGGGTGAAGATATACTAAGTCCGGTTTGAAGACAACAAATGAAGGAGCATGCCTTAATTACAAATAAAATAGAGATGACGGACAGTAAGGTATACTAACTCCAGCTTGCAGACACCTGTTCGAGGACAGCCGGATTGAAGTGTCGCATGTTGCATTCTATCCTTCAAGACGGACGACCCGACGACCGGAAATGACTAATAGCTGTAGGCGGGACATAAAATCGCAAAATCTAAAGTGTCAAAATATACATTAAATCCTATTTTAAAGACTAAATTTGATTCCAGCGCACTCAAAAACCTCCGGGTGTGAAGGATTTGTGATTTTCAGCGTATTTAAAAAAAAAAAAATTTTTTTTTACACACACACTAAAAGCCCTTTTCCCCATGTGTAGGTTACTGTCACTGTTGCACTAAGGTGTGTCTTCATTCCAACTCTTTCGTGAACATTGCAAAGTTCTGTTCTGCTTTTTAAATTTTTCCGAAAAGTTAATAAATTTTTATTGTGCACATATTTATCCCAAACAATGGCTTTGTTTCCATTATGCTCATTATGAAGGCAACAAATGGCGGACGCAGTATACTTATATTTTTGTATCCTTCAACTGTCTTCATTTTACAGACAACAGGCGGACGGATCCAGTATATCTTCGCCCTAAGAAGAACATTCAAACATATCTTGGGGTCGTCAACGTGTTAACAAGGAGAATAGAGGGGTGGGGCAGGATGAAATAGCTCGAGTGAATTCCTGAAAGAACTAAATTTTCACTCCGGCCTGTGGGAGCATGACCAGCAGTGATCTTATATGATTAGGGACTTAATTCAGCGTATGCAACAGCTATTTAGCCTACTGGGTCTCACAACACTGAATGACAACACAGTCAATGACCTGAAGGAGGGTGGCCTTGGCTGTTCAGATGGCTGTCTACTCGGACTGTTGTAGTTCGCTTGGTCTGTCCTTTGGGTAAACAGCAAGGGTCTCGACTTGACGTCCGGTCCCTCTGAGCTCGATACTTTTGGCTGATGTCTACTGGCATCAGGCATCTTCCTTCGACTGCTGAAAAGTCGAGAAATATTTGCATTTGAACTTATTGAAATTGTTACTATATAAACGAAGTCTGGATGACTACAGGAGTTGTACGAAACTTAGGCAGCATAAAGAGGAATAATTCCTCAAGAATATGGTAGGTTCTTTAAGTTGATGCCCTTGTGCGGAAATTCCGAAGCGGTCATCAGAACCGTCTGGTGATCTGAACAACTCAGAAAGGTCGGAAAAGTTGCATGTCATGATCTATCGAGTAGAATACAGCTTTTGCCAATGCTGACGAAATAGTTGAATGAATTTAAATGAAGCCCCTCTCCCAGCCCTTCCCTTCTCTACCACTCCATAAATGGGATTGCTACATTAGCTCTTTGTAAACCAGTTTTATTATTGTCTGTAGTGCTAAACAGTATACAATTTGAAGCAGCTACATTGCTCCTTTCCTGCAACCAAATACCAGGTACCGTTATTCAACACCAAAGAACTGCCCAAGTTTCAGGTAGATTACATGATTCACAAGGACTTTAAAAATTTTCAGCTGTAAAACATGCTAGATTTTAACACAAGATAGTAAATTTAATTTGATTGTCATTCAGCATCACGTCGAAAAGTGCAAGTACCTACCTTGGTCTGCACTTGATAATTCAACTCCACTGTTATCAAGGAGAAGGGCTGTGTGCATCGGCTGTGGAAAGAGATGAAATTATGTTACTGCTGATACCGCTGGAAAGCTTAATATGGAGACTAGTCTATATAATTATTTCCAGCCAACACACGAAGTCTAATGTGAATGAGCGGAGATCAAACCCGGATCTCCTTGAGTGTTAATCCCTCGCGGAACATTTGAGCTAGCAGGGATAAATTTTGTTCATGTCTTTCATAATTAGTAACATTGATGACTTTGTACTGTAGAGGGTGAGAAGTGGAATTCTATGACAAAGTGAACTATAAGTACAAGAGCTGCCATAAGGTAACCATGTCACTGCCCTCAGGGCTGTATGTATGTTTTTTAATTGATACTATAGAAGAAATGGATGAAATTAATCTGCCATTTACACGTGCCAGCCTTTTCCAGTCTTACCACTAGATATTTATTATCTTAGCTTTTCGGAATAGATTAAGGAGTTGATACTTTTTGGTTATACAATTCTTTGAAAAGGATGCAAAGTTGTCACAATAAAAACTTTTTATGGCATGAGGTTGTTCGCATGATCTCCCCAAAATTGTAACTTTAAACTTTACGCTGAAATTCTGAACATACATTTGCATTCTGTGCCTACTTAGGCCTATATATCAACACAATGAAACAGCATAAACGCTGCAACCTAGATAACACCATTCGTCCTCTTCCAAGAAAAGAGATCAAGATCTAGTCTAGTCTACAGGAGCTCAATGTCTCAAGCCAGCCGCATAAAATTGCCTCCAGTCCACTCTTCCTTGCAGCCCATACTTTCCCCTATTTTTTTTTACACCAAGGTACATTCACAGCAAGTGCGCGGACACTGAATAGATCATAGGCTGAATAAAGGAATCCTGGGCATTTTCAGACTTCTTTCTGTTCGCGACATAAAATTGTGAATTTGAAATAAGAGAAACAGCAGAAGGATTTCCAAATGTGGGCCATTATACAACATAATAGAATAAACGAGATTGCAAGATTTGAAAAGGACCACTTTAATGTGTGCGTCTCCAATAAACAAACCCCTCTAGTTTATACCAGCCACATCAAACTAATCCCTCTTTACTGTCGGTTGGTACTGTTCAGGAGCGTTATTTTGGGGTGGTCCACACATGGAAATCCTTCCAAAGCATCCTAACACTGAAACACGATGGTGCAAGGCGCAGTGAGTACATATTGCCAAAATATTGCCGAATTTTTTAAAGTTTGACATTCAGCATCAGAATCAAGCTAGCATGTACCTTTTATATATTTCTCTCCACGGCACGCAGCCTCGTCTTGTACAGTGTTGTCAACATCGGAAAGGGTGTGTGCATCGCCTGAGATATCATGAAAAAGTAAAACATGTTCAAATTACATGTGCAGCTGAAACCATTGATTTAGATCTGGCCTATACTAGTCTAGATTCTAGTCAGTCTAGATCTTCACTGGAAAGATTTCCGAACGTGCCTCATAGCCAACACAACAAAAAATATCGTTATGGTGATTGAATGGAGATGGAACCCGGGGAAGGATTCCGAATGAGATTAACACCCCTAACCAGAACGCATGCTTACTAATACAACCGAAAACCTAATCCTAACCCTTAAGCCAGCCCTACCCTTACCCCTGACCCTAATATCCCAGGAGCAGCAGGCTTGAGTCTCATTCGGAATTCTTCCCTCACCACGGATCTGATGTTTGTTCAATATGAATTTAACTTCCCAAACTTTACTTTTAATTTGGTCCAAATTCATTCCTATTAGGTCATGTTTCTTAGCTGACTAGTTGTAGAGAGACGCCGAAAGGGTTTGGCGATTTGCCCCATATTATGAAAAGATCTAGCTATGACTATGACTGGATTGAGCAGATTTTGCCTGAAAATCATGACACAAAGCGTGCTTATCATGTCTGCTGCTAATGAAAGCCTCCATGCGCAAAATCATAGCCTTTTTCTAGTCTACTTATTTTTATATTATATTAAAAATGCATCAGCAGGCACACTACCTGAATTCTTTGAACGAGATATTGGACGACTTCAACAAAATACTGGCCCTTCTCAAATTACTTTAGAGTGACAGACTATCGCGTTACTTCACCCACAGCTTTCACGATTTCGTCCATAACTACTGAATATTCTAAATGAAGAAGTAGACTATGTGACGATTGAGGACGTTCCATCAGTTTCAGAGATATTTTCTCACCTGTAGGTCTATCTGCTCAGGGCTCACCACGTGTCTTGTTTTGGGCTAATCTTCTAAGACAGACTTCTGATGTTCACTCGGTCTGATCGTGCGGTGGAAGAGGCTGACTGAAGCGCGGGAATGGGGTTTTATAGTGGTACGGAGAGACACTATGATCACATGTCAGCATGTTTTTTGCGCATAATTTTCCAGACGGTTCGACTTTTCTGGGTCACTCACTTTACAAAAGTACCTCTTTCCCCCATCCCTCTACCCTAACCCCGCACCATTTTAGTAAAGTTCACCAGCTCACTCCCACCTTATCCTCCAAAAGAAAATAATAAAAAAAGTAATTCAGCTGTATTTGGTTAAAAGAAAAAAATACATCTGCGATTCTGACGTCACGTCATGGGCGTTGTTTAAGGTTCAGAGAAGGGAGGGCTGGGGAGAGATCTTGGACTTAAGGTTGGAAATGTAAGGGGACAGTGGGGTAGAAGAGATCAGGAAACGAAAGCCTTTCCAGGGAAGAAACAAAGGAACACTATGAAAATGAAAAAAAAAACCCCGCAAATACGACTTTTATTTACCCTGTAGGGAAAGTGATTTACAATGTCATACACTATTATAGTGTATACATCTCATTTCTTAATACAAACACATAGATCACTACATATCATACATGTAATTTACAGCATATTACAAATGAAATACATAACAAAGTCATTGTTGGTTGCCAGCGGTGCAGTGCCCTTGTCCTCCCAGCTCTAAAGCCAGTCATTTCGTTAGGGGCGTTGCCCTTCCCTTTCATAACATCAGATANGGATAACAGGGGGGGGGGGCGGACTGTCCTAGTCCAAAGCGTCTCACAGTGGCCCATGTCACTTTTCTGTCAATGTTATAGAGAAGCCTGAGCTTTATTTGTTGCCTACTGGCCCTGAAACATGTTATATCGTCACTGCACGACTATAAAGCTTGGATTTTTTACACTAGTAAATCGATACAAACGGGCAGCAATTTAAACTGATGATGCAACCTCGTGTCCTTTTGTTTGTGCGTTTGTCTGTGTGTTTTGTTTGTATGTTTGTTTCTTTGTTCTTAGTAACTTTGAAATTATAACGGGAAGCCTTGAGGGGCCTGTAATACAACTCCCTCCACGCCCCGCCCCACCCCGCCCCATAAATACATGTCCCAACCCGAACCCCTACCTAACCCTCGGCAGTCTCCTATGACCATAAAATGTGCATTGTAGTGTGTGAGTATCCCCTTCCACAACTGATATATTCTTTCATGAGCAAGTCTACTAAATACCCTTCAGCCACGCCTCTGATTTACTGCCCTATTATTTGTCATAACTTGAATGGAAAATAACCAAAGGCGAGAGATTAAAAGAGAAAAAACGTTGTTTTTTTCTGCACTTTGTCAGGGGTCTCTGAAAAACAACTTGAGAACTAGTCAAACCCAAAAGTAATTCATATTAGGTCACACAATTTTCATATCCATGAAAAATAAAGTTTTATTGTGACGCGTAGACGAGTAGTGCTTGTCACGGGTAACTGAATTGTTTAGTGTGAACACTTCTCAGTAATTTCTATTCACTTTTTGGTTTTCATTTGTCTGGCAGTTTTTAATTGCTGCAAAAGCTTGACTGATAGTGTACTTTATTACCTCACTGTCCTAAAACTGTGGTCAGTCTGCTTTGAAACAGGTCACCGTCTGGCCTTGTGTTTTTAACCATTTTATTACGTAATATTCAAAGTCAGTGCACTGGAGATCTCTTTCTTCTCTGCACATGAACAGCGTTGTATCAGGCTTTCTTCATCCATCAACTTTTCCAGCAATCCATTCAGTCATCCATCAGTTTGTCTGTCTATCTGTTCATTCACACATATGCGTACATATTCGCAAACACAAACACGTATACGCACTTACTTAGACACACACCCGCACAATAAAACAGGTCACCCATTTTCTTGTTACATTGTAAGTTCATCACCTCAGTTTTACAAGTATTCTTAGGTCTATGTGGTATAATCCTTAGAATCTCCCAATAGATGATTGAGTTATGGTCAATGAAAAGGTTAGTATTACTGTTAGGGTTAGAGCGAGAATAGGGAAGAATGGGAGGGGGGAAGGGTGTGGGAGAAGATAGGGGAAAGGGGGTCCATGAACGTTGTCCCAAGGGTGCTTTCTTTTCCCTAGCACTATCTAGTACCACAAGTAAACCGTGGGAGTGTCTCAGGATTATATCAAAAGGACTTACGACATTAGGACCTTTAACCCGAGGTTACAAAATCTGTCCGTCCGTCTGTCTGTTGTGTCTGTCTGTCTGTCTGCCTATCTGCGTGCTTGCCTGCCTGCCTGTCTGTCTGTCTGTCTGTCTGTCTGTCTGTCTGTCTGCCTGCCTATCTGCGTGCGTGCCTGCCTGCCTGCTCGTCCGTATATCTGTCTCTCTGTTTGCTTGCCTGCCTATCTTTCTGTCTGTCTGTCTGTCTGTCTGTCTGCGTGCGTGCCTGCCTGTCCGTCCGTCCGTGTCTGTCTGTCTGTCTGTCTGTCTGTCTGTCTGTCTGTCTGTCTGTCTGGGAGGGAGGGAAGGAAGGAGGGACCAAACTAGGTCCTCTACTCTTTTCATTATTCATCAATGATCTACTTCATTCTAACTCTCAGTGCGATCTTTTTGCACTAATGACNACACCCACACCCACACCCACACACACACACACACACACACACACACACACACACACACACCCCCACACACACACACAGCTAGGACGCAATCATTCTACCTCCCAGCACATCACTGAGGATACTGAAAGAAATCATCTGACAAAATAAAACCAAAAACAATCGAGATTAGATCTACAGCTGCTTCTCTTGTGACTCCTATGGGGACGTTCCCAGGCCCAGCTCGTGTAAGGGTAAAACCATGCTGACGACGGAATCCGACGGTCAGACCGGACCCGACGTTTTCTGTCGGGCGCGCCGCCCATGCTAACGCTAGAAACCGACGGTCAGATACAACTACAAACATGGCGTGTAGCTGAAGAGGAAATTTGTTGTTGTTGTTGTTGTTGTTGTTGTTGTTGTTGTGGTTAAGAAGAAGACATAAAATATTCCCTTATAGACGATTTGGGGTCCACTTCATGCAAAGACATCGCCAAACACTTATTCAACAATAAAAAATTTAATACCTTATTATCCACTTCATAAACTGAAGGTATTGAAAGCTTTATCTACCCCAGTAAATGATTTCAAATTCATCTTAAAATCTGTAAATTTTTTTTTTTAAATACACAATATAGATCTAAGCACTTCTTGCACTTGGACAGTCCTGGAATGCTCCTTAGTGACCAGCCTTACATTGACATCACCTTATCCCAGGACCATGGCCGCCGCCTATTATTCAAGGTTTTAATGTACTTGTAACTTAAAGTTGAATAACTTTGCTTTGTGAATTACCCTACATTGCCCAAATTCACAAATGATGTTGGTATTTGGTATCTGATCACATTTTTGTCTATAACATGAGTGAAAGTTATTATTTTTTACATTGTAATAATTAAGAAGTAGAAGCAGAGAGTGTGGAAACAGAACGTATGAAAAAGTATGAAAAAGTAAGAAAAAGAGTTCTATCCTCCGCCGATGAAACCCGTTTTTTTCGACATTTCCCCCTCAAAACTGCACAACTCTAACTGTAAACACTATTCGAAAAGGTTCACTTCCGTTTAGAACGAAGTAGAAAATCTGGATTATATTTCCAAAGAGCTGGAATGGCTTATTTACACCGAAGGTCAAATGCGAGAATTCTCGTCGCTGGTCCTATCCACACTGGCTTGGGCGGCGAGTATACTCGTCGCTGGTCACTTAAATTATTAATGGCAGCTGACTTATGTATAAAGTTCTAGTAATAAGATAAAGTGTTGCTGCAGTAAATCACTCCTATTGTTGGAGGACAAACACTTTCTCTTACTCGATTCCCATCCATCTCTCTCTCTCTCTGTTTTTCTCTTTCTCCCTTCCTCTTGCTATCTGNTCTCTCTCTCTCTCTCTCTCTCTCTCTCTCTCTCTCTCTCTCTCTCTCTCTCTCTCTCTCTCTCTCTCTCTCATGCTATGACAACAAATCAAAGAAGGGGAAATGCTGGCTTGCCCCTTTCTCTCCCCCACCGGCGAGACCTGTCACTGTTCATAGCAGTTGACTGAAAAAGCATGTAGGTGTCGACATGGTGTGTGAATATAGAGCCATTTGTTTTCATGTTTGCGACAGGGATTGGGATTATGAGGGGGACACGGGGTGGGAGGGACGAGAGGGGTATGGATTCCATAAAGTAATAATGTAATCATATTAATTTATACAAAACAAAGTAAACTAGACTATACTATCCCAAGAAAATATTATACCGATCAAAGCAACACACAGACAACGAAATGATACACACAATTCTTGGCATCTTCCTCTCCGAATCAAAGGTAAACAAAGCAAGCCAGGCGTATCTGTGACCCTGTGACGTGACCGTGAGAGAGCTGTTATGCATAATATGGTTTTAATATTACTTTGTGAAATTTATAACCCTCTCCTTCCTCCCATCCCTCTTGTTCCCCTCATGATCCTAATACCTGTTTCAAGCATGAAAATACATGGCGCTGTTTTCACACACCATGTCAACACCTCCATGTCATTTCATTCAACTGCTATGAAGAGTGACGGGTCCCCCCGGTTTTGGGGTGGNGAGAGAGAGAGAGAGAGAGAGAGAGAGAGAGAGATGGATGAGAATCGAGTGAGAGAAAGTGTTTGTCCTCCAACAATAGGAGTGCTTTACTGCAGCAACACTTTATCTCAATACTAGAACTTTATACATAAATCAGCTGCCATTAAGGTAAAATACTGTCAGTCGTGCATTCCAGGACTGTCCAAGTGCAAGAAGTGCTTAGATCTATTTGCATTAAAAAAAAAAAAAGGGAAAGGATTTAAAGATTTTAAGATGAATTTGAAATTGTCTATTGGGGTAAATTAAGCTTCCAATACCTTAAATTTATAAAGTGGATAATAAGATATTAAATTTATGAAAAAAGAATGAAAATACGACTTTATTTACCCCGTAGACAAATTGTTTTACGATGTTATACAATGCTATACATCTCATTCATAATACAAACATGTCTAGGTGTGTATTACGTGAATGTTTGCTTTGTATAGGTTCTTCCTATCCTGGTGTCTGAGAAATATCAGTGCATAGATATACCAAAGCTTGGGTTCATACATGTACATCATCATGCCCTGCGTGCTTATTTAGATCCTTCGACTTTCTACATCTTCTTTGAAGACAAGACGCAGGTTAATATGTTGTTTGGTGTTATATTTTACAGCGTAGCCTTTGTCTACCCCTTGGCTAAACTTCTTTAATAAAAGTTCATGATAACCTTGCTTTTTCATCAGCCTATTGGGAAAGAGTATCAACGAGCCGCGAGACGTCACGAGTTATTGCCCGCATGGGACAAGTCTTTATCTATTTTTATTGTACCGAGAAAGAGTTTTGAGATTAACCGAAATCCTTATGTATAGGCATGTTAAGTCATGCATCACAATCTCCGGACATCCTTCTTGCTGTGTCGAAGCTTTTTCTTTAGGTGTTCTTTATTTTTCTTGCTGGCAACTTGATCGTCAAGCGTCTTTCTTTCGTGGCCTGTATTAGAATGTACTGTATCTTTCCTTCATCAAATTAATATTCCTTAGATGAAATTAGGGATTTATACCTACACAACACCTGCATTTAGTTTTGATTTTCGATGGTAACACTATATCTAATGGTAGATTAACTAAAGTTAGTTGAGGGCGAACATGTCCTTTTTTCACATGTATTCATGTTTCTATGCCTGAGCATCTATTATTAAAAAATGGTTTTGTGGGCTTGACAAGACTAGAACTTGCATGTACCGTCGCCACATTCATTCACTTTTCGAATTTCACACAAGATTTAAGGTTGAGTAATTTGTAGAATAAAGCAGAATGACCAACGAAGTCCCCCATGTATTTTATTTTCATACTATCTTTTGTGTAGAAGTCGCTATTCATGACAATAAATATAATGAAGAAGGCATGTTCTATTATTTGTCCCATCCAGCTTCCCAACTTTTGACGGGAAAAGTACAGTAGTCACCCCTCATAGCTCGTTCCCCATTACTGTAATCGTTTGATTTTACCTTCCAAAGGCATTCATTAGATCTATAAATTTCAGTGAACTTAATATTTCACTTCAACAAAGTTGCTGTTGCAGAAATCGACACATAATTCTGTAGTCTAGGCACAATGCACACATACAATGCTAGTCTAGTGTGAAACTAGTTGTGACATTTTTAATTACTGCGTTAATTTTTTTTTTCTCGGAAATAGAGCATTAAATCGAGTCGTGTACGCGCAGAATCGCTAATTTTGATACGCTGATTATGAAAATGCAAATTTTATCTCATTGATCCCATGGATGTTTATTTGTTTATTCACCCCAAAAAAGCACCACACTTACAAAAACTTCAAAGGAAGCCGCCGCCGGACGTTTGGGAGACTGGTCGGACGAAATAATATCAAGCAGTGATTGATTTCTCGCTGGCCAAGGTATGTGGCCTTGAGTCCTTCAGTTTTTGCGTCCACACGGAGTTTTATCTGAAGGTTTGCTTGTACGGGCAGAACTGTCGAGCCAAACTATACGGTCATGTAGAAGGCCCTTAAAGTGCGACTAAAGTACTTTTATGGTGTGGGCCAAGAAATCCTGTGAACTGCCTATTCTTAAATGCGTAAGGGATACAGACTTCCTACAGAGCAAACCCATCATATTTAAACCGTTTCGAAGAAAACGCCTCCAGCAACACAGTCCTATGTCTCACTTTGTGAAAGTCATCGCTATTCGCCTCGTCAGCTGTACGTGACGCCTTTTCAGTGAGCCGGTACCCGCTGCACACGACTTATGGCTTTACGCATAGGCCTACTGTACACTCAGCTGGTCTCCTTCGCACGCAAAATAAAATGGCTTAGTGTTTTCCAATAAACTGTAGATCTTCAGATGTGCTTACAGAGGACAGCTACAAAACAGCAAAACCATTCCACACTTTTCCTTCTGACAAAAACTGCGAAAGGTGTGGGAAGGACGAGTTCAACGGTGGGACCTGCAAGCCCGGTTTCCTAGGATGAATACTGGAGCTGTCCCAGGGATTTTTCATGATGGTACTATTGAAAAGAAATTGGCATGGAGCCAAGAGAAGAAGCCATGCAGAACGGAAACGGGAAATTGCGCCGGTAAGCTTTTGATTATTGTGGACTGTGAATAAATACTGTTTGTTTGGAAAGAATAAGATACGACAAATAGCATTGGCTGATCTAAACCTACCCCCTCCCCCTCCCAGAAGAAGAGAAAAAGAATGTTTTTCACTGTTCACGCTATGGATCTCAAATCTCAGTGGTAACTAACAGTATGTTAATGTAATGTATGCGACGGATAAGATGTGAGAAAATGAGGAAAAACATTCTTTGGGGTTTGTTTTTTTTTGTTGAAAGGATTGGGTCCGTATAAGGGCTAAGCTAATAGTATAGTTATAGTTCAATGATATCTATTTGCACTTTCGGCTTTGCTAAGTGCTGCTTATCCTCAATGCTGTGATGGATCAGGATCAGAATCCTCCTCAGCTGCTCGCTGGTCATAATGACTCCAGTTCTCCTCCCTTCTGTCAGTGTCATCCTCTTCCCACCATACCTCCAGGTAAATAGAATTATTAAATATTGCTTGGCCACTCAAGATTCTCTAGATGTTCCATATTCAGACTAAATGTAAAACGAATTTCATAAATCTGATATCAAACAAACACAAGTTTCAGATCTTTTTTATCATATAAACTCCAGCTAATAAATAAAACTGGACTTTTAATCGTAAAAGGACCCGGAAGTGGCCCTCACCCTATTTGAGATACATCAATCACAACTGAACTGAATGAACTACACAGTTACGCGACACAAAGTAGATCCAAACAGCGGACAATCATCGATAATACTTTAGACCACAGAAACACTGTGACATTTCAAGTACTTTTAATCAAATGTTTAACTGAACCGAAACTGAAATGTGAAGAGAACGATGACAAGTGATAAGAAATATTGACTGAAATAATTTTTGAAAAAATCTAGACAAAGGGAAATCCTACGGCAGTGAAAATAGTTACAAAAGAAATGACGTCACATGTTCATAACGTGGGAAAAGAAATGATGTCACATATTCATACATGCAGGGGTTTCCAAGGCTTCCAATCAAAGTATTAGTAAGTAGGTCAAAGGTCAAATTTATGTAACGTGTGACATGTCAGAAAATTATTACACACTTTTATGTCACCGGAAATAGGCCCTATTTATATGATAAATAGTCGTATGCTATAGATTTCTCAGTCTAACCAAAGATCTGTAGCTACCATTCAAGCAAATCTATGACAGAAAATAAAAGCATGTGCTCACTAGTGTAACTATCCAGTAACAGTTCCTTTCTTAGTTTAAACTGTTGTGGTCTGTCCACTAACTTTAATTTGTCATAAGAATAAAAAACATACAATCTTGAAAAGTCCTTTCAAACTAGCATTAATGATTATAATATGGTTGTATGGTATCTATATTTTACAGGTCGTCTCCTCCAATATGACAGTCTAAGAGATACAATACCAACATCTTGAGGAGGTACTACAATCTGCTGTGATCTGACCACTTAGTTATAAGTTGACAGAAAAAAATGCACACCATCTTGAAATTTGAAACACAAATTTATGTAGCTGCCATTCAAGAATTCAGTGGCAGAAAAACTAGTGTAATGAGGATACGTATGCATGCAATTTAAGAATAAGAAAAAAGAAGATGAAACCACAAATAATACTTACGAACTGATAAATCTATCACAAATAGGAACATCGCTAATACCAACCTGAATGATGCTGTCTGTTGTGCTGTCGATCTAACGGATGTATCAGATTCATCTTATCAAAAGTAATTTATGAATATACGTTTCTTGTTTTAGGTTTCCAGTTTGTGGCAACCATCGACTGGGTGAAAGTGTATGGAAGAATGTGGAACGGAACATGATGTTGATACATTGTGGCAACCGTCGATCGGGTGAAAATATCTGAATTCAACTAGATTAGACCCACGAATCTTCTGAAAAAAGAAAAAAGGTCCCTATAACCCATTATAATAATAATAATAATGCGGTTTATAAGTCTCGTATCCAGGCTAATGCCCGCTCACGCGACTTCACACTATCATTACCCCAGCAGGCCTGATCACTCTAGAACTTTCTCGACTCCCTGGGGAGCATACAGTGCCGCTGCCATTTATAGGCGCTGATCACTTGCATTCTGACAATATCTTCCACTGCCTATGGCCAGGTACCCATTTTACAGACGGGTGGACTGAGGAAAATGAGAATGAAATGCTTTCCCAAGGCACTTACAACATGACCGTGGTCGGGAATCGAACTCACGACCTTCAGATCTTGAGTCCAACGCCGTAACCATTAGGCCACGCTGCTCCTCCTCCTTATGAGTATTGTTTGTATTTATATCTCATGTAAGGTTATATTATATCTTCTACTTAGAGGTTATAATCTATATGGTGACAATAGTGGATATGATATCTTGAGGGTGGTAAGTCGTTCCCTCTGATCTGCTCTTGAGATTAATGCAACCCCGTTGTCACCATCACCAGTTTTGTAATCTATAAGGTAGTAATAGTGGATATCATATCCTGAGGGTGGTAAGTCATTTCCTCTGATCTGATGATCAGGGTTATGTAGTTCCGTTGTCACCACCACTAGTGTGAGCCGAGGGGGAAAGATTAAGTGGAATACTTGAAAAGNGGGGGGGGGGGGGGGGGTAAAAGAGATTAAAGTATCTCTTACTTGGGTCAAGGCAATCCTGACGACAACGCCAAGTGTGAGCCGAGGGAGGGGGTGGGGGTAAAGATTATGTGGGATGATGCTAGAGGGGGGACAAAAGGGATAAAAGTATTACTTCCTTGGGTCAAGTCAATCCTGCCGACGTTGCCAAGTGTGAGCTAAGGGGAGAGTTATAGAAATGGGATGATGTTTAGGGTAGGGGTAGGGACTATCGAGTATCAGAAACAACAACGCCAATGGGAAGTCAACAGGCACATCCATAAATACACAGGGCAAAGAACTGAGGCCGTAGATAAGCTTGAGGACTTTTATTGAGGGTACTAGATCAAGTTATAAATGATATAGTTGATAACAAAAAAAACACCCGAAAACAAAAACAAAAAACCCCACCAGAGGTAGGTGATGCCTATGGTAGAAAAGAAACAAAAGAACACGTCAACAAGGTTGGTAGGAAATTAAAACAACTCACTGGATAACAGTTCGATATCAAATTCCTAACCACATTGTAAAAACTATGAATGACATAAGCAGACATGACCTGGAAATGTAAGAATAAGTATTACTTGGACAATGAAAATAGTAATGGAGGAAGGATGGATAGTCTTTTTCTAAAGCCTTTGATAGGTCTTATAAGACCCTCCAAAACTATCGATACATGTAAGTTTCTCATGGAGGTAAACAGAATGATTAAATATTGCTTGGCCACACGAGAATCTTTAAATTTTCCATATTCAGTTTAAATCTTGGCCCATTAGTTTAACACTCCAAGGGGATAATGCGCTTGGGAAAGATGCCACCCAAATAAAGGGACATAATCTAATGGCTAGCTAAAAGACTAAGGTAATATTCTCATGATTATCTCCCCTCGAATATGCTTACGTAATTTTACAAAGGAAAGCAATACACGATCAATATTTACAGGTATAGGGGTAAAACAGACACTGGGTCAGCCTGACATAATATGACACGTTACAGAAGTAATACTAAATCAAACTAAGGGAAAGGGAATCGGGACAACTTCTTTTCTGGCAATACATTCTTATTTCTCATTAGGGAATTTGTCTTTTCCAATCATTCGATCAGTTCATTATGGAACCTTCTGCCATTTATATACTTCAGCTTCCAATTATTTTGTACTAATGCAATCAATAATCAACACATAAAAAATGAACATTTCATATAAGTGCAATGTCAGTTAAGTTACTGGGTAACTCGCCTTGATGAAATTAAAGTAGTGCTGTGGGCAATGGAGCAGGTGCGCCAATCAGGCTGCACCCTATGACCGAGGTCATAGCCTCTTTAGCATAGCACGCGAAGAGCAGCCACGTGACTCTCCTAGTAAGCTCCAAAATAACGACTTACACAAAATTTCCGCATAATCACAAACATGGGGTAGAATAGCAATTTACACGGTGTGCATTTATGAGATCAGCTTGACAAAACTAGTCTCATTTCAGGACTCATCTTCATTCATAGCTAAAGCAGTGCTCTTCCATAAGATATTTCATTTAATGCAGCAGATCTACGTGTACAATATTACTGTACAGTGACAGATTCTGAATATATATATACTAGAAATATGGCTGTGGCAAGTGAAAAGTATTGCATGTAGTGTATGAACCTCACTGGGTAGTGACACTAAAGCTGCACTAGGGAATCTCGTCTCATAAGATGAAAGGGGTGGNGGGGGGGGGGGGGGGGGTGTATGCATCCATTCATTTGGGGCAGAACATAATAACAAATAATATTATGGTGTCATCTGCAAATTTATTCAGGCAAACTTAATGAAAGTGGGGCCATATGTAAACATGGAGTGACTTGAGCAATCGGTTCTTCATTTTAGTAAACATAATACCATGACCTCGCCATGTAATAGCCATTGGTCACACAAGGGGATAATTGAGCTAATAATTATTCAGGTAACTGAGGGAATGTATCCCACAAAAGAGCTGGAACTTGATTCTATCTGTGCGGAGGCTCCGCCTACCACCAGCATTCACGCTGGGCTAGGGCAACCAATCACTGAGCCGCCATAAGACAGGTGCGAAGACACAGGTGCGAAGACACAGGTTCGTGCTACTCGTCTAGGGAAAGACTTGGGAAATGGCTAATCTCTGGTGGTTTTTTACATTACATTGCCATTAGGTGGCCATCAGTTGCAAGAACAAAACAGTCTTTCACGGAAATCAGGGGTACAAATGAGTAAAAAAATGGCAAGCTTTAGAAAGGTTTTATGCCACCTGAATAGACCAACCTTCCTATCTGGATCTATATAGGTGGTATATCACTTGAATCCCTTTCCTGGGTATAGGTGGTATATTATGTTGTTTCCTATTTCCTTTTTGGGTTAATGAAACACCTTCCTTCCTGATTTGTAATGCACGGACGAATGTATTCCACACGATCTATTCTGTATAACAATAATGTCATAGAGTGGGTGTTCTCATGCTCACCTACTGTTTAGAATGTTCCGTTTACTTCATAATACAGTGGAATCAGTCTAAAGTGAATTCACTGAAACTGAAAACTCTAATAAAAGGGATTACCATACTGAATACAACGCATCCATGTCCAGCACTATTCGCCCTTCATACAAAAACATCTGAAGTATGACCAAAACAATGCATGGTGATAAAGCCGCAGTCAGAAAGAGCACAAGATGTTTGTACCAAGCAGCGTATTGTTATCCCGCAGCCAATCGGGAAAATAAATTCTTATTTACCAGATTTTTTAAAAATTACTGGCTGGAAAGTAAACAATGTCTGGACTGTGTTTATTTACTTTTATTGCAATTTACTGACGATGAAGATGGGCTTGAAAGCATGTAAGAAATGATCTGTAATTGGTATACACTCTCTAATCAGCATATCACTGTTCTGGGTTTGTTTTTAATTGTTTAGCTCTATGCGCTGTTTCTATATGGAGCCATCCATCTTGATCAATACAAAAATGATGACAACTAGTCTTCCTGGCTGCGGCCAAACAGGAAGTTCTAAAAGCCATATAGGCCAGTCGCCGTTGTTCTCATGGCAGAGGACGATTAAAGGGATTACACTACTGAACACGGCGGTGTCTAACGTCTTGGTTAGAATCTCCATCACAGTTTATCAAAATAGAAATTCCTGGGCGCGGCTAACTAACACAGGGCATATTAGATGCTACACTGGTCAACTGTCGCGGTCCCCTTTGCAGAAACAAATGAAATGGATGCCAAATTGAATACGATGTGCTGGCGTCCAGCATTGTTTACACTAAGACTTCGCAAGGAAGCCACTAGATCAAAGGTGAAGACAATTAGTCTTTCTGGTTGCGGTCAGCTACCCGGGAGCACATTTTAGACACCTTGTTTCACTGAATGCCATTCTGGCTGGGCTTGGCGGTGATGATCATAGGGATTCCCTTACTGAAAGCCACGCACTGCATAATTCCGCTCGAAACCACGAACACAATACCTGTATTTTCACTCGACACAGTGAATACACATGTGCATTTATTGTGTAGGTTCCGTATTGTTTGCAATTTCTTTTAAAATTTCTTTAGCCATTTTAAAAAGGAAAATAGAATGTGTCTAAACTCCATCTATCTTTTCCGTTGTATTTTTTGCTTGTTAGATATAAAACAAGGAAACCGTGAGGTTTTAAACAACATTTTTTGCATAATTTTACAAACTCTTCGCTTTCCATATCTGTACCGACATGGTCCTGATAAATATGATGTAAATTCTTTAAGTCTTGTGAAAACAGACAAATTTAATTAGAATTCTCTCTTCTTGTTTGTCTCGGAATTTTAAAATAATTTTGTGATAGGTCAAAATAATCAATATTGTTATATCTTCCTCTAGCATAATCCGCTTCACATAGGTTTTGTTTTTCTAACATCAAATCATCAAAGATCATTAAATTTTTATCTTCTGAGGTAATATCTTCAGGATCGTGTACACCATCAGCTGTTTAAAAAAGGAGCATTGTATATCAAAGTTTGTAGGAATAAGCTTACCTATTTTTTCTAGTAGTTGATAAGTCAAAGATTTGCCAGGGGCATCTATTTCGTAATCCTTTAACATATCTTGATTTTCAAAAATCTTGAATATGGTTTCCTACTTGATTACTTGGTATTCTGGTTGAAACACACTTTTACCAAAAACAAAAAGTTTATTATAATCTAACCAATTCTGCCTTAGGAATAAATTTAGCATAAGTATTGTTTTACCACAATTGCTCTTTACTACGATTGGACCACGAATGTTATTAGGTAGTAAAGAATAATTATTTTTTGTGTGTTTTATTTTCATTCCATGATAAATTTCTTATCTCCATTTTAAAGTTTAGTGTTTTGGAGTTCTTGTTCATAGAAACTCCCAATTATCTCTTTATCATTTAAATCTTATTATTTTGTAAGTAACAGGATCTGTATTAATGTATTTCACTTATAGTATCTATTTCTTCCGTCCATGTAGGAGTGAAACCTTTCTCAAAAAAAAAAAACTTTTTCTTCTTTGCTATTCTTACTCTATCTCATAATTCAAATTTTCCTTTGGAAACGCTTTGCGATTTTTGTTTCCCTTGTTTAGTCTCTTCTGTTTACTTGCTTCAACAGGTGTCATTTTTATTGAACGATGATAAGTGTTGTTGTATTCATCTACCAGTTTATTCAAAACATCATAATATTTCATTGTGTCATTAGTTGTAAAATATTTGTACATTTTTTTCTTTCATAATTCTATTCCATCTTTCTTTCACATAGCTTTTTCCTTTATTTTCAGTTGAATACAAATTAGGATTTAATGCTTTCAAGTGCTTATTATAGAATTTTGTCTCTTTATCAATCCCCAACTTTTCTGCTTTTCTTCCTGACTTCTTAATTATCTCTTTAAAAGCTTCAGCAATTGTTTCACCACCTTCATTTGTAATTGGAACCATCTATCCATACTCTGAGAACACATCTATAACTGTTAGTAGATACTTATATTCTTTATTTCTGTTTTGAATATGATGACATATCAACCAAGTCAGCTGTCCGTATTTCATCTATATGATTTATCACAACCTTTCTTTTTCTAAACTTTTTTATAACTGGTTTAGGTAACTCATTTGCTAATTCATTTGTTCGAGGCTTTGCCGTCAGTCATCCAGCTCCAAAGGCAACCTTTGCTTTTGTTGTGTTCCCAATCATACCGCTATCTATTCTTTCTCTTAAACTAGGATTAAAAATGTTAAGACCTTTAAGCATTTATTTGTAACATAACTCATTTCTTGCTTTTGTATGATTATTTTTTAAATAACAAATATCATGGAACATAGCAGCTTCATAAACTCTATTGATAGGTTTTGACCATTCTTTAAGTGTAAGATCAGGATTCAGTTTTTTTGTTTAATATTTTGGTTTCTGGACCAGCAAAATTATACTCAGGTAAATGACGTTCAAATGGGAGACTATTTTTTGCAGTATTTAAAACGCCAGTTCTATGTCCAGAGGCTACAGACGAAGTCCTACCAGAGGGAACAAATTGTGTTTTTGTTGTAGCACAAACAATACATTTTGCTTTCAACATCTGTCTATTATTTTAAGTAGTCACTTGTTCTATATCTTTTATTTCAGTTCATTTTTTACATTTAACACAAAAGAAAATATTATCCATTTAATAAAGATAGAGAGAGGAGAACAATGGGATAAATAAAGAAAATGGAAAACGAAAATACGGTCATATCTGGTCTCAAATTAAAAGTCTAAGAGAGTAGGTTACTGTTTTAACATTTATTACTATAACAGTTTAACCACATTAAAAATAACTAACGAGATAAAATAATTGTCTCTCTGGTTGATAACAAATCCCTTCCCTGTTTTCCATCTAACACAACGCGCTGTGTGTGTGTCAAAAGCAATGAATGGGTTTATTGATCTAATTCTGAAATGATTGCCAGAGCATTGATTATGTGAGCCGCAGCGATCTACAAAAGTGCAATATGGAACAGGCTGAAAATCGATGAGTGACAGCCCCTTAACGACAACATGCGATCGCTTGACGACATCTTCTGACTACATAGCGACCGCTTGATAGCACTTTCGTTTTAGCCTGCGAGTGAGAATAAGCCTGGCATAGTGTGGAGGTGGGTGTGATTATCGATCTGTTATCATGTGTTTTCAAAGTCTGGAATATTCTACTGATGCAACCGGTTGTGAGCTATTTGAATATTTTGGAGTATGATGGAGGAATAGAAGGATTTGTATATAAGCAGGCTAAGGTAAGTTAAGCAAGAAGAATTATGATAGATGAAACTGTAATAAGATCAACTTTAATTGGGAAAAGTAAAACATTATCAAACCTACAAAAGAAGATGAAAACTTTATGAACAAAAATTCGTCTTTTTGATGAAGATGTAAATAAAACAAAAGAAACAATTAATTTATCATCTGAAAAATACAAGTATTTCACATCTTTAGCCCAGAATGATGAAGTTGGTGTAAAAATGGTTGAGATTCTAAATCAAAGATCTAAGGAAAGAAGACAACTCCAAAAACTGCGAGAAAAAAAATGAAAGCGCTTCAAGAAGAAAAGACTGAAATAGAAAGTTTCATTGCCAAATGTCTTCATAAGTTAAACCATCTAAGTAATGATGTTTTAAGTGATGATGAAGACGAAGGTCCCTTATAATTTCTTTAAAGGATATTTTTTTTATGTATATAATAAATATTTCCATGCATGTAATGTATAAGATGTTTAGTTTATGTTTATGTGTATGTATTTTCTATGCTTATGTAATATGTGTAGCTTACTGAGGTTATTGTTGGTTTTTTTTTAAAAGAACAAATGCAAACAAGTAATCCGAAACTTCTCTGATGTCTCTGCTTTTTTTTTAAATCAGAAAGGCTTCAGTGAAGTTACCAAAAAATATCCTTTAAGGCACTTGTCTAAAATTATTCTTTAGACAATAGGTCCCAAGTCTCATCGGATAAAAATATTTATCTCTAAATTAGCTGAGGGAAGGAAATTACAATCACCCCTAACATTTTACACATTTTGTTTTGTATTCATTTTCATAAGATAAAACAGAAAGGAAGACAGGAGAAGGGATAAGTAATGACGGAATAATGCACATCATTCGCTTGTCCCGATTATTTCTCCTAACCTGGATTTTGTTAATTTTTTAGGGATGATTTTGCTCATTGATAGAAAAGTAAAAAATGCACAGAATCACTCCCCAAAACCCGCTAAAAACTATAAATATTTTAAAATTGTTAGATGAGCTATATTATCCCTTGCTACTCACGCATGCATCTACTGTCAAAATAAATGTGTGAAGTTTGCTGACAAGGGTTATCAGTTTGGCATTATGAGGCCAAATGTCTGCCTCTTGGATGTTTGAGTGGCTGGATCACGGTTTAGAAGTACAAATTCAAAGAAAGCAACAATAATTTGAAATGATCTTTCCTATTATTATGTAGCCGCTGAACGCCATAGCTACAATATTCGATGTAACCTTCGCCAGCCGCGTCACTAATGTGTCACTAGACGTTCTCTCATTGGCTGGCCGAGATGCATTATGCATAGACGGGCACATAGCTTAGCAGGTTCACTGTGTTCCGCATATGATGATGTTTATGTCATGATGACCGTATGATAGGCTTACCAATGTTACTGTGAAGTTTCTTTAATAATAATAATAGTGTTGCAAAACTCGTTCGCCTCGTCACTGGTTTTCTATTAAAAAAAAAAAAAAAGTAAGAAGAAATTGGCAAAGATAAGTCCTGTCTTGAGAAGATGTTACGTGTGCACAAGCCTAGCAAGGTCAAAGTGTCCCTATCTATTCCAGAAAACTCAGTCGCTTTCCCGGGAAGGACGTGTGCTGGTTTAAACAGGTTTGACTGCATAGTGTCGAGGGCCAACCAGACATCCTTTCTAGTGGAAGCAGCTAACAGGAAGGGTGTGGTCTTTAACCGACAGTGCGGCGGCAGCGCTCAAGCCTCTCATTCTTGATAATCAACTTGCAGTTTTGGAGCACTTTCCTTGGTGTCTTTGATTTGGTAAGTTGGTAATAAGTATCATGATAATATTAATAATAAGATATAATTTTTGAATAGTTTAGCCCGTAAGAGGCATTTGTGCCCCCATCTGTCGAACCCTAATGACTCCTTACTAAGGTGGTGGCTGGATACTTACAGGTGCAAGTGTTACGTATTTTGTTTCACATTCCTCTTCTGGTAACTGAGGCATGTGCTGGCATAATAATAATAATAATAACAATAATAATGAGGTTAAAGCCGTAGGTTTTTATCCTGGCACAGCCCACTCTTGCGACTTTACTATGTTTTTACGCCAGGGGGCCAGGCCATTCAGTACGAGTTATCGTAACTTGTTCAATCCCTGGGATTTATACAGACGCTGGTTACTCACTAGAATCTGGATAATGGCTAGACAGAAGTTCTTGGAACTAATGTGGTTTTGGTTGTCTTGTATGACAGCTGCCTGTAAAAATGCATTCTTCTGCTTCTTTATCGAGAACCAGCTTACCTGCTCCTCTTCCTCTAAATCCGTCTTCCAGACTCTATTTCACCCGCCTTTGATTTTACCTAATCTCAGCGTAAAGAGGAGAACAGGAATGAAGACAGGAACACAGCTTTCCCTCTGTCCTCCCCATGTTTTTGTGCCCTCTGTTTCTTCGTTGGATTAGTGTAGATATATCTTAGCTCTCCTGAGGAAGGATTTTATTCGGTCGTTAGATTATTATTATTGTCTTTTAATGACATTAAAATATTGTCAAATTATATTTGTTCAAATAATATTTACTCCAGAAACTGTTTTTTACCAATTATTTACCATCTTCTATACCAGTCATGCAGTCCATTTTCATTGCTTTGATACAACCCCCATGAAACTTACAGTAGCAACACTGAAAATCTGTTTATCATATAAGCGGGGCCTATTTCCAGAAACATTAAAATGTGTAATAAGTCTTTGTTATGTCACATGTTACATATTATTTTACCTCTGACCCGATTACAAATACTTAGATTGGAAGCCTCAGAAATCGTTAGGGGTTACGAATATGTGGCGTCATTTGTTTTGTAAGGCTAACTTTTTTTCACTGCAGTAGGGTTTCGCGTTTCCCTTCGTCCGGATTTGGAGATTTTTTGTTTTTCATTATTTCACTCTGTCTTTCTTATCGCTTCTAATTGTTCTCCTCACGTTTCAGTTTTAGTTTAGTTAAATATTTGAATTAAAAGTACTTGAAATGTTACAGTGTTTCTGTAGTCTAAAGTTTCAAAGATGATTGTCAGCTATTTGGATCTACTTTGTGTTGCGTAACTGCGTGGTTCATTCAGTTCAGTTGTGATTGATGTGTCCCAAACAAGACGAAGGCCACTTCAGGGTCGATTTCAGGATTGAAAGTTCAGTTTTTTTGTAGATAGATTTTATATGATAAAAAAGATCTGAACCTCGTGTTTGTTTAATATCAGATTTTTGAAATTTGTTGTGCATTTATCGTATTCGCTCTCCAGAGGCTCGCGAACACAATAGATGTATTTACTGATTTCATAAATCTAATATCAAACAAACACTCATTACACATCCTCTATGCATGTTACTGTTACACCACTAGTGAAATAGTTTAATACACTGAAGAGTAATAGCCGGTACATAATGGTATTCATGTCCAATGTAACATCATAAAAGTACATCGACAGGAATCAAAATAGTTTGGTGGATCTGTGAGCAGTCGGGAAGTGGGTCAATTCACGGGTAAGCACTAGGTTCGCATGTGGAAGTTAGGGAACATAATATTCTTGCGATATGTATTTAAGAATTAAATTGCTGTTAAGTTAGCGTCCCTGTGGTGTAGTGTTAGCACGTTCAGACTTGAAAGCTGAAAGACCCTGATTCGATTCCAGGTAGGGACAGGAAATTTTTTAGTGTTAGTTTTTTTCGGCCTTTTCTCTCAAAATTGATCCTCACAGTAATTTGCTACAATCCCGAATGACACACCTCTCTAGAGATTTATGTAACATCTAAAAAAAAAATAATAATTAAAATAATTAGACTGGGCTCACATTACTCCCCCTTAATAAAGAAAATGAGAATGAATATTATAGGACGTTTTTCCAACCTGTTACAGATCTAATACATTTCCCCCTGAAATTACAGTAACAAACTGTTTAGTGATGGTAGTGTTTGTGGGAATGGTGTTTAAAATGTTTGGTAGCTAACTATTTGCGCTGTCACATTAATCAGAGTGTCACAGTAACATAAAATTTGTTACTATTCTCAAATTATTATATTCCCCGACAAGTCGTCTGAATTCAATACAGGCTTTTTACATGCTGTTTATGACTTCAGGGGTACTGCTTTTTGCCGTAAACTGTTGGTTCCGAAATTGCTCT